>CM031244.1:518840339-519440339 GCA_018340775.1 Taxus wallichiana var. yunnanensis
TTCCTTCGACACCTTGTGATATTGATCGATACGATCGCTAACTATATTATGGACATTGTTATAGTTTAATTTATGATGATGTTAGTTGTTAGATCATGGTTTATTGTGGACCTTGATTCATATATGGTGCATGATGATTATTAGAAACATTTTAGATATTTATGATGATATATTGTTTGACATGAGTACATTATAGATGTTGTTCAAACTCGTGATATTTGGATATTTTGAGTAGACTTAGAAAATGAGAATTGGATTAAAATTGGTGGTGATATAGTTGTGGATGAAATTGTAAGTGATACTACCGATTGTCTTGACATTTGTTGAGATTCATATGTTTGTCAATGATCTTGAAATTATATTTATATTCATTTCGATGTTCTAATATGACCATGAGGCCGAAGGAGGTATTCATATTTTGCAAGTTTAAAATATCACAAAAAACATCGGGGGATTGGAGACCAACCACATTCGAATTCTAGATGAATTCAACAAGGTTACCATGGAAACTTATATTTGATTTTGTTAGGGATTCCCATGAGGGGATCACTTTTAAACGTGACCAAGGGTTATGTGTATTTATTTATTTGGTTCCTTTTTATTGATGATTATATGTGTTTATCCCTTTTATTTAAATAAATTTTGGTATATAATGTGAGTAATCATATTGTTAAAATAAATTAATCAAATTGGGTCATAAGAAAGTAATTATTGGAGTGGTTGACTCTTGTATTAAATGTTGTAAGATATGTGTAAGCAATGTGTAAGTGATGTGTAAGAGATATGTAAGTAAAATTTGGAGTATGAAACACTTCATCTTCTTTGGAATTCGAAATCATCCTTGGAGACTGATTTTGAGGCTTGTGGGACAAGTTAAACTTGTCCCATACCTCTTGAATTTTCGTACCAACATTACCTATGGTTGGAGAGTTTAAATATAGCTTTCATTATGAAATTTTTAAGTCTAATTTGAGTGTTTTAATTGCACTTCTTGCTTGAAATTAATTTCAGTCCTTTGGGATATGGGATTGATTTGAGTGTTTAAATAAGATTGTCATATTATTCACCTACTTATTTATTGTGTCTTGGTGATTGAAGTTGACTTGTGAGTTGGAGCGAGGATGTGTGATGTGGCATCCTACAAAGGTCCACCCTCATCCTCTCTCTCCCCCCTTCTATATTCGAATTCATTTTATTCTTTGGGGTTACACTCTTTTGGTTACTTTACTTTTGCATACTTCTTTTGGGGCCGAATTCTTTGCTATTTGGAGATATTGCTTTTGGAGAAAGCTACAAAATTTTCACAGACTTTGTGTTTCGTTGATCTTGGGCTATTTTGCACTAGAAAGCTTGAGTTGGGAACTTAAAACAAACTCCATTATGGAGAGGTAAGAGCTTGGCTCTTGAAATGTTCTCCTTTTATTATGCAAATGTTATTCTTTGTGAATGTTTTGGCTTGTGTGTGGGCTATTTGGGTAGATGTCCTAGGGATGGTGTAGGAGAAGACTATGGGGTACCTCTCGTTGGAGGCACAAGTGTTTTTGGGAGGTATAAGTGTGGAGGTAGTTGGGATTTGGGTTCCACCTTACAAATAAATAGCTTTCATTTCTTTACTCGTTATGGGGTGCCATAAGAGGTTGGGGAGGCATAAGGAAATGTGAGAAATAAGGGGCACTTAAGGGAGGCATAAGGGCATGTTAGGGATTTGAAATGATATGTGTGTGTGTGTGTGTGTGTGTGTGTGTGTGTGTGTGTGTGTGTGTGTGTGTGTGTGTGTGTGTGTGTGTGTGTTTAGGTGGTGATACCCATTTCCCCTTAGGAGGCATAAGCAACATCCCCCATAGTTTCTTGTTCCTTTGACTTGCATGAGGAAGCCTCGGTGTTGCTTTTTGTCTTTTATCTATGGTTACAAACTACATTTTTTTCTTTGGACCGTGTTTTTAAATGTGAATTTGCATGTGTTTTTGTGGAAGCCTCTGTTGTCATGAGTTGAAACACATTTCTTATTGCATTGGTGTTGGGGCTCTGGGGCCAATGAAGAAGGATGGCTTCTTCTTTTCATTGGATGTCTTGGTTGGGTAGAGATCGTTTCCTTTCCCCCTGTTCAGTTGTGATCAAATTGAAATAAAGAAAATGGAGGATCTCCATGTTGATAATCTGGAACTAAAAAGAAGAGAAGTTTAACAATCCTTGTTGAGAATATTTCGTATTGTACCCTTTTCCCACTTTGAAGTGGTGGACCTTGTACATTAATTGTGATGGAAATATTTTTGTATTGGCTATGAAATTTGTAATTCAAAATGTGAAAGAGATGTACTATGTTTTCTACTTTTGAAAGAATGTAAAAGAAATTGTAATTCTAGTCATTGTATTCAAATAATGAAAGAAGAAGTGTAAAGGTATCTTTCTTGAATCAATAAAAGATTGTATTAATTTTCTCAAATTACATTATCAGTGTATTGAAATTGGATTGTTGAATGTATTTTGATATTTTGATTGGAAAGATAAAAAAGGTGAATTTGTATGGAGAAATGTTATAATACTCTATTCTTTAGAAATGAATGTTTTACAAATAAGAATCATAATATGGCATTTGAATACTTTGATTTGAATCAACTAATGTGTTAGATTAGGTCTAGAATGAATTCTAATACTCGAAGTTGATAAATGGAAAATAGATCTTTCCGTATTTGACCTCGGTTAGATGCTTTCAAAGCTACAAAATATTAATTAGAAAATGTACAGAACAAATCTACCAACTATAGAAGACAAATAAAATGATAATTTTAACCTAATATGATCAAAACGATCTCAATTAGACCCTAAAACTTAAGAAATTATTATAGATTCTTTCAAATTGGGCAAAGGTGAAATTGCAGACATCTTCTTTGTATAAAAGCGGTAATTTGAAATTGTAAATCAATCAACAAGTTAACCCTCACAATCCAACATAAATTCCTCCAAGTCCAATCCTCGGTGTCTGTTGACATGTTGAGAAAGAAAGAATGTCAAAATTGAACAAAAGTTTATAAGTTAAAAATTCCAATTCACATTTTAGAAGCCTGCAGAACGTTTTCTCAAAATTTACCCTTCAACTTATATATCAATATTAATATTTTATACTTCTTGAGAAAAGAGGGCTTCTATATCTTTCTAAAAAGTCCTCATTTTCCCTAACCTGATTCCCAGTCAAAAGTTATGGCATTCTCAAGTTTTACTTGGTTTGGCTTCAAGAAAAAATAATCTAATCACAATTTTAAGTGAATAAAATTCTCTTGGGCGGACACTTGGGCTAAAACTTTCCTTTTTAGCTTTTTCCTAAAAATTAAAAATTCATGAAGTTTCCCACCACTCCGATGACCCACAAGCCTTCATTTTGTCTAAAAATGATCTAAGTCCAAAAAATTATTTGGCAATTTTTCCTCCACGGCCCTACCACCCCGCAACCAATCCTTGATCGACACGTGGCTTTGTTGGGCATTGGCGGATGCTCGGATCGATTTTAACCTTTTACGCTTTCAAAAATAAATTTGGAAATATTTGTAATTTTTCCCCCACATTACCATACCCGACTGCGAGCCCAATTAGGTGCTACCACGTGGCTTCATGAGGCATTAGCGGAGGAGCGGATCTTTTTAGCATTAACACTTTCAAATAAAATTTTTGGAAAAAATTCCTACTTTTCTCCATGGCCCCGCATCCCCACCTTTGCCTAGGATAAATCACTTCCATGGGAATGTGAGTCCGCATTCTAAAAGTTAGCTTTTAAAATTTTCAGGAAAATTTCTAAAATTTTCTGCATCGGCTTGCCTCCTCGCAGCCAATGATTGGCTGACATGTGGATTCACAAGATGATAGCGGAGGAGCGGTTAATCTCTCAACCTTAATGTTTAAAAATTATTTTGGAAAAAATTTAAATTTTCTCCGCTGCCCTACCACCCATAGGCAATGAGAGCCCGACACATGGCATCATCTGGCATCGGCGGAGGTGCGTGTCAATCCTAGCCTTTGCGCTTTTGTATCACAATGGTGTTTAATTCTTAAGTTTCCCCACAAGTCTGTTTCTCTACACGAATCTAGGCTTGACACATGGCACCTTGGGCGACGGTGGAGGTGCAGATCATTTTGATCCCTTAACGCTTTTGGTAAAAATACTTAATGTCTTAAGTCCTTCCGGTGGCTTGACTTCCCGCCGAGGCTTGGAAATGCTAACACGTGTCCCTTATGGGCTAGTAGTCGCGTGGGGGCAGCGCTAAAATTCTTCCCTGCCCCACTAGCCTGCACATGGGAAAAAATTTCTTCCCTCCCTCTGCAAGCACATGGGTGCTCGGAAGTGAAATGCACTTTTCTCCCAAGGGCACTAAGGGAAAAATTTCTTCCCAGGCCCACAAGCCCGCCCTTGGGAAAATTTCCTTCCCAAGGCTCGCCGGCCCATAATTTGAGAATTATAGGAGTTATACGACTTCTTTATATCATTGAAAAGGGGAAGAAATTTCCTATCTAATGGTTTTGTTTTGAATAAAATTTTAGTGCATTAAATATGTGAAAAATCAGGTTAAAGTGAAAGGTAAGCCTAACAATGAGTAAGTGGGAAATAACTCCCCATTAATTTAAAATGTTAATTCTAAAGTATGAGTTGACCCTTAAATGGTATGTCATGGGGTGAGTGAATGTTTTCCTAACCCCATGTAAATGAGAATCGTGTCTAGTTTTAGACCTAGTGGAAATAAACACCTTCGGTATTTAATTGGTTTGACCCTTTTAACCCTCTCGAATTTTATTAGGGAATGTTTAATCTTAGTGTTAATCTAATTAATTGATGAATCAACACCTAAAGGAAATTTAATCTCTACTTGGTGTGTAAACTCATTAATTGTATTGTGATCTTTAATGTTTGTCATAATCGAAAAATTTATCTTCTTAACATAATTGACTTTGATATATATTCTTTGTGATATTTGTTGCTTGAGGCTTGTTTGTAGTCTCACCTTAAACAAAAAAATATCCCATAATTTTTTCGACTAATCCTAGGAGGTTCTTGGGTCTCAAGTGGGTTATTTTAGTGGGCATCACATGATCGGTCCCCATGCCAATTTCAAAGGTAGTTGACACACATGACCCCTTTCTATAGGTGTTATTGGAATTATAGTTGGATTTTCATTAGTAAAAGGAATGCATGTGTAGTTATCAAATTCAACCATTACATATGTTGGTTGTTTAGGGGGTCCCAATCTTGGTTTGTAGAAAATGCTTCAAATAAATCCAAGTGCACCATTGACAAGACTTGCTTCAGTCCATAAATTTGTAGTGAGCATCACTCTTGTGCCAATAGAAATAAATAACTTAACTTGAAATTTTTCATCATCTAATCTAGTAGCAATATTATTTTTTTCCTTTAGTGGCAATGCATCGAGCAATAGGTTGATTTAATGCATATAATTTCCTCTTATTATGTTCATCCACAACATCATTTATGAAAAATAAATGCATATGTTCATCAAACTCCTCCTTTTCAACAGTTTGTAGTGAAGCATTTGTTCTAGTCATTAACAACCTCCAATCTTCAATCATTGGATTGACATCTCTTATATTTGTTAGAAGTTGATGAAATTGTTGTTGTTTTTAGTTTGGCCTTGTTGTCTGAATACCATATCTAGCGTAAGAACAATTTTAAAATTTTTCCATAATAATTTTTCTTGTGTTGTACTTGCATATGGAGGAATATCACACACTAGAGGCAACTGTCCCAAATCTCCAACTAAAATCATAGACCTTCCACCAAAACACATATCCGCATTTTCTGGAAATGCTTGGTGTAGTCGAGAATCTATATGCTGAAGCATATTTTGACCTATGAAGCTCATCTCATCAATTAAAATATACTTAACATGTCACATTTCTTCTTGAAAACTTGTTAACCTCATTCCCTCTAATTTTTCAAAATATGAAACAAGAATTCGCAAGGTTGTATGTATTGTTGATGCACCAATGTTAAATGTTGCAACTCCAGTTGGGGAAAGTAATAAAAGGGGGCAACGTTGTGGTTGTGACAACTCTAAAAGAGCTAGTTTGATTCCTCCAATAAGATACGATTTCCTGTACCTGCCATTCCTTGGATTATCATATGTAATGGAAGTGCATTTTCTCCTTGATTATAATGGTTGATTAGTATATCGAACGTAATTCTATATCAATATAAATTTGTATTTATACCAATATTATATTTGTACACAATTTGAAAATCACATGCAAGGATAAAATTTGAATACGTCTTTTAGCTTGTCATAGAAGGTGATTAAAAATTTAAATTACACTTCAATACTAAAAGGCATTAAAATATTATAAATTTTCATTATAAGGGATAACTAAAAAATCACTTGTCATGTAAATTGTATGGTAAGTTAATTTTTATAATTTATTTTAATAAATAAAATACTAAATAGTAATTATAACACCAAAATTCATGCTTGCTAGCTTTCTATTTTCTATATTAATAAAATCTACATTTAATTCACACAAATCATGCACAAAATCACTAGGAAAAAGGATAAATCTCTAGAAAATAAGAAATTACCTTACTCTTTCTATTTTCAAAATAGCAACATTCTCTTTTAACTTTTGCTAGCTTGTAAATCATGATTATTCTCAATTCCCTTATTTATTTTGTAAATATTTCTTTTGTTTCTATAAATTTTTTATTACCAAATCCACAACCTTATGCATGAGTGAGAATTTGTACAAGAAACAAGTGAAGCCAAATCATGTTGAGTTTTTTTGCTCAAAATCTTATTAATTTAAGTGTGTTTGCCAAGACATTGTTTGATAAAACTACCAAATGTATTTTTAAATTTTGGAACAATTTGCTATGTGAGGTATAATTTTGTTTAAATACATGTCTATTTTACACATTAGCACCACAATTATTCCATTTTTTAATTTCTCAATATTTTCTTAATAGTAAATTGTTATTGCTTCTTGCCTATATAATGTTTTAGGCATGATGATAAATTAGTGGATATGTTTATTAAGAAATTATTATATATTCAATGTATGAAATTCTATTGTATTTATAAAAATATATTATCGATAACCTTGTACTTCTTAAATTATAGGTTTTAACAAATATATGAGAGGCATGACCGAATTGTACACAAATGTTCTATTTGTTGTCTTAGGAAGGTACAATCTAGTTTGAAAATAATCTTTAAAATGGAGATTCCTTAGTGTCTCCTCCATTAAATTGGAGATTCCTCAGTGTTTCTTCCATACCCATGTTTTTTATCGATTAAGACAACTTTACTGGGAATGAAATGATTTGAAAGATGTGGCACTATGATTACCTTAGTTGGTGAGCCTAAGGTTCATGTCTCATGCTAAAATTTTGATTTTTTTCTACGGCCAGCTTATAAATTTGTAACAAGGGTTTTTCAAACTAATAACTTGTGTAATTAATTTTTGAATCTTCATTTTTAATTTAAATAAATTTAAAAATTATTATTAGATGTTATATATTTAATAACATTGAATTTTTTCATATTTATTTTATTTAAATTAATATGATATGTATTGAATGCAAATTAACATTTTCATTTTTTCTATTTAAGGGTAATGTAATGTTTAATTTTTCATTTACGAAAGGTAAAGCTTAACCTAGCCCATCAAATTAAAATATAGGGATCCCTTTAAATCTGATCACTGATTGAGGTCATTAAATATTTATTTGATGAACATAAAAGGGCTAAACACTAATGGAAATGTTTGTACGATGTACACAAAATGATGACATATATTATTTTGGAGAGTATATTATGGTATGGGCTAATTATATGATTAGGTAAGTTTATTACAGTGTGATTTTTGTCTAAAGATTTATGATATGAGAAATTATTCCAATGTGATTTTATAATATATTTTATTATGATTATTAGTATTATTGTTATTTATATTCATTTAATGTATATTTTTAAGTTAAGTGTATATACATGTGTGTGTGTGTGTGTGTATATATATATATATATATATATTTAAGTATAATTATATAATCTAGAAATAATATTATAATTAATAATAAAAGTTGAAATTTGAAAAATTGAAGATGATTGAAAACATAGAAGGGTTGTATTTGGTGTTAAAACTTCTCTCTAATCTTTGTGACAATATGTGAGTCTGTGGAATAAGGAAAATGAATAAAACTAAAGTGAAGAAAGAACCTACTTTAGGCCCAAACAACCCTTTGATTGAATTCCACGGAATTTTTATATTAAGTGTCTATGTGAATTTAATGCATTATCTAGCAAATATGAGTAAAACAAACAAACGTGAATGTTACATTGTTTAAGGTACTTCTATTTGACATAATTGACGTGATAAATACTAAAAGGTATAAAATCTATCTCAAAATAATAATAATACACACTAGTGGTACAACTATTGTAAAAAGGTGTCCAGATTATTTCTTGCACATCTTTCATAATAATTAGATATCTACAATATATATGTGTAATGGGATTACTTGGATAAATCGAACATCGGCCACAATACACAATAACAAAAAGACATCAAAATGTAGATAAATGATCTCAATATGCAATAATTGTTATCTCCAAATCTTGCACCCTCCCTCCAAAATGTAAACAAACACATGGTATCACCTCTCGATACTGGGACTTGGGCTTGAACCTCTAAACTTCCTCTTCCTAAAATAAGTGGTGTACTAAAGGGTAAACATAATACTTAGGAAAGATATTTGTAATAAATAAAAAAACTAGAGATGGTGAAAATAAACCGGGGAAGGGTTAATTTGATGTGTTGTGCACCACAAGACCACTTCTCTACAACTTTGAAAGGGTAAACATAATACCAAAAACTAAAGACCATGTGTTCCCTCTCTTAAAACTCAATCGAACAAAAAAATATCAGTCTTCCCATAAAGAATGGTGTACAAACACGACAACTCAACAACATGCATAACTCCACCACTTGATAGGTATAGACTCAAAGAACCTAAAATAGAAACTTGAACTTGCAAAGTGTATCGGTAAGCATGAGAAAGGCAAAAAGAGGTAGGTGGAATGATGAAAAGGAATAGTGGTAGATAGAAAACATACACTTTTATTACTTCAACAATGTGCACAATGCATCATTACATTTAGAAGAGGAAATGGTTGTCATTAAAGTCTTGGAAAGGAGGTTTGAAAGTTCCCCAATCCACAAAGCTAACTTGCAAAAGAGAGAGGATTCTTGAAAAATATACACTTGTCTAAGATGTATAACTTGTCCAACTTGTGTCACATGTCTAAGTTTTGCAACCAATGTGTAACCCCTTGGAATGAACTTCCAACTTACATTTATAGAAGAATTTTGTGAGAGGAGATAGGAGAAGTCATAAATTCCTTCCTAAAATGACAACACATGATGGTCAACTTTTATTCAAAAGTTAGTTGAACCACTTAACCCTCCATCATGTGCCATTAATGAAAGGTCTAGAACTTATCCATCTCATTTTATTTAAATAAAATATTTTAATAATAATAAAAATATTATTAATTAAAATATTAATTTAATTACTATTTTAAATTAATATCAATTTAATGACAATTCCAAGTGGGATCCCCTTAGGGTTGGTTTCCATTGAGGGGGCTCTTGAGAGAAATTCCAACTTTGTGGTTAGCTTGCTTGCCAACTCACCAAGTTGATTGGTGAGTTACTCCCCTTGCATTCCACCACATCGAGCTCAATGACTCCCTCATTGGTATTATTGCAACATAGCTCCTTAACTATTTCCAATACTCATTATTGAGTGATTCAACCTATATCTCAGCTCATCTCTAATCACTTATTTTCCTAACAACTAAGGTCGCATATTTGTTGACCAATGACTAAGCACAAATTTAGATCATCGAGCTCTCTTTCCAACCCATCTCTAAGATTTTCAGACGAGTTGAACTTTGAGTTTGACACTAATGATTGATGAACCCAACAAAATTAATTGGGACGAGTTACCGAGAAATCCCGTGCTCAAACTAGATCCACTCGACTCGGTTCCCATGCAATCTCAAAGCATCAACTCACAAAATACTTGATTCTATCCAAAATGGCTAGGATGAGTTACTTTAACTCTATAGTTTTAATCACCATGTAAACCACATTCCATACACGATCCATCTCAAAACTATCTTGGGATCCTTTCCTCACTCCGATTCTATGTGATTTTCATGAAGTCTTGATTTTATGATGGTGAGTCCGATCAAATTCTCCCATCGTTGTTTGATCCCTACTACCATCAGCCCGATCCTATGACCAAGCCATCATATACATCGTAATCATTCCGAGCTATCCATCTGCGACTGAAATCCTCTACGCTATGTTAGCTCATGTCTTTCTTTGACCCCATAGACTTCCATTTTACTAGCTTGTTCCACTCAAACGACAGATGCCAAAATCAAACCGAGCTACCCATCTCATAACTTGACTCCACGAGCTTTGAGCTTTAAAATATTATTTATCTCTAGTAAATCTCTACTTACCCCTTCAAGAGTTCATGAACTTCAAAGCAAGTTTCTTTCCTTCATCGCATCGACCTATGAGCTCCTTCATTTGTGCAACACTCTATTGAGCCCCGAGGTCTTCGTGGCTTAAAAGGAAAAATCTTAAGCTTCTTATTAACTCGACATCATAAATATTTATTTCTATGAGCCTAAACCAAGGGCCGAGCCATTATATGCCTCGAGCATGCTTGGAGATATTCCCCATGTGCCATTGAATCTTCTCTCGTGTCGTTTCCTTCGCTCCAACTTGTTGGTATATATATTTTACCATCTTTGACCTATGTATAACCTCGTCGATGAGGATATTGAGCCCATCACTTACCCTACATCACAACATCCTTGAACTCGATGTCGAGTCCTCCTTCGCGAGCTCATCCCGGAGAGTTGTTTCGGATGAGCTCCCTCTTAATGATTCTACCAATCCCCTAGATTTACATCCATCGACCAAGTTTGAAATATTCATTGAGACACAAAGTAACTTTATGAGAAACACGGATCCATCATACGAATGACTCATCGACTTACTCTTTTCGGACCTATTTCTCTCACCGCATTGTAACTTTGAGCTTGAGTTCCTTCATGAATTACCAAGTCTACACTCTTAATTAGGTATCCCAAAATTCATTCACGAGCTTGGATTCAATTTGTGATTTTCTGTTTGCCTCCATAAGCTCTATTTTGAATGCTCACCTATGAGAAATGCATCCAACGAGATCACAACTTATGAGGCTAGAGTGAGCTACTTGTCAATGTTCTCTCCCCCGACACATTCGACCTTCGACCATTTCCCACAAACTCAACACCAAGCCAATTCAAAACATCTCTTCCAATGTGCAATGATCGAGCTCCATGCATTCACTCATTCAGTATGACCATCCACCATGCTCCTCCAAGTAATAAACTTGCATGTGGATTCAAGTCCCCAAGTTCTTCAAGCTAATCTAGATGAATGAGTTAACATCCATGGTCCACCCTTCATAACCGAGATCCACGAGCTTATATCCCGATGCCAAGCCCGTGATGCCATACCCATAATTTTGTGATGACAACACCATTTGAAATCTCATTCATCTTAACTTTGAGTATGAGCTTCTGCGCGACGTTAGGATGCTTGTGTAACATTCCACTCATCTAAGTCGATGCCAAGTCCATCACTCTAATGCGCCATTTTTCCAACCATCATTGTGTTGCTTGGTCTTGTTAGTAACCTTCCACATAACTCTAGAAAATGACTCACCATATTTTCTATAACTTCTCAATCCCTCAAACATGCTTTTAACTCCCCTGACAAGTTTCCTAGAGAATTTCTAACCAACTTGAAATCCTCCCATTACAAAACTCTTGAGTTAGCTAGTCATTTCGACATCCCTACATAGAAATTATCTCTTAAATTTCCACGTTCTTGGAAAAATGAGTCTCTAAACCCCCCTCCTCAGAAACCTTGTGTTGGCCTACCATCACCGAAACCTCATTTTGGCATCCCACCTTCATTATTTCCTGCACATAACTCTTACCTTGTATTGATAATCTTATTATTCCCACTTGGCCATATTTTGGAATTTTTCCCACAAAAACCTTCTTGAGCTCCTTCCATCTAGCGATATCCTCTAATCAACTCAGACCCCTTACTTAAGCTCAATTATTTTGTGGCGAACCTAGTTCCCAATCCCTAACATTAAGCTCTATCTAAATCTATATTTTTACTCACAAACTTGGGCTCCACTTGGCAAAACATTTGAGCTCTTCACTTGCATTTGCAAAACCCGAGATATATTTATTTCGATATCATGACTCATCCTTGATCGAGATCCTAAGAGTTCAGTCCTTTATAAAAAAAATTGAGCTGCCTTCGTCTTGAATTCGCAATCTCGGGCTGCACTATTGAGCCATTCTAAAAATCATTGGGATACCATTATTTACTATGCACAACCTCATGGTTTGGTTCATTAATTCAAGAATTACATCATGGAGCTACTCAAGCCTTCCAACTTATTTAGACTCTTTTGCGTTGAGCTCAGCTTGTCAATTAGCTTGTCGAGCTGCTCGACGAGTTATCCCTTAACTCATCCCCTAATGTGGATCCTCTCAGAATGTCATTTTGTTCGATAAATGACTTTCTTAGGATATTTCTTGAAACTAGAGGGTAATGTAAGTAAAAAAAGACCCTTTAAACCTTATTTATGATTTTTTATCATTTTTTCATGAATCATTTTAGAGTGAGCCTCTCAAATATCAATTTCCTTGCTCTGAGTAAACCCTGAGCTTTGAAAACCTAGGAAAGGAAAAATAGTTCAATATGTTCTTGAATCCTCTTGGAACATTGTAAATGTTCTTGAAACAAAAATATTTCTTGTTGGCCCCTAATTCCTTTAGTGAAGATCTAAAGTTCAACAAGACCCTATTTTTCAATTTTTCCATGTGTAAAATTGGATAGCATTTTTGCAACCTCTTGGGGATGATTTCTGCTAAGCATGATTCCTGTAGCATTAAATCATCCATTGGGAATGGAGTCTATATTGAAATATTGAATATGATTTAAAGATGATTTGATACATCCTGAAGTCTCCTTGGTATCATTGATCTGGAACTTTGTGGTAATACTAGGTAGGAAAAGTACTAAATTTGAAAAATGTTTGACACATATAGAGCATTGTGGAATTAGAATAAAACATTGGAGGAATTGGGAAATTTTGAAACTCTTTTGAAACTTTGACCCTTCTTTCTCCTTGACACTTCCAATGATGATACAATGTGTAAGAACAACAAAACATGCAACAAAAAGGGAAAAAAAATCAACAACCACACAAAACAATGTGCAAAATATCTTGGAGTAAAACAATTAACTAAATTGTACAGGGGTGGAATGATCTCAAAAGAAAGATTTTATATGTATCCAATTCACATGAATGGGAAATTATTCTCCATTGAGGATGGAAAGATTAAATTAATTTACCTCTTTCATCTCATGATAATGTATGGAATGCTCCAGAGAGTGTCAAACTTAACGTGATTTCCTAGTTTGGATCTATTTCCATCCCATTTGAGAACTAAATCTCCCTCTTGAAAAATCCTATTAGATGCCTTCTTTTCAATATATGTCTTAACATGAGGCTGATGTTGCTCCAAAGTCCTTATATCCTTGTTCCATACTTCTGCCTAACTCCATGAGCTGAACAAACCTTAATGTGAGAGGATCACTCTTCATAACCTCAATCTGATGAGCTAACTCCAAAGAAGGTAACTCCAAGGAGAGAGGAAGTTTTGCTTATCTTCCATATACAAGAATGAAAGGATAATTTCTGATGACCCTTTTAGGTGTGATCTGATCTTCCCATAAAGCATTCTTAAGTTGTGTGTTCCAAGTCCTCTTGTTAGTCTCCATCATGCACTTGATAATCCCTGTGATGTTCTAGTTGCTAGACTCAGCCTATTTGTTTCTTTGAGGATAATAATTGGAAGAAGTCTTGAGGTAGACCCCATTTTTAATAGCCAATTAACTTAGCTTCAAACCAAGGAATGCCATGGTATTGTCTGAAATGACTGTGAATGGAACATCTAACCTTGTCATTATACCTTCTAGGAAATCAAGATCTTTCTTCTTATTGCTCTCTTTCAATGCTACTTCTCGTGTCCATAGAGTAAAATTTTTGTTGTAGTAAGGACCCATTTATGTCTATCAATGGATGGAGGATTAATCATTCCAATGAAATCCAACACCCATTAAGCGAAGGTTTGATCCACTTGAATTGGAAGGAGTGGAATAATTGCCAAATTTTGCTTTCCGGTGAAAAGGCACATTTCTTACATTTCCTTACCTAGAGATGGGAATATTTGAACAGATGAGGCCATTAGTAACTGAATCACATGATGTTAATAATAGTTTTTCTGTAGAATAATGTCCTCCAGATAGTCCATTATGAAAATATTCTAGTATCTTACTTACATGTTCCATTCCCACGCATCAAGGAGAAGAACGTTCAAATCCCTTAAAAGAGAACATTATCTACCTAAACATATAGGATAGAATGAAGACAATGGAAATTCCACCTTTGAGTTTTATCCATGTCAAGAGGATATGCTCCTAAGAAAAGGAAATTCTTCATTTTGGATAACCAGTCAACCTGATCATCACCTTCATCAGTGTTTAGGAGTGTCACGTCCTCATCAACTTTTTATTCGAGGTCTATAGTAAGTTGTTGACACAAACCCTTACCTTTGAAAATTTTACTAACTTTGATATGTACGTCATATTCCATCACCTTTTTGATCCATCCAACACACTTCTCATTCATCTCTTTATTCAAAAAAAAGTTCTTGACACCTGGATGAGACACCATTAGATGAATTCTAGTATTAGACAACATGTGCTTAAATTTCTTGAAATATCTAATAACCGCAAAGACTTGTAATTCAACGAACTAATACTTGACCTCATATTATTTGAGGGATTGACTAAAGAAATAAATTTGTTCCTCCATAAGATCGTCATTTTGCTGGGTGAGGATACCTGAAATGATCTCTTGAACTGTAAAAGCATAAAGAATAAAATATTTATCAAACCTGGGGTTCACCAGTGTGGGAGCTTGAGAAATGGCCATTTTGATGCTTTTAAAGATCTCCCTTCATTCCTTTGTCCATGAGAATGGAATATTTTACTTCACCATGGCTGTTAGTGGTTTAGCTAATGCTCTGAATTGAGGGATGAATCTCTACATGAAGTTTATGGTTCCCAAAAAACTTTGGAGAACCTTCTTGTGACCTAGGATAGATAAAGACATAATCGAATGGATCTAGGATGGATCAATTGAGAGTCCTTCAACTGAAACAACATGCCCCAACAACTTTCCTTCATGCACTATGAAAATAAATTTCTTAGGGTTAAGTGAAACTCCAAACTCTCTACATCTCCACAAAACCTTCCTTAGATGCATGATGTGGTCTTATGCATGCTTCAAGTATAGAGATATATCATCAAGGTAAACCAAGATGATATCATTGATTAGTCCTTTAAATTCCATGTCCATGGATATTTGGAAAGTAGCCCTGGCAGTAGACAATCCGAATGGCATTTTTTTGTAAGCATATGTGCCCCACTTGGTAGTGAAAGTTGTTTTGAATTGATCAGATTCTTGGACTAGAATTTGATTGTAACCTAAATATCCATCGAGAAAAGAAAATCTTTGAGCTCCTGCCACCATTTGAAGGATTTGATCCATTAATGGAAGAGGATAATGGTTTTTTGATGAGATACGATTCAAATCCATTAAGCCCACACATAACTAAATCTCTTTGTTCTTCCTCCTTACGCGAACCAAATTGGATACCCAAGAAAAATTCTTGATAGGAAAAATTATACAAGCCTCTATGAGTTTGGTTAGCTCCTTTCTCATTAGTGGCTCAATTTTGGAATTAATTGGCCTATGTTTTTTACTAACTAGCTTCGCATTAGGATAGAGTTCGATGGTATGTTATGTTAGAACTAGATTAAAGCCATGTAAATATTTATAACTCCATGCAAAAACATCATTATATTCTTGACAAATTTTGACAAAATCCTTTTTCTCTTCTTGGGTACACACTTTTCCAATCTTCAGAAACTTTTCATTTGCTACCTCAACTTCCTCAAAGTCTCTTTAATCACCATGTTAGATCTTTGTCTTTTGTTTGATCATCTCGCATTGAAAATGAATTCAAGAATAACTAAACCTTTCGGTATCTTGTTGAGTTTCAATTGGATGATTTGATCACCATATATTTCTTTCAAACTTATCTTTAGTTTTTGTAGAAAAATCCACTTCTTGTAGGAAATGGACAATTTTTTTATCGCTATCAAACACTTTCTACTACTCATAATATCACGAACTACAGTTCAAACCACCATTTTGATGGATTTCCACCCTTATTTTTTGATATTAGTAGGTATGTTGTATTGCGAGCCAACATAGCAATCCCATCAACATCTTGATTGTGATTTCTATGAACCATGTGGATCCAAAATCTTTGAAATATTCAATCAAATAAAAGACTCGGTTCTTGTATTCTCTTAAAAGATCATTTTTGGATGCATTGCATGTCATCACTTGATGAAAAATAATTGATTGTCTTGAAAAAAAAGTCAAGGATTTGATTCTCTTGTTTTAAGCTAGCTGAATTGAATTCCTCGCACAAGGGCCTCATATTAAAAAACATTGTTAGTACAACTAAAATATAGCCAAAGCAAGATGAGAAATACTTATCTCCTTCAGGATAAATTAGCATAACACCAGCACTAGATCCATTCTTACTCCTTGAGCCATTAAAGAAAAAAAGCCTCTTTTCTTCATAATTGCTTTGTGTTTTCACAAGTTGTGGTATGATTGCACCTTATTCATTAATGTAGTATGTACCCAATCCTGTCTCTTCCAAAAGCATCAAACCAACTTCTTCCTCTGCCAGCACATTAGCATAGGGATTGTACTAATGATCTCCACTCAATTCATCTAGCATAGTATCAGGGACTTCTTCCACAAGAGTGATCATTTCATTATCAACATCTTATTCTTTTTGATCATCGATGGTATAATTACCATTTATAGAACTAGTAGTATAGGGTTCTACATGATTATGGCAGATTTGTTCCACCCTTATAGTCACTTTAGTTCCATACCATGTCCTAAGAATCATATGTGACCATTCATCCGATAGATAACCGCCCATCTTGGCAATGAAATATCGTGATAGGCATATGGAAAAGAGAGGAGGGAGATCAATGACTGAGTGAACGAAAAGCTTGAGCATGCATGGATGGTAAGCTAAAGTCCTTTAATAACTCCAATAGATTTTAAAAATGTTCCATATAGCTTAACAACTCCTCTTGCAACTGACGTATAGTGTATGCCTAGTACATCTATAATTTTTTGGGCATGACCAAACTATCGGCACCGAGAATCGATACGTACCATGTGGTCACCAATAATTAGAGAAACATATAATGGTGGTGGTTTTTTCTCTTTAGGAATAATTTTCCTTAGTTGGACATGAAACACATTTCTAGCTTATACCAAAAAAATTTAGAGCCTCTTGCAAAAATTTATTTGATAAGGAATTGAGAGTGCATACCACATGGTAACATTCGGGATGGTATTCTTCATTTTTTCTACAATCATGAAGGGAATTTCTCCTTCTTTTTCTGATATTTATTTTGGTGTTAGAATCCTCTTTTGAAAATGCTTTTTGGGTACCGTGATGCCCGAAGATCCTTCTTTATTTGTATCTTGGCTAGCATGTGTTTTCGGAAGTTGTTGTCCCGCTTTATTTATCAACCACTACTTGTGGATCGAGGATGTGAAGTGGATGCTAGATCATCTTTTGAAAGGTTGAGATTCCATTGCTCTCTTTTTTTGGAACAAGTTTTTGCCACTAATGAATAATCTTTATTTAAACCGTAAAAATATTCTTCTTGCCAATTTAGCAAAGTGGTTTCTTCATGTGCTTGTGGTTGATCTTCTATTTACTTGCATAGACAATTTTTTTTTGGATTTGAGGGGTAGATACACTTTGAACCATAAGGGCCTGACTAAGAACTCCATTGGGGAAAATATTTTTATTGTGGGGTTGAGAACAAGGATAACACCATTCATAGTCTTGAACTAGATTATTCTCGGGACAGTACAAAGGATCCGAAAGAGCTAGCAGTAAGAGGATTCCTAAAGTTTAGAGGCCTAACATTCGCAGCTTGACCTATAGTTTGATTTTGAGGCTGATTGTTCCCTTGAAAAGGAGGATGGTTAGCTTGATACTGCTAATGTTTTTTTATGGTATGGATGATTATATTGAAATTGTTTCCTCTTGAGTTCAATGAGCTCATTCCCATAAGTTTACAATAAGAATGACTGACTTCAAATAGGTCATTTGAAGAGATGGTGGTAGACTAATTTGGTTACTTGGAGGCTGCTAGAATAAGAGTAATGGTAAGCTGATTATTCGTAAGATCCAGAGACAATGGCATTTCTAGTCATGGTGCTATCTTTCTAACTTGGATTAAGTAATTGTTATCTCTTATGGAAAATTTGTAGGCATCAGGTAGTGTAGTCCCTCCCATGGACTAGATCATGATAACTACATCACTATTCAAGGCTTGTAAATAGTACAAGAATGCATTATTTAGAGAAGGCTTTATGAGTTCAGAATCCTATTCCAATTCCTTTGGAATGAGAAGTTAAAATCACTCATGTATTCTTTGGGAGCTCTCTTTATGGTAGTGAGTTGTTACAAGAAAGACAAGTGATCACTCTTTTCTTAAAACTACTTACAAATTTTTTTCCTAACTTGTCCCAAATGGTTATAGTACCGACACTTAACCCTCGAAACCATTGAAGTGATGTTCCTTGAAAGAAGTAGTAAAAATTCTAACTGCAATTTTTCCTCTCGTGATACTATGTATTATATTAATTTTGGCTACATCAAGAATATTCTCCACTGGAGTAATGTGAGTGTACCCTTTGTAGAAGGGTAAAATTTTGAGTACGCAACAAGTATAGGGTCACGTTGTGCCAAAATAAGAGGATTGTTTTTCTTGAAAGGGGGAAAAACTTGGTTCCTCTCCATAACAATGAGATTTTTATTATTACTCGGAGGAGGAAACCTTCCATAAGGAGGAGTTGAATGACCCCTATGAGGTGATGTTGTAACTGGTGATGTTGAGATGCCTCTTCTCCTAAACCTTGGAGGAGACAAGGACATTTTGATGTGATGATAATTTCCTTTCCCTGAAGAATCTCTTGAAATAATTCTTCACAAAATTTAACGTAGTGAGATTTGAAATCAAAATATATAGAGTCTCCGGTACTTTGACTTGTGCAAGTGAGGATAAAAGTACTAAATCTTGGTCCCATTAGGTGTTCCAAAAATATTATAGCCAAATCACTTGCACCCACGGAATGGATAGAATGTGAACATGACATTTGGTGTGATTTGGTAACATGGGATCACCTCTCAAGATATGGGACTTGGGATTAAGGTGAACCTCTAGAGAAGGTTGACTTACCCTTCCTAAACTAAGTGTTGTACTACTCCTAGTGCGATAAAATGGTTATCTAAACCTATGCTAACATTTCCATGGGCTTGTGGAAAGAGATTTGCAACAAATAAAATTATACTAGGGATGATGATGCACCAAATAAAGGGTGTTTCTAGAATAAGGAAGGGTTAATTTGAAGATGGTTTTGTGTATCACAAGACAACTTCACCTACGCAACTTTGAAAGGGTAAACATAATACCAAAAACTAAAGAGCATGTGTTCCCTTTGTTAAAACTCAATCAGATAAACAATATATCAGATTTCTAGTGAAGAAGAATGAAATTAAGAAGGGGGAACAAACACCAAAACTCAACTACATGTAGAACTCCACCACTTGATCAACACAGAACTCCAAGAACCTACAATAGAAACTTAAACTTGCACTTTGTTATTGCAAGCATGAGAAAGGCATAAAGAAGTATGTCGAATGATGAAAAGGACTAATGGTAGTCACAAAAAATACACTTTTATTACTTCAACAACATGCACAATGCATCATTACATTCAAAATAGGAAATGGTTGCCATTACAGTCTTGGAAAAGAGGCTTGAAAGTTCCCCAATCCATAAAGATAACTTGTAGAAGAGAGAGGATTTTTGAAAAATATAAAGTTTTCTAAGATGTATAACTTTTCCAACTTGTGTCACATGTTTAAGTTATGAAACTAATGTGTAACCCCTTGGAATGAACTTCCAACTTACCTTTATAGAAGAATTTTTTCAGAGAAGAGAGGAGAATTCATAAATTCCTTCCTAAAATGAAGGCACATGATGGTCAACTTTTATTACAATGTTAGTTAAACCACTTAACCTCTCGTCATGTGCCATTAATGAAAGGTGTAGAACTTATCAATATCATCTAATTAAAAGAATATTTAAATAATAGTGAAAATATTATTAATAAAAATATTAATTTAATTATTATTTTAAAATAATATCAATTTAATGACAATTCCAAGTGGGACCCCCTTAGGGTTGGTTTACATTGAAGGGGGCCCTTGAGAGAAAGGCCAACTCAATGACTAGCTCACCCGCTAACTCACTAAGTTGATTGGCAAGTTACTCCCCTCGCATTCCACCACATCGAGCTCAATGACTCCCTCGTCGGTATTCTTGCAACATAACTCCTTAACCGCTTCTAATCCTCATTGATGAGTGACTCGGCCTCTACAACTCAGCTCATCCCGAAGCATTTATTTTCCTAGAAACTGAGATCACGTCTTTATTAACCAGTGACTCGACATGAATTTAGCTCTTTGAGCTCTCTTTTTGACCTATCCGTTAGTTTTTTAGATGAGTTGAACTTCTATTTTGGCATTAATGCTCGATGAACCCAAAAATGTTAACCAACATGAATTAACGAGCAATCCCATAATTGAACTAGATCCACTCAACGCAGTTCTCATCCAAGCTCGGATTCAACTTACAACTGACTCAATTCTTTCCAAAATGGCTTAGTTGAGTCACTTTAACTCTTTAGTTTGCATCACCATGCACAACCGCATTCCATACATAATCCATCTCACAAATATCTCAGGGCTCCTTTCCTTGCTCCTACTCTGCATGATTTTCATGAACTCTCTTGATTTCATGATGGTGATCCCGATCAAATTATCCCATCATCACTAGATCCCTACTGCCATGAGCCCGATCCTATGACCGAGCCGTCATATGCATCAAGATCTTTCTAAGCTATCCATGTTGGCTACTAAACTCCTTTCGCTATGTTTGCTCATCTCTTTATTTGTCCCTTCTTCGATTTCAATTTTACTATCTCATTCCATTCAAATGACTCAATGCCAAACTCAAACTGAGCTACCCATCTCATGGATCGACTCGATGAGCTTCGAGCTTCAAAATATCCTTTCTCTCTAGCTAAGCTCTACATACCCCTTCATGAGCTCATTGAACTTCTCTGTAAGTTTTTTCCTTCATCGTATCGACCTATGAGCTACTTCATGTAACAATTTTTTGAGCCTTGAGATATTTTTAGCTTAAAAGGAAAAAATTGTGAGATTCTCATTAACATGGCACTATAAATATTCATTGTTATGAGTGTGACCCAAGGACCGAGCCATTCTATGCCTCGAGCTCACTCCAAGAATTTCCCCATGCACCATTGAATCTTCTCTTGTGTTGATTCCTTTGCTCCAACTTAGTGGTCCATATATTTTATCATCTTTGACTTATGTATAACCTGTCGGTGAGGATTTTCATCCCATATCTTCCCTACATCATGCCATCCTTGAACACGATGTCGAGTCTTTCTCGATATTTTCCCGGTGATTTTTTTAAATGAGCTCCCTCTTCATGAGTCTACTAAGCCCCTATATTCACGTCCATCTACCAAGTTTGACATCTTCATCGAGCAACAAAGTCAATTTATGAGAAACTCAAATCCTTCATAGGAATGATTCGGCCAACCTACTATTTTCTAGACCTATGTCTCTTACTACATCGTAACCTTGAGTTTGAGTGCCTTCATGAATTGCTAATTCTACACTCTTAATTAGGTATCCCAAACTTCATTCACGAGCTTAGCTTCAATTTGGGATTAGAGGAATCACCTCTACAGATCCTTTTTGAATGCTCACCACCGCATTAATCATCCATCATTGGGATCACTACTTGAGACGCTAGACTAAACTACTTATGTGAGTTATCTCCTCATTAACACATAGAGTGATCTCACTTTCTAACCATTTCTCTCGAACTCAATCTCGAGCCAAATCAAAAATATCTTCCGATGTGGAATGATAGAGTTCCTTGTGTTCACTCGCGTTTGTTATGACCATATATCGTACTCTTCACGCGAGAAACTTCTTCATGGATTCAAATTTCAAATTTCGTGAGTTAATCTCGATGGCTGAGTCGAATTCCATGGGCCAACCTTCATGACCAAGCTCCACGAGCTTATATCATGATGCCAAGCTTGTGAGCCCATACTGTAATTTTTTCATGACCACACCATTTGAAAGCTCGCTCATCATAAATTATAGTACAAGCTTCTCTTCTTGTGATGTTAGGATGCTTGTGTAACATTCCACTCACTCATCAACTCCAAGTGCATCAATCCAATGTGCCATTCTCGCCAACCATTTGTTTTTTCTCGTCTCATCAACAACCTTCGCATAACTTTGGAAAATGACTTGTCATCTTGTCCACAACTTCTCAATCCCTCAAGCATTATTTTAACTCTTGTGACAACTCACCGGAGAATTGGTAACCAACTCGATTCCTCCCACTATGGAGCTCTTGTGTTGGGTATTCAATTTTACATCTCCACATGGCAATGATCTCTCAAATTTCCATTTTCTTGGAAAATGAATCTCGAGAACCCCCTGTGAGGAAACCTTATGTTATCCTACCATCATGAAACCTCACTTTGGACTCCCGCCTTAATTATTCCCCATGCAAAACTCTTATGTCGTCTCACCAATATTATTATTCCCACTTTTCCATAATTTGTAATTTTTCACACACAAACCTACCTCCGATATCATTCCATCTAGAGAGCTCCTCTAATCAACTCAGTCCCCTTGTTTAAGCTCAATTATTTCATGGAAAATATGGTTCCTGAGCTCTAACATTGAGCTCAGTCTAAATCTATTTGATTAATCACAAACTCGGGCTCCACTCGGTGAAACATACGAGCTTTTACTTGCATTTGTGAAACACCAAGCTATCTTTAGTTTGATCCCATGAATCATTATTCATCGAGTTCAAGAGCTTGATCCTTTATAACAATTTTTTGAGTGACTGCCATCTTGAATTCATAATCTTGGGCTCCACTACTAAGACATTCCACAAATCATTGGGATACCATTATTTACCATGCATGATCTCATGGTTTGGTTTCTTAATGCAAGAATTCCTTTGTGGATCCACTGAGGACTTCTAAATTATGAAGTGTATTTTACGTCGAGCTCATCTCACCAAGCTACTAAGTGAGTTATCCCTTAACTCAGCCCCCTAATGTGGATCCTCTCAGAATGTTATTTTTTGTGATAAGTGACTTTCTTAGGATATTTATTGAAACTAGAGGGTAATGTAAGTACAAAAAGACCCTTTAAACCTGATTTATGGATTTTGATCATTTCTACATGAATCATTTGAGAGTGAGCCTCTCAAATATCAATTTCCTTGATCTAAGTAAACCCTCAGCTTTGAAAACCTGGGAAAGGAAAAATAGTTGAATACATTCCTGAATCCTCCTGGAACATCGTAAATGTTATCAAAACACAAAAAAATTCATGTAGGTCCCTATGTACTTTGGTGAAGATCTAGAGTTCAACAAGACCCCATTCTCCAATTTTTCCATGTGGAAAATTGGGTAAGAATAATAATATCTTAGCCACTTCGAGGGGAAAATATCCAAACAATACAAAGTAAGACTTAAGTTTTCAATATATGCCGAACTACACACTACTATCTCTTATATATACCCTTCATATATTATGGAAACCATTGAGGCTAACCTACTAATGGTATGAATGAAATATAAAATCATAAGAACTTATGAATAACAAAGGGAATGTGTGCCACATGTTTGTATCTCCATTAGATACACTATATATGATTAAAGGTGTAACATGTCCTTCCCCTTTACAGAAAAATTGTCCCCAAAGTTTATAAGCTCTGAGTGCTACTGTAGGAATGTTATATCCTCCAATTTTGCATCTTCATTGTCCATATTCTTCCACTTGATCAGGTTTTCAATAATAACCCTTGTCCTTAATATTTTAGTGTGTGTTTTAAGGATGCATTCAAGTTCTAAGATGAATCTTCCCTCCTAATCAAACTTAGTTAAAACTGTTTGGTCTAATTCTCTCTGTCTAATTAATTTCTTCATGTAAGAAACATGAAAGAATGGATGTATTTTGGTTATCTGTGGAAGTTTTAATTTATATGCTATAGTGGAAATATTCGCAATACTTGATAATGGCCATAATACTTAGGTGAAATTTATTTATCCTTCTATTGTTGTTTCAAATACAAAGACATTTTTGATATGGTTGTAAATGCACAAAAACCAGTCACCAAATTCAAAATTCTTTTTAGTGTGATGTTGATTATCCTACTACTTCATGCAGTTTTGTGCCATGGGTAAGTTCTCCTCGACTATAGAATCACCAAATATGCTCATTTTTGTGCCATGGGATAGACTCACTGTGCACAAAAATGAGCATATTTGGTGAGTCTATCCCCCAAAACCACGATGAAACTTTTCCTTCAAATTTAGGAAATCATGTGATGAAGTCCATAGAAACCTCTTCTCACCACTGCCTAGGAATAGATAGAGGTTTTAGAAGACCGAGGGACCGAACATTTTCATTCTTATTTTTCTATCAAACCATGCATTCGGCCACAAATATTTGGACATCCCATTTGAATCCTTCTCGAAGAAATATTGTTTGATTCAATGATAATTCTTCAATAATTTAGAGTGACCCCCTACTAGAGAAGCGTGAAGCTCAAATAGAAGCCTTTTTTAAGGGGCGAGTTCTTACATAGGTATAATCTATCTTTATACCATAAAACATGCCCTTTCCATACAAAATTTTCATACATGCTTGGATCATTTTGGAGATTCTAAATGAGATTGTGTGTAGTTGGGTCATTTCTCCATTCAGACCTTGTCTCCTCTACCCAATCTTCCTGTAAGATGTATATGGCACATAAAAATGTTACAGCTGATCCATCTTTCCTAGAGAGAGCATCCACGACTACATTCTCCTTCCCTTACTTGTAGATAATATCAAAATCATATCCCAACATCTTTGAGACCCATTTTTTTCTTCATATAATAAGTGTTTCCCAAGAATTATTTCAGACTATCATTATCTTTCTTCATTTTAAAGTGTCTTCTTATGAAATATGGTATCCATTGCTTTATTACATGAAGTATGGCTAGAATTTCCTTGCCATAAGTTGGATCTGAAAAATTCTTACCTTTGAATTGATTTCTCAAAAAGGAAATAAGATGACATTCTTGCATGACAACTTCCCCCATACCATACCCTAATGCATCACATTCAAAAATGAATGTTTTGGATAAATATGGAGTAACCAAGAGTGGAGTGGTGCACATGGCCTCCTTTAACTTATCAAATGCTTTGGTAGCATCCCAATAGAAAGAGTCCTTTAATAAAGATGTGAGAGGTTTTTCTATACTTCCATAATACCTTACGAACCTATGAAAATAGTCTCAGTAAGCCCAAAAATCCTCAGAGATTCTTTAGGGTTTTTATTAGTGTGAAATCACAACACCCTCAAATGAGTTATGGATCTGCTTTTCTAAGGTAGAATAATCTAGTGTGATTGCATAACATTGAAATTTCCCTAAGGTGTGGGACCTTGCAAAAGTGGGAAATATCTCCAGGGAAGGTTGGTTCCTCTTCTTAAAGTACCTTCCATGAGCTACTCCAGTGCAAGAAAACTAAATCTAACCTAATCTAACCATTCCAAGGAAGCAAGGAGAGAGAAAGAGGGAAAATAAAAATCCTATACTAAAGTGGTGATACACCAGCAAAAGAAGTGAGATATTCTGCATTGAGGGAGAAATAAATAGATAAAATGGAGATGAGGGAGGTTAGACATAAGTGACATGGTCCAGATCTTCAAATACACCATTAAACTCCATGAAACAAAACATCCCACACCTACAAATGTTAAATACATGCACATAAAAACAAACTGGAAGGGAGAGGCATGGAGAAACAACAAAACGATGCAAAGGGTTGATGAACACCACAAAAACAAATTTTTATTGCTCTAGAATGTGTACTGCACCATTATATTTCTGGAATATAGGCACAAAAAAATTTCTAGGTGTGTGAGAAGGTTCACTACTCAAAAATGTTGTCGACAAACAAATTTTATAGAGTTTATCTATGCCTGTAATGGCTCTTCTTCTCAAACGAGAAGTTTTATAGTATATATAGAAAGAAAAGAGAGAGAAGAGGGAAAATTTGAATCTTGTTTCAACCACCATGAGATGCGCATTGAATCCCACTTTAAAAGCTTCAAACACCATCAATCAATGCCCCCTTTCAAATATGCTCCAAATCTATCGATTCTAGCTCCCTCTCGTATGTCATGCGTGTTGAAGAAGAATGGCAGATCGAATCGAATAGCACTAATAGCTGAGAAAATCATATTCGTATTAAAGGCCTAGAAGAATATTCTTCATTTTTTTAACTACCAGGGCCTAAAAATGGTTTTTAATCGTTTCATGACATAGAGGATGTTTTGACGCTTCTAGTGGTGTCATATTTACAATATTTGAGCCCCGAGTCAAAAGATATGCCACTTCAAACTTTGTATCGAATCCGTACAAATGGGTAGGAAAAAGATTTGAAAAATGGGTGCCCCTTTTGATAGGGAACACATGGCAGCTAGATTGGAAGAAAAATCGGGCTTGTGGGTCCATAATTTATCATTTTTCCCTTCTGTGCAAAAATGTAAAACTTAAAAAACTCCCGCAGCCCCGAAGCTCTGCCTAGACACGTGGCTCCTTTTGGTTGGCTGAGAAATGTGCTTCCATCTTTATCTTTGGCCCTTTTGACAAAAATAAAACTTTCATCTTTTCCTCCAACTCCCCGCTTTGGCTTTGACTCGGGCCCAAATGCTGACTTTTTCCTTGGACGAAGTAGCGGGCCATTTTGTAACTTTTACCCATTTTGAAATAGCAAGGGGCAAAGAACCAAATTTTCCCCGATGACCCGCTCTCCCTTGGGACATGTAGTAGTCTAGCACTCATTTGGAAACCTTTTCTTTATCTAATCCTTGAATCAGTGTCATTAAGACACTTGGCATCCTCCGCTGACTTGGCCCATGCATTGACTATTCAACCGATTCGCCTTGGAATAACACATGGAGGCACCGCGCTTTCTTGAAAACCCAGCCCAAATTTTTCCTTTAGAGGAGCTTTGGGTCGACACTTATTGGCCTTCATTGATCTGTGGAATTTTCAACAGTCCCTCTTACTTCTTAGACTTTGGGCTACGTGGCGAGCTCACACTCATTTGGGTCTCCACCTTAGGACCAACTCTTGGAGATGCGCCACACTGACACTTGGCATTCTCCACTTATACTCTTATACTTAGCTAATTTTGAAGCCTTTTCTATCCACCTTTGACTCTCTTTGACCATTTTCTACGTGGAGGGCTGGCGCAAGTTTGAGTCTCTGACTTGGGTTTCCTTTCAAGTTTTGCACTGCCGACACTCGACACCTTCTTTTTAGTTGAATACTTTTCAACGCCCCATAACTTCTTTGGGGGTCTGGATGCATGGAAGCCTGGCATAAGTTTGGGCTCCCCTTGTTGGATTCACCTTTGGAGAAGCATCATTAGGACATGTGGTTCCTTCCACCTCCTCCATACTTAGTCATTTTTGTCTTTTCTTGAACCATTTTGAGCTCGAGGACTTCAAAAAATTTATGTTTCTTCCCCTTCTTGTTTCTAATATTTCGCGGTATCACGGTTCTTTCTAACCCCGTTATCTCATAGTTGAGTCTACCAGTAACTTGAAGAATGAAATTAAGACATGGAACACCTCGAGAGAGTCGTTTCTTTTACATAGGGTCCTTTAGTCTCTCTCGACCTCCACTACTTCTAATGTTGAGTCCCTATATGACCAATTTGTAGGATTTGAATTAGTTTTCTCAAGTTCCTTCTATGCGGAGCCGTGACTAATCTGATTTTTGACCGGGGTGAAATATGGATAATAATTTGGTGACTCACAGGGGTATCTACGTGGTAGATGAAAAGACTAGTGGCCTTGGAGCATCCAATGGGCATGCAATCAAGAATGATGGCTCGACACTCATCCTTATTATAAAATGGACTCCCGACTCTCTGTACTTTTCTAATCTCTATCCGACTCTCGAATCCACCCACGCATTAGAACTCTCAATTTTCATAAGGAAATATTGAAAATGGAATTTTGAGACTTGAAAATTATTTTAACTCTTGGGATTTCATTCGTCCCTAAAATGGACTGTTTTGAAATGAATTTAGTTAATCTACATTTTTTTCTTTGAATATGGCAACTATTACATGTAACTATGAGTTTCCCTACTATGAATATTGAAGATCCCGGCCTTATGTACCCTCAGAGAAAAATAGACAAAACCTATATATAAAGACCAAATCATACATGCCTCAAATGAGACATGCAAAGTGTGCATAAGTACTTCTTCTATTGAAAGTAAATCTACTCCTACTCCTAAACTAACTAGAGAGAAATAATGCTAGGAAAATCCTGCTACAGGTAGGGAGAAGTAGCTTCCCTTTCTCAAGAGGGGAAACCATGCAAATGATTTGACACTAAATATAGCTTCTTGTATGAGTGAAAAACTGAAAATAAGCCGGTTCTCCACCCAAATCATCAAGGTATCATCATTAATGGAAAATACCTCCTCAAGATGACTTGCATTTGACTCTTGGAGGTATTGATGAGGACCCTTGGTGCTTTGGTATTCATCCTCATTCCTTGAAGTAGGCATGACTGGTTTTGCTTCTCCAATGGCTCAAATGAAGCCAAGTACCTAATTAGGCATGGTCTGGTCTTTGAGATGTGCCCATTTATCTAAAAATTAACTCCAAAAATGGAGTCTTGTTATTGAACTTTTTGGGTGGATGGTGTGAGAGAGATGATGAGATCCTCCTACCTTTTCTCTTCCTCCTCCTTTGAAGAACATGGAAGATCAAGATCTTCCAACCTTTGTTCCAGAGGGCCATCATGGAATCCAGGTTGTTGTACTTGGATGTTCTCCTTCATGGTAGCATGTTCATGTGCTTGGAGGGTTTAAGATGGAGGAAAAATGATGTTATCTCCTTAGGATCCTCTTCATTAAAGAAATATTCCAAGTCGGATGTAGTCTACCTCCTTGTTGTCCTATGCATGTGCTCTACCTCCTCCATGGTGCCTTCTTGATCTACAACTTGATCACCATGGCTCCCTTCACTCTCAAACATGAATTTTGAAAGATCAAACTCTTCTTTAACATCATATCTTGAAGAGGATGAAGTGGGAGGAAGAACTAAAGGTTCTTCTCGTATCCCGCTCCACACTTGGGGCCTCGAAACTTTATGGTCCTCCTCTGCTGCAAATTAAAACTTAGCCACCACCGGCTCTTCAACCTTGACCTCCTCTATTAGCTTGACCATCAAGGGATCTTTATGAAACCCAAATTTAGTAGCCCAACTCATCAGATTGTCTATTATTTCTTTTATGTTGGGCTCCTTTTCTTGTTTTCCTTGACTAGATTCTTGAGTATCTTCCCAACATGAACTTTAGAAAATTAGAGGAGTGATAGGTTTGGGTTCAACCAGCTTTGCAATTGTTTGTGGTGGGGAGAGAGGTGGAAATTATTGTTTGTTTAGAGGGGATGACTATTTTGCAAAGGAAAGGGGAGAAGAAATAAAATGGGCTGGAAGACTAGGGAATGGAGAAATGGAATCAATGCTTAGGGAAGAAATTGGGAAGCTTGGAAATTGAATCTCAAATTGAGATGGTGTTACTTGAGGAGTAGAGAGAAAATTACCAAATAATGGTGTAGGATTTACCCATTGACAAGGATACCTCACACCAAATTCATAGGCCTCTATCTCTTCATCCATTGTACAAGTTGGGAAACATTCCAATCATCTTCTCCTCGTGGCTGTAATGTCTAGGAAAAGGGCCTTCCCATGGAAAAGGTGCCCTACAACCAATCTCGAATGCCTTCATTTGTGTTGTGGCCTTGTACTACACCATGCTAGCCTCCATTTTTTTAATCTTATCTAGTAGACCAACATCCTCTTCATAACTATCACCATTATATACGCCCCTTATCCTTGATAAGCTTCATAGTCAAACTTGTTTTGACACTGCTCATATGGGTAAGTATAATGTTCCTAGATCTAATTATAATGTTGATCTGGAGGAGTTGGGAAATACATTGGAGGTGGATTGTATTGTTGTAAGTGTGAGTTCTATGAAGGGAATGAAGTCATGATTGTACAACCTCATGGAATGGGAGAAAATGGAAGAGATGGAAGAGGAAAATGGATGAAAATGGATGGAAAAGGTTTGTAACTCAGAGAATGGGTTTTTAACCAAATGGAGTCACCAGATGTGCTTGCATGTGCCTCAAAAGGTTGAATCCCACCAAGATCACATAAACTTGATGAAATTAATCAAGACCTCTGGTCCCATTGGGCATGCCAAAACTATTAGTTGCGCACGGTGGTGTAAGTTTTGTTGTTTTTTTGAGACACTAAGAGAAGATGAAATATCTAACCCAAGTGTCCCACCAGTGTGCCAAAATTGTTAGTGGCACACGGTGGTGTAATTTTTGTTGTTTTTACTGAGACACTAAGAGAAGATGAAATATCTAACCCCAGTGTCCCACCGGGCATGTTAAAACTGTTAGTGTGAAATCACATCACCCCAAAATGTGTTATGGATCTACTTTTCTAAGGCATAATCATTTGGTGTGATTGCGTAACATTGAAATTTCCCCAAGATGTGGGATATTACAAAATTGGGAAATATCTCCAGAGAAGGCTAGTTCCTCTTCCTAAACTACCTGCCATGAGCTACTCCAGTGTAGGAAAACTAAATCTAACCTAATCTAACCATTCCAAGGAACCAAAGAGAGAGAAAGAGGGAAAAAATATATCCTACACTAAAGTGGTGATACACCAGAAAAGGAAGCGAGATATTCTATTGAGGGAGAAATAAATAGAGAAAATGGAGATGAGGGAGGTTAGAGAAGTGACACGGCCAGATATTCAAATCTACCATTAAAATCCATGAAACACAACATCGGGCACTGTAAATGTGAAATACATGGATAGAAAAACAAATCTAGAAGGGAGAGGCATGAAGAAACAACAAAACAATGCAAATGGTTGAAGAACACCACAAAAACACAATTTTATTGCTCTTAAAGGTGCACAAACCATTACATTTCTAGAATAGAGGCACAAACACATTTTCCTGCATGGGAAAGGGTTCATTTTGCTCAAAGCGGCATTGAGAAACAAATTTGACAGAGTTTCTCTATGCTCGAATGTCTCTTCTTGTTAAACAAGAAGTTTTACAAAGATATATGATGGGTGTCATTATTCCCTTCATTCAATCAACTTCTTGTTGATGTTATATCAAACCAAGGGTGTGTCTAAAGCCATATGCAACAAGAGTAATCTCATCGATCTAGTAGTTGACTATAGTTATTTTTGTATTTTCTAGGGGATCTTTTCAATGTCTTAAAGACTTCTTGGTAAAACCTTATTTAAATCATACTATGAAAATTTGCTGAAAGTAAACACACTATGTAGAATGGAAACAAACACACTTGTTGTTGGAAATAAACACACTTTCTTCTGAAAGTAAACACACTTGCTTTTGAAATAAACACACTCAATTTAGAATGCTTGAAAATGATTGCAAGAAATATAAGAATCTATCTAAACACCTTCGGGAACAAGTATACAACCAAATTTAACTAGAAGAATTAAAATCAATACTGAAATTAATGAGATCTAAACTATTTGCTAAAGAAATATAAATACCAAATAAATGAATATCCTGGTCCTTGGGGAGTGGGCCCTTGCTCCTCCTTGAATCAGGATTTAACAACTCAGAATTCTCTCAAACACGAATGATTATTTTATTGATAAAACATTCATTATTACAAAACGTACTAGATCTGAGTACTTAGTCTATTTCTCTTCTCTTATCTCTATCTCATATCATATTCTATTATATATATATATATATATATATATATATATATATATATATATATATATATATATATATATATATATATATATATATATATATATATCCTTCTATCTACTATAAGTCTGCCTTATATATACATTTACAATCATAGTTGTCTCTATGATTATGATGAAATCAAATTGTGCCTAGATAACTATCCCCTGGATCTACGTTAAAAAATTTTCCCATCCTTTCCGATTAAAAGGGTCATTGATGCAAAATATCCGGATGTGGTTAGGATAGATAAACTTCCATCAGTTTCAAACATTCAAATAATTTCGAGAACCATAGGAAATCGTTAAGGATCAAAGCGTGAGAGTTCCGGATCTATACCCAAGAGTTCGGAACTAAGTTTGAAAATTCGGAACTAAGTCTGAAAGTTTCAGAACTATATGATGACTGAGTAATGGAGTTTCGGAACTAGCTTGGAAGTTCCGGAACTAAGCTATGTGGGGATAGATGCTACCAAAAATATTGAATGCTACCTATTTCATTTCCTCGATTGATTAGACCTACTTTATTACAAAACTAAATTTCAAACACACACTTCATTAGGAATTACAGAGCTTTTAAACATTAGAATCACAATCAATCAAAAGACAGACAATTACATCCTAACTCATATCAGATCAACTAACAGTCACAAAATGAAATCAAACTTAATAAAAAGAAGAGTAAGATGAGATCATATATTATACATTAATCGGGAATATCTCGGCCTCATCATTTCCCCCAAACTTACTTATTTGTAAGTCCCTTTGAAAAATTCGTTCTTCAAAAGTGGGGTTATATGTTCTACATTTGATTTGATTGCTCATATCAAATGGCTGAAACTAGATTTTCCAATGCTTAAACTTAGATTTACTGTACCCATCTCCTAATTCTATTTTCCTCTCCCACTCTTCAAATTCTGTAGGATCTTGAGGTTCTCTATTTTTCCAAGGATACATGGGGTGAGAAGTAGAGGGGGCCTTATTCACATTCCCATCCATATTTTCTCATAGGTTTCATTGATCTAAGGAATTATTGTGCATAATGCTTTTTCCCTTTCTAAACTCTAGATCAGATTTATAGGGGATATTACTTTCCTTCTTCTCAAGGAAATAGTAAGGAGTTCCCACCTCTTTGAGCATCCTTCATAAATATCTTCAAAATTTTCCTCCTCATAGGAGGTGAATGCATCAATACTCTTTTGTAAAAATGGAAAGATAATGTGTCTTCTATCTCTCATCAAAGGCTTAAGTTCTAAAATGTATGAGGAAGGTAGAAGGTTTACCATAGTGAGCTCTCATGTAGAGACCAGTTGAGCTAGCTTTCAATAAAAATTCATATTCCATTTCCTTCCATGTAATTTGGTTTTGTAGAAGAGACAAATACATTGAGCTGGCTCTCCCCTACATACAAATTGATCTTAAATCATGTGTTTTTCTCTAGCATTAAATTACACAGATAAAATTCACACTGAGAATATTTTTCTCGCTCAGATTTGGATAGAGAGTAAGCTGCCATGAATCCAAGTTCATCTTTTAGTTCATGTGGAAGTCCACATGCAATCCTTGATAGCTGCCATTAAATGAATTTATCTTCGTAAAACACACTATATGCATGAGAGGGCCTCCTGCAGGCAAGCAATTTTTCACTCATAATACAAACCATATGAATTTTTGTAAGAAATTTATATTTATTTCCTTCCTCCTTATAAAAATTTTCTTCCCATTCTTTTCTTGCCTTATTTTCTTCTTCCATCTTGGTCTTCAATTCTTCATTTGATGTTTTGGCTTCTCTGAGTTCCCTACAAGTTTCATTCCATATTTGTTTGAGTGGGAAATAGGTTAACTCGGTCTGTGCAGAGACTGTGGACACAACATTTTATTTTCTGGAAGTCTGACATTCTTCCTCTTTTTCTATCAGTTGTTTCTTGATTACTGATAATTCCTCGATCTGTTTGTAATTTGAGTTGTTAGCTCTCCAATGAAAATTTCCCTTTTTCTAATTTAAGTTTGAGGAAATCTAATTCCTCATCATTTTCTCTAATAATGAGCTATGCTCTAGACAAGAAGAAATCCTATTTAACTTGATGTCTTTTTCTTCCTCTGAAATTACTTGAGGAGTTGAGCATTCTTCCTCTATCAAAGGAAATTTTCCTTTTCTTCTCCAGGATGCCAACTCTTCTTCTCCATGTGACAATGTTGATGGTTTAGCCAATTCTTGAAAATCCTGCTCTTCAAGTCTCTCATCTCCTTTATCCATCTCATCTTGGATTGTTTTAGGAGGACTCATGGCCATGCTGCCAAAAATATCAGCAAGTTCCTTTTCCATCCTTTCCTAATCACTCCTTCTCTCTGGGGTTTCCCTTGATCTCTTATGAATTTTTCTTCTTTGGGGAATTTCAACATTACCAGTGATGGATTTCCTTCTAGAGATTCTTCTTATTATCTTTTCTTGTTGTTGCATGGGTGAACTATCATTGTCGAGACAGATATTAGCTCACTTGAAGATGCTACTGAGAAGAAGGAATTTCCTTCAAAGGTATAGAAGGCTCTGTTGTTTTGATCTTTCTCAGATACCTTATTCTTTTTGGTGTATTATCTCTTTCCATTTCCCTCGTACTTACTCATAGGGGCATCAATTTCTAGATTAGTTGAAGGAGAGAATGGGGATGGAATTGTCGATAATATTAGGGTTTTTCTTGAACTTCCCAAGAAACTTGTCCCAAATTTCTTCTCCATTTTTCTTTGATATAAAATGATGTCCACACCCTAGGAATACCTTTGAGCCATGGTCTGGATAGAATAAAAAGAAAACTGGAAGGTTTATTATGTACTTAGGTTTTGTGGCTCCATATTTCAGATATATGAGAATTTTTAAGACTTATTTTCCTACGGACCCAAATTGACCATCATAGGTTAAATATTTCACTATCTAAAATGCTACCCTATCAAAGGGTTTGGTAAAATTGGCCCTTCTGATCCCTTTTATGATTTTCTTTGTATTGTAGATGTACTAGGGTTCAGTTTCTCCTTCTTGTAGTAAGATTTCAACCAATTCTTTCAAAGTCCCTTTGGCAGGATGTGGAACATGCACAATTGGCACTCCAGACACATTACTTATTGTATTTATAGAAAAATTAATAAAGATATTTCTCACCTTTGTCCTAGATTTCTCTAGGTTTATGATGAATTCTCTTACTAATTTGTCATTATACCTTGAAATTTTTTTAGGAACTCTAGCCATCCTACATGCTCAAAGATAGATGCCACTTCTTCATCCATGAGCAGCTGGGAATCATCCTCTAGTTCTGATTTATTTTTAATCCCCATATCAGCTCAAGTTTTGTTTCCTTTGATTTTGTGAAAATTGGTTGCAAGCCTTCTTGCTTAGTTATTGGACCTCTGGTCTTATCTACGGAACCTCTGTTCTTAGTTGTGGAACACAAGCTTAATTCGTTGCTTCTCCCTCAAAATATCTCTGCAACTTATTTCACTTGATTTTACAATAATGATTACTAATGATAACCATGCTACCACTTATTCCATCCAAATCATCTTCATGATTACACACTTGTAATCATAACATATAAATAGATGACTCATCATACCAACTTTAAAATTAAGTGAAATCAAACTGCAAACATTTAATTTAACCCTAAATAAGTTCAAAGATATAATTACCGTCCTTGATGATGTAATCCTTTTACGATGATTCCTCATCATTCCTACAAGTCGAACAAAACATGGTTAGATAAGACAACTGGAATTCAAAATAATTCCCTTTTATTTGAACTAGCCAAAAGAAGAGGTCAACCGCCATTGCTGGTTTTCAATTGACCTTTGAGAGAATTTATTTTTTTATTTCTTTTATTTCTTTTTTTGGGGGAGAAAATGTCATTTACTATTTTTCATCTTCTTCCCTTTATTCTAGATCTATCATCTGGTTATTTGATCATTTTGGAAGAACTAGGTTCTTCCATATGATCAAATTTTTTTCTCGCTTCAATCTTCCTCAAGAATTCATCCTTAGTGGGAGGCTTCCTATAGAGTTTCAACCTATGTCCATTGACCAAGAGTGTTCTGCTACTGCCATCAATGGGAAGTAACTATTAGAGTAGGTATTTACCTTAGCTCATGTTCACCTAGGTACATTATTTACCTTTATTGTATTTATCCTCACCCACTTATGTGTGTGGATATTTCTTTATCTTTATTTAGATATTAGGATATATTATCTAGTTGTTAGGTATAGTTATTTCCTAGATCTATGGTATTGACTAGTTCTTTCCTAGATCTATGGTATTGACTAGATCCTTGATGTCTAGTTCTCTCATAAATCTATGGACTTGACTAGTTCTTTGATGACTAGTTTTTCCATGATTTATGGCTTGATCTATGACCTTGATTGGTTCTTAAATTGTTATTCCTTACCTATATAAGCAAGGCCCATTCTCATTGTATTTCATTGAGTTCCATAATAATAGAGCATAATATTTAAAACCTTGTATCTTTTGATCGGTAACTCGGTTTTGAGTGCCATTTTTTGTAAAAGTGCATAGTTTTTAATACTCTTTCCATTGGAAATATTTATTTTAGAATCGAACTATAATTATAAAGTGCCATATTGTAACATGCACTCATTATAAAGTGCCAAAATCTAGGGGGCTCTTGTTGCATTGCTTGGGGCTCTTGTTGCATTACTTGGTTCTTCCATTTCTTTAGGTGATTTTTTAAAGATGGCATCTACTTCTACATTAACTCATAATTACCACAAATGGAAACCAAGAATGGAAATTGATAATTAAGTAGAAAGGATTATGGGCTTTAACTTGTAAAGAACAACCAGTTTTCACTAGAGAATATGAGAAATTTTAGTACCAGTGCAAATTTGATGAGTGTATGGGTTTGATAGGAACTTATGTAAGTGATAGTCTTTTATTTCATTTGGAAAAGTGTGACTCTCCTTTCAAAATATGGGAGAAATTGGAGGATTTATTTGGTAAGGTGGATCATATGAGAGCTATGTAACTTGAAATTGAGATCACCTCTCTTAATCCTAAAGATTTTCCAACAATTATATACTATGTTACCGAGTTCAAGCATTTGTTGAGACAGTTGAAGGGGAGTGGAAGAGATAAGAAATATGAAGAGTGTGTTTACTTGATTCTATCCAAGTTGAGAGGACCATTCCAAATTTTTTCTTCTACATTTTTCTCTAGCATGGATGCCTTAAGTGACACCTTCAAAATGCCTAACTTAGAAACATTTTGTGAAAGACTTACTAGGGAAGAATCCAAATTATCTTACCTTTGATTCTTCCATCTCTCAAAAGGCATTAGTTGCATCTAATCCTAAGGGCAAGGGAAAACCAAACAAGTAAAACCAAATCCACACCTTCTCCATCTCAAAATGCTCCTAAACTCGAAGGAGTCTTCTAAATACAAGAATAATTCTAGTCGTTCATGCTCTTTTTGTGGGGGTAGTAATCATGAATAAAATAGGTGTTATAAGCGAATACAAGCCTTAGAGGATGCAATCAAGAAACACAAAATTTCTATCTCCACTCCACCTCCTTCTAATCAGCATGGAAAAGCACTTAATGTTGTTGGAAGATCTCAGTCACCACTTGCAGACAATTGGGTTATAGATTCTGGTGCTTCTCATCACATGACTTCTTCCACTGAGTCTTTTTTTCTCTAGGTTTGAGTTCTACTTCCAAAATTGAGGTTGGAGATTCTTCCTTCCTTTCTATTGAGGGAAAAGGTGATATACAACTTGATGGTGGCAATATCCAAGATGTACTATATGTTCCTAACATCACTACAATTTGATTTCTATATATCAAATTTGGCATTCAGTCAAGGAAAATAGTGACTTTTACACCACATGGGATGAAGTAAGAACCTTGTTGGAGCCTTTTTCACTTGTTGCTCAGGGTATTGTTGATCATAGTTCAAGACTATATCACTTTGAAGTGTTTGATGACACTTTTTCTATAGGGACAGGATTGGTTTCTCATTGATTCAGAGAGTAAGCTTTGGCATGAAAGATTTAGACATCTCAATTATAGATATTTGAAGGAGTTGAGCACTCATGGTATGGTAGATGGTCTTCCTAGAGTTTCTAGTCTTGAGGGAGTTTGTCATGGTTGTGTATTAGGGAAACAACACCAAGATCCTTTTCCTAAGAATTTTTCTAAGAGAGCTTCTTCACCACTTGAGATTGTGCATAGTGACTTGATGGTTTTCTACCCCATCTTTCAATGGAGCTAAGTATGAACTTACATTTATTGATAATTTCTCGAGGCGTACTTGGGTTTATTTTCTCAAGTACAAAAGTGATGTTTTTTCACACTTCAAATTCTTCAAGGCTTTGGTCGAGAAACAATCTTCTAGTAGCATAAAGAACCTTTGCACTGATAATGGGGGGAGTACTTCAGCAATGATTTTTCTAAATTTTTGGAAACTCAAGGCATTATTCACCAACATTTTGTTCCTCATACTCCACAACAAAATGGATTAGCAGAAAGGAAGAATAGAACTTTGAAGAAAATGGCTAACTATATGATGCATTCTAGAGATATATCTCCTATCTATTGGGCAGAAGCAGTTAATTGTGCTAACTATATTCAAAATCGCACACCACACAGAGCACTTGAGCATTTGACTCTAGAGGAATCTTGGTCCAGCACTAAGCCAGATGTATCATTTGTTCAAGTCTTTGGGAGCCATGCTTGGGCCTTTGTGCCAAAGAAGAAAATGAAAGCTTTGGATAAGAAGAGTAAACCCTTGAACTTTATAGGGTATTGTGAGGATATGCGAGCTTATCATCTTTTAGATCCTGATACACATGATGTTATTTTTTGAACACATGTTCATTTTGATGAGCATTTCACTCCTCATGATTCTTCATCTTCTTCCATTCCTTCTTCTTCTTTATCTCATCTTGAGGATATTTTCTTTGAGGAGATTGATGAGGAGGTTATAGATGCCATTGAGGATCCTATACCCACTGATGTTGTCATTATGCCTAAGTGGGCTCATACTAAAATTTCTGAGGCAACACCTTTCATAGAGGATATTCCACCCACTAGGCATCATCATGCACATTCTATAGGTTCTGGACTTTTATGTCAGGCAGTTTGTGAGGATCCACAGTTTTTTCAAAGGCTCATGGGATACAGGAGTGGGATGATGCGATGACAGCTGAGTATTCTTCTTTTCTTAAGAATCATACTTGGGATTTGGTATCTCTTCCTAAAGTAAGAAAGATGGTTAGGTGTAAGTGGGTATACCGAACAAAATACATGGTGATGGGTCCATTGACAAGTATAAGGCTCGTCTTGTTGCAAAGGGTTTTTCACAAGTCAAAGGTATTGATTTCTCTGAGACTTTTGCACCCGTTGCCAAGATAGATTCTGTATGCCATGTACTTTCTATTTCTGCATCACAGGGGTGGCCCGTATACCATATGGATGTGAAGAGTGACTTCTTACATGGAGATCTAAAAAGAAAATATATATGGAGCAGCCAACTGGATTTGTTCAGGATTCTTCTCTTGTTTGTCGGCTTCGAAGGTCTCTCTACGGTCTCAAACAAGCCCCTTGGGCTTGGTATGAGAAGATGTATTATTTTCTTCTATCTACTAGTTTTGTTCATTGCCACTCCAATAATACAGTGTATCTCTAGCATGCCGGTGTGGATATTGTGATACTTGTCTTGTATGTTTATGATCTCACATGTTACTTCTAATGATAGATCTTCTTCCCACATTCAGAGTATTTAGAGGGCTCTTTCTACACAGTTTGACATGACAGATCTTGGGCTATTGCATTATTTCCTTAGTTTGCAAATTTCTCAGATAGATTCAAGGATTCATTTGAGTCAGCAAAAGTACACCCATGATCTTCATAGGCACTTTGATATGGCTGATTGTAAGCCAAGTCCATTTCCTTTTTAGTCTCTGATTACTCTTACATCCACATGTACCACACCACTTTGTGATCCTACATTTTATAGGCGGTTGGTTGGGAGTTTCATGTAGTTGACACATACTCGCCCTCATATTTCATTTACAGTAGGGCTTGTATCTCGGTTTGCAAATTCTCCTCATAGTAGTCACTGCTAGAGGTGCTAAAAGGATTTTGCACTATTTGCATGGAACTTCCCACTTTGGCCTACACTACACTAGGGGCTCTACTCAGTTGGTTGGGTATACAGATTCAGATTGGGCAGGTTCTATTGATGATAGGCATTCCACTTCTAGCTATCTTTTTGTCTTGGTTATTCTCCAGTTGCTTGGGTGTGCAAAAAGTAACAAGCTATTGCACTTTCATCTTCAGAGGCATAGTACAGGGCAGCGATTCATAAAATGAGTCAGTGAGATTCTTTGGCTTTTCCGCTTATTGATTGTGAGTTTGGATTCCCATAGGATTCACCGACTGTACTTTAGTGTGACAACCAAAGTGTAATTCACATTTATCGCAACCCAGTTGAGCACCAGTGGACCAAGCATATTGAGATACACATCCACTTCATTCTAAAAAGCACATTAGGATGGAGTTCTTTGCTTGGAGTACCTTCGACTCAAAGAAAGAGTTACAAAATATTTATGAATCCTTTTGCATCACCTCTCTACCTTGAGTTGCATGGAATGCTTGGGGTTTCGTGAAGTTGTTCTTGGGGGTGTTCGTGAGAACATCTTCCTTCTTCTTCTTCTTTCTCTTTCCTTATAGTAGGATTCTTTCCTTCTTTTGGTTCGATATTTCTTCATGGATATATTGTACATGAGTACCTCATCAGGCCTAGTTGCCGGGACTCATACTGTGGACATGCCACTTCTATTTTGGCCCCTAGCTTCACTTGAGGGGGGGTGTTAGAGTAGGTATTTACCTTAGCTCATGTTCACCTAGGTACATTATTTACCTTTATTGTATTTATCCTCACCCACTTATGTGTGTGGATATTTCTTTTTATTTATTTAGATATTAGGAGATATTATCTAGTTGGTAGGTATAGTTCTTTCCTAGATCTATGGTATTGACTAGTTCTTTCCTAGATCCTTGATGTCTAGTTCTCTCATAAATCTATGGACTTGACTAGTTCTTTGATGACTAGTTCTTTCCATAATTTATGGCTTGATCTACGACCTTGACTGGTTCTTAGATTGTTATTCCTTGTCTATATAAGCAAGGCCCATTCTCATTGTATTTCATTGAGTTTCATAATAATATATGATATTGCTGCTCATTTGTTTGCAAAGGTTTTGTGTAAAGTTATTCGGCCAATTGTTTTCATCTTATTGATTGTGGTTTTGATTATCATCTGTGTTCTTAGCTTGGTATGATCTGGTTATCATTCCTTTTAGTAACTAAATAGAACCATTATCAAATATCTTCTCAATCTGATAGGGTCCCAACCATCTAGTTCTCAATTTTCCCTTGATTTTTGGTACTTGAATCAAAATTTAATGCCTAGTCTCCTACTTTTAATTGTCTTCTCTTGATATATGTGTCATGCCATTACTTCCTTTGCTCTTGAATTATATTTGTCTGCTAAATTGCTTCCATCCTTAATTCATCCAACTCATTGAGTTGAATGATTCTTTCTTTTTGAGTTGCATCCAACTCAATTCCCACCTTAACTGATGTCCTTAATGTCGGAAGTTTAAACTCTATAGGCAAAAAGGGATTTTTCCCATAGAAAAAATCATATGGTGAAAACCCTGTTGTAGTTTTCCAAGTTGTATTATAAGCCCAGAAAGTTTCAGGTAGTTTCTTTAACCAATATTTTCTCCTAGCTTCATTTTTTTTGGTAAGGATGCTCTCTAATTCTCTGTTTGTTACTTTAGCTTGTCCATTTGACTATGGGTGGTAAGGAGATGACTTCCTATGATTTATTTGGTAATACCTTGTGAAATCTTGGATCATATTAGACATGAATTGTGGTCCCCGATCTGAAATTATACTCCTCGATGCTCCAAAATTTACTATAATTTTGTTCCAAAGGAAATATGTAACTACTTCTTCGGTGGTATTTTTCAAAGCCTGCACTTCTACCCACTTTCTCACATAGTCAGTACACACAATAATATATTCCTTCCCTTGTGAAAGAGGATTAAAGGGACAAAAAATTCCAATCCCCATCTCTCAAATGGTTCAACCACAACTTGAGGTTGAAGAGGCATTTCATTGGTGAAAGTTGGTTGTCCCATCCTTTGACAAGGATCACATCGCTTGATATATCTCTTCACATACTTATATAAATATGGCCAATAATAACTAGTTCCAACTATCTTATGAGTTGTTCTTTTCACTGAATAGTGTCCTCCACTTGGTTCATCATGACATGCTCTTAAGATGTCAAAGATTTCATCCTCTCTCACACACATGTGTAAAACAAAATCAGGACCACATTTAAATAGCATTCCATTTAACCATTTGAATTGTGCACTAGTTTTGATTAACTTATTTATTTGTTTCTTAGTGAAAGAAGGAGGAAACTTCCCTATTGTAAGATAATTTGCAATATCAGAAAACCATGGTGTACTTGCTAAGATTGCAAATAGTTGTACATCTGGAAAGTTATCCTTGACTGGATCTTGCTCTCCTATAGTGGTTAGTCTTGACAAAAAAATCCGCTACCACATTATATTTACCTGGATTGTCCACAATGGTAATATCAAATTCTTGCAAAAGTAGTAACCATCTAATTATTCTTCCTCTAACCACTGGTTTGTTCATTAAATACTTAATTGCTGAATGATCTATGTGTACAAATATCTTGTACCCTATAATGTAATGTCTAAATTTATTGATTGCATAAATCACAACAAGAAATTCTTTTTAGTGGTGGTGTAATTCTTTTCAGTGGGAGTAAGATTCTTACTAAGATAATAAATAGCATACATTTTTCCTTCTTCATCTTTCTATCCCAAAAATGCACCAAGGAATATAAAATGGATTTTCCCAATTAGGTCCTCTCAATATTGGGGCACTAATTAATTTTTCTTTAATTTATTCAAAAGCATGCTGACACTTTTCATCCCAAAGAAATTCACAGTCCTTGGTTAGCAAATTAAACATGGGGGCAGCAATTTTACTGAAATCATTTATAAAGCGCCTATAGTACCCAACATGCCTTAAATCTGAAATGATCCTAAATTTGTTTTGATCCACTGAATTCCTCTTTTTGAAATATGGTGTCCTAATACAATCCCCTCATCCACCATCATCAAACACTTTTCATCACCGAGAGACAGGTTGTGTTGTTCACATCTTGTTAACACTTTGTCCATATTTATCAAAACATCTTCAAATGTATCTCTGTGTACAATGAAGTCATCCATATATACCTTAACACAATCATTTTTATATCAAGCAAAGATTGCAAGTACAACTCTCTAAAAAAGTTACGGGAGCATTGTATAAACCAAATGATAACACACTATAGGAAAAGGTTCCCCATGGACATGTAAATGTAGTTTTTCCTAATCTTCGATAGCAAATCTGATTTGATTGTACCTAATAAATCCATCCAAGAAATAAAAGTACTATTTACCCGAAAGGTTATCTAGGACTTGATCTATGAATGGTAAGGAAAATAATCTCTCATTGTGGCTTTGTTTAGTTCCCTATAGCCAACACATATTCTACATTTTCCATTCTTATTGGGAAAAATTACAAGAGGAGATAACCAATGACTATATGAGATAGAGTAGATAAAACGTACTTGTAATAGTATTTCAATTTCTTGTTTTACTATATCCGTTAAGGCTAGTTTAATCTTTCTTTGAGGCTACCTAATTAGTTTAATATTTTCAGTATAGATGTGATGAATGTAGATACTTGGGTGAATTCCCTTCATGTCTTTGTAATCCCAAGCAAAAGCTTTAGTATGATTTTTTATAACATCAAACAATTTTTCTTCATCATCGTTCAACTAGCTGTTAATGTTCAAAGTTTTACCTAGTTGAATTTCAACATTCTTGGTTCTAATATTTGATGAACTAATTTGTTGGAAGGGTTTCATTAAAGTATTTAATGGACATGCATGTGGTAATAACATATGGTATGCAGCAACATCTCCAAAATGTCCTTGAGACAGAATACTTTGGAAAAGGACAAGAATGAGAATTATGATACTTATCTCTTTGTAGGCAAAACTCTTCATCAATTTTATTTTCCAGAAATTCTCCATCACTCCCTCATGTATTTGAAACTAAAGCTACTGATTCATTCTCTCCCCATGAGAAATCTCATTCCTCCGGAGTGAAATAATTTTCAATCAAAGAGAAAGCTGCTATTGTCGTGGTTCGAAACTATAGCCGCAGGTTCCGGAACTATAGTTGCAGGTTCCGGAACTAAGTTCGTAGGTTCCAGAACTAAGTTCACAGGTTCCAGAACTATTTCTAATTACTTCGAGGACAACTGGTGCTCATCCAATGGTGGATTAATCATCTCTTCTACTTCTCTTACATGATCCCCGCAATCGATCATAGCCAAAGAAGACAAATTTTTCTTATTAGTTTCAGGAGAATCAACCCACAATTGTTCATGATTTTCAGTAAAAGGTCATGTAGTAGGATATAAGGAAATTTGTTTAGAGTTCTTACCATTCGATATTGTCATATCACTTGACCTGTAATCAATTAAAGTAGTAACTGTAGCTAACCATGGTCTACCCAAAATAATGGGATAACCCAATGTTTTACCTTTTGGATGTAGTATAAGGAAGTCAATTGGATATTCCCATGACTCCACCATAACCGCCATGTCTTCAATAATTCCTTCTAGTTTTGCTACAGACTGGTCTGTCATCGAAATATGGTATTAGTAGGTTATATACCCATTAATGGTAATGTTTTCAGACTATCCATTGTCATTACATTGATAGATGCTCCTAAATCTACCAAAACGTTATGTATATCCTTATTTCCTATAGAGACAAATAACAGGACTTCCAGGATCTCCATATTTGGGAAGTAAAAGTTTTCTTGGTAATAAATCAACAAATTTCCCATCTACTTTGATAGTCTTGGGGTACTGTTTCTTCCTTCCAGGCTTTTTTAGACATAACATTTTGATTAATTTGTTCAATTTTGGAATGTGTTTAATTTCTTGTAACAATGGTATTTCAATATTCAATTTCCTTAATTCCTGTACCAATTCAGAATCCTTGATTTCTATAGCTTCTTTAAATCTCTCTAGAAATGGAGTCTCAGTAGTGTTGCTATCTGGGTCATTTTCTTTTCTTTCTATATCCTCTTTTGAAACAATAGTACTAGGGATTTCATTTTCTTCTATCATTTCAGTGATTATAAGGGGTGGGTTGTTGATGATTTTTCTAGATCTAGTTTGAATATCCTTACAATCCATAGCATGTAAATCAACTGATTTTTTTGGTTCTATTCCATAAATAGGAGTTGTTTGTTTATTTCTTGGGTTTACTACTGGTTGTGTTGGTATTTACGTTTGGACTACATTCTCAATTTGTGAATTTTGTGCAGGGGATCCCATGATGGCCTGTTGTTTCTGATTTTTATATGTTCTTCCTTGAGCATAATTACTAGGGTTACATCTAGGTTGTGACCAAGCATAAGAATTTCCTTAACCAACCCATGGTTTTGATGTCCCCGAGCATACGAAGCTTGATTTTCCCAATCTTTAGGGTTCCAAGTTGGTTGAGGTACCCAAGGTGGTTGTCCCCAATTTTAGGGTTTAGACTAAGTAGCCCATGGCATCGTCCAGGGATTAGGAACTGGTCTTGGCATAAACTTCCCTTGGTAAGGTTGTCTCTAAACAAAATTCAATTCTTCTGTTGTAGATGAGGTAATGGTTTGTTTAAGCTGATTCTTAATAACTAGAAGTAAAGAACAAACATCAGTATCATGTTCTTTATATTCACAGATAAGACACATTTCTATTTTATCCAAGGGATAGTGTCTTATTGCATGCTTCTTCTTGCATCTAGGACAATACATAGCCAATGGTTCAGTTTTGGAATTTGATTTAGCTTGTAATCCATCCATAGTAGAGGTTAATTGCACTAAAATGTTTGTTTTAAAGTTTTCTAACTCATCCATTAGTTTTTTCATATCTCGATTTAGACTTTTCACTGATTTTCCTTTTCTAGGTCCACCTCTTGTTCTGGAATAGCTTCTTCAAATCTCCTTAATTTCATTCATTCTTAACTGATTAATGTCTCCACCTCCTATTAAGTTAAGTGATTCCATAGATTTTTCATCCAAACCTTTAAGAAAAATGGTTCTACTTAACTCCTATTAAAGTATAAATCCACATCTTTTGCTCACAAATAGGAATTTGTCCAAATAGTATTCTATATTTTCATCTTCCTCCTGCTTGATTTTGAAGAATTCTTCCTTCCTATTTCTCCCTCTACAATAATCCAGGTATTTTTCTAGGAAGGCAGTCTCCATTTGTGCCCAAGTGCTAATAGAGTTGGATGGTAATCCCATGAACCACCTCATTGTTGCATCCTTCAGAGTAGATGGAAACAACTTGAGTTTTTTATTATATATTTTATAATCATAGGTCGTACATAGTAACTTGAACTCAAATAGAAATTGGTCAGGATCTTCAGATGACATCCCTCTAAATGTGGGTAAATGTGCAAGTGAGATATTTTTCATTGATGTATCATCATCTCCCAATTGTATTGGATAAGTAAAGGTCCTATTAGGTACTCTCTCAGCTTCTCATGCCATTTTAAATTTTTTTTCTAAATTTTCCTCCTAATCAATGTGGTAAGTGATGCACTTTTGGGAAGGTGAAAAATTAGGAGTAGGATGTTGACTACTCAATTGAGAATAAAAACTCACCCTAAATGGATCTTGAGTAATAATTCTTTTCCTGATATTTCCACTTCCTTCGGTGGTGATCTAAGAATTCCAAAGGTTGCAATTTTGTTTCTTGTATGACAAGGGATGATGGCGCCTCTAAATTCTTGATCAATTTTCTTACTTTGACTAGAGGATGTTATGAATTCTTTTGAAGATGGTTTTGGGAGGAATCTACCCTGTGAGTCTCTTGGTCTACTCATATATTTTATGATATAGTAGGGAAGATCCTTCAACTACTAGATGTATGATTTGTTGCTCTTGCTAACACTTAATTAGAAAGTTCCAACTAGTGTTCCCTGGCAATGGCACCAAAAATGATGGGTGTCATTATTCCCTTCATTTAATCAACTTCTTGTTGATTTCATATCAAACCAAGGGTGTGTCTAAAGCTATATGCAACAAGATTAATCTTATCGATCTAGTAGTTGACTATAGTTATTTTTGTATTTTCTGGGGGATCTTTTCAATGTCTTAAGGACTTCTTGGTAAAAACTTATTTAAATCATACTATGAAAACTTGCTGAAAGTAAACACATTGTGCATAATGGAAACAAACACACTTGCTATTTGAAATAAACACACTTGATTATGAAAGTAAACACACTTGCTTTTGGAAATAAACAAACTCAATTTATAATGCTTGAAAACGATTGCAAGTAATATAAGAATCTATCTAAACACCTGCAGGAACAAGTATACAACATAATTTAACTATAATAATTAAAAGTCATACAAAATTAACAGATCTAAACTATTTCTTTGAAGAAATATAAATACCAAATAAATGAATATCCTGGTCCTTGGGGGAGTGGGCCCTTGCTCCTCCTCGAATCAAGATTTAACAACTCATAATTCTCTCAAATAGGAATGGATATTTTATTGATAAAACATTTGGTATTACAAAACGTACTAGATCTGAGTACTTAGTCTATATTTCTCTTCTCTTTTCTATCTCTATATCATATCATATTCTATTGTATATATATATATATATATATATATATATATATATATATCCTTCTATCCACCTTTGCAGTCTGCTTATATATACATTTACAATCCTAGTTGTCGTTACGATTACGATGAAATCAAATTGTGCCCGAGAATAGATGTTGAGCCATAATGTGGCTGATCGGACGAGTTGTAAGATAACTATCCCTGGATCTATGTTCAGAAATCTTCTCATCCTTTCCTAATTGAAAGGGTCATTGATGAAAAATATCTGGATGTGTTTAGGATAGATAAACTTCCATCAGTTCCAAAACTTCAGAGAATTTTGAGAACCATAGGAAATCATTAAGGATCAAAACCGTGAGAGTTTTGTAGCTATACCCAGGAGTTCTGGAAATAAGTCTAAAAATTCTGGAACTAAATACATGAGTTCCAAAACTAAGTCCGAAAGTTTCAGGACTAGATGATGACTATGTGATGGAGTTCGTAACTCGATTGGAAGTTATGGAACCGAGTTGGGTGGGAACAGATGCTACTGAAAACATACTGAATGCCACCTGCTTCATTTCCTCAACTCGATTAGACTTCCTTTATTACATAACTAAATTTTAAACACACACTTCCTCAAGAATTTGAGCTTTTAAACATTAGAATCACAATCAATCAAAAGAAATACAATTACATCCTAACTCATATTAGATCAACTAAAAGTCAAAAATGTAATCAACTCAATAAAAGGTGAGTAAGAGGAGATCATATATTATACATTAATCGGGCATATTTTGGCCTCATCGGTATATATAGAAATAAAAAAGAGAGAAGAAGGAAAACTTGAATCCTATTTCAACCACCATGAGATACGCATTGAATCCTTCTTTAAAATCTTGAATTTCATCAATCAACTCCCCCTTTCAAATTCACCCCAAATCTGTTGATTCTCACTCCCTCTATCTTTTGGCGTATTGAAGAAGAATAGCGGATCGAATCGAATTAAATCTAGTAGTGAGAAAATTAGATTCTCGTATTAAATGCCTGGAATACTCTTCTTCATTTTTTACCTACCGGGGCCTAAAAATGATTATTTAATCCTTTCATGGTGTAGAGGACGTTGAGATGCTTCCGGCGGTGTCATATTTGCAATATTTTGAGCCCCGAGTCAAAAGATATGCCCCTTCAAAGTTTGTAGCGAGTGCTGTACAAATGGGCGGGAAAACAATCGAAAAATGGACCCCCTTTTGATATGGAACACGTGGCAGATAGATTGGAACAAAAATTGGGCTCACGAGTCCGCAATTTATCCTTTTGTCCTTTTACACAAAAACACAAAACTCAATAAACTCTCGCAGCCCCAAAGCTCCGCCTAGACACATGGATCCTTTTAGTTGGTGGGAAATGCACTTTCATCTTTATCTTGGCCCTTTTGACAAAAATAAAACTTTTAGGTCTTTTCCTCGACTCCTGCTTTGGCTTTGACTAGGCCCGAATGCGACTTTTGCCTTGGTCGAGTTTTTGGCCATTTTACAACTTTTACCCATTTTGAAATAGCAAGGGGAAAAGAACCAACTTTTCCCCCGACGACCCACTCTCCCCTAGGACACGTGTCAATCGGCACCTTTTTGGAAACCTTTTCTTTATCCAATCCTTGAATCAGTGCCATTAAGACACTTAGCATACTCCACCGAGTTTGGCCCATGCATTGACTATTTAACTAACTTATCCCTGTTAGAATAACACATGGAGGCACCACAATTTCTTGAAAATCCAACCCAAAGTTTGCCTTTGGAGGAGTGTTGGGTTGACACTTATTGGCCTCCACTGATCTGTGGACTTTTCAATGGTCCCTCTTACTTCTTAGACTTTGGGCTATGTGGCGAGCTTGTGCTCACTTGGGTCTCCACCTTGGGACCAACTCTTGGATAGGAGTCACACTGACACTTGGTATTCTCCGCTTACACTCTTATACTTAGCCAATTTTTAAGCCTTTTCTATCCACCTTTTGACACTCTTTGACCATTTTCTATGTGGAGGGTTGGCGCAAGTTTGAGTCTCTGCCCTGGGCTTCCTTTCTAGTTTTGCGCTAAGTCGACACCTGGCACCTTATTTTTAGTTAAAGACTTATCAATGCCCCATATTTTGTTTGGGAGTCTAGAAACGTGGAAGCCTGGCACAAGTTTGGGATCTCCTTTTTGGATTCACCTTTGGAGAAGCTTTGTTATGACATGTGGCTCCTTCCGTTGCCTCCTCCATACTTAGTCATTTTTTAGGATTTTCTTGAAATGTTTCGAGCTTAAGGACTTGAATATTTTTCGTTTCTTCACTTTCTTGTTTCTGGTCTTTTCGTAGCATCACCCCTTCTTGTCTCACCCTATTATCTCATAGTTGAGTCTACCTGTAACTTGAAGAATGAAATTAAGACATGGAACAACTCGACAAAGTCATTTCTTTTGTGCAGGGTCCTTTAGTCTCTCTCGACCTCCACTACTTCTAATGTTGAGTCCCTCTGCGACCAATTTGTAGGATTTGAATGAGTTTTCTCAGGTTCCTTCTATGTGGGGCCGTGACTAATCTGATATTTGACCCAAGTCAAAATATGGATAATAGTTTTTAGAACCTTCCACTCCCTCATGGCCTTGATCTTATTAGGATCCACTTCAACACCTTAATGAGGGACAATGTGACCCAAATATTCAACCTCCTTAACTCTAAAAGAACACTTAGAGGGATTTGCATAAATTTGATGTTGCTCAAGGGTGTCGAAAAACTTATTTAAATGATTCAAGTGTTCCTCCCATTTTTTCTATAGATTAATATATCATATGAGAACACTAAAACAATCTTCGCAAGAATGTATTAAAAAAATAATTCATCAAACTTTGAAATGTAGAAGGTGAATTTACGATTTCAAAAGACATCACAAAGAATTCATAATGGCCTTTGTGTTTCCAAAAGGAAGTTTTATTAACATCCTCATCCTTGAGTCTGATTTGGTGGTATCCGAAATGAAGATTGAGCTTTGTAAAGTAAACAACAACATGCAACTCATCAATAAAATCATCAATTACAGGAATAGTAAACTTATCTTTGACTATGTACTTATTAAGTTCCCTATAATTGGGACACATGCACTACATTTCATATTTCTTAACCACCATCACTACTACAAAAGAATAAGTAATCTGACTATTAGGGATGATTCCTGCTTCCAAGATATCATGTATAATATTCTTGATCTCACTCTTTTGCACATATGTTTACTTATAAGGTCTGATGTTAGGTTATTAGATCCTGATACTAACCGTATAACATGATCATGATCTCTCTTTGGAGGTAAACTCTTTGCCATATTTTCAAACACAACAGAGTGTGCATCAAACCCCTTGCATATCGATGATATAATTTCCTTAGACTCATGTGCCTTCAATTAAAATAGTTGTACCACAAATCCTGTATGCCCTTTTTAGAATTTTTACATCGATGAGAGATCACTAGTCATGTGGAGAATTTTCTCTTAAGCCTCTTAGCTCAAAATTCTTTCCTTCAAACTGAAATCACATGCACAACTCTTCTAAGTTCATCTCAATGGTTCCCAAGGTGGTCAGCGATTGAAATCCTAACACAATGTTTGTTCCTTCCATAGAAATGGAATACATGGGGCTATTTAGTATTTAATATTCCATGGTGAGCTTAATGTTATGGAATTATTCTGAACAAGTAACATCACCTCCTTCAACAATCATTACTTGACATTCAGGAGCTGGATAAATAAAACAGTTCAGGCGCACTGCTAACTTATGATTGATGAAGTTGTGAGTACTTCTTGAGTCAATCAACATTGTGACCCTCTCCTTTTTTTAGAATCCAACCACCCTAAGGGTTTGGGGGTGCTGATGCCTTAAATTATATGGAATGATATCATTTGTTCGGGGTCTCGACTCCTCCTCTAGCTCGACCATGACCTCTTCCTTTTCATCTTCTTCCTTCTCTTCATCTTCACTAGGCCCATCAATGTAGAACAACTTATTTTTAGCACATTTATTTCCTGGTCCATATTTACTATCATAGTTAAAACATAACCCTTTTTCTCTCTTTTCTTCAATTTGTTGAGGTGTCAATCTAACTAGATGAGGGAGTGCTAGAGGGAAGGTGTTGTGATCTTTGATATTAGTGAAATTTTGTCACCTGCTCAAAACTAATTTTTCATTTGAACAACATGCCATAATCATAAATCAAGAAACCTTATGAGGAGTAAACATATGCACCTCATGCTCAATGTGATCCTTCAAAGCCCCAAAAAAGCATTATTGATTCTCTTCAATAATATTTTTCACCTGAAAGGAAAGGTTTTTGGATTGATGAATGTAATCCTTAATAGATCTTGTATGTCTTAAATTTTCTAATTGGCTGAAGTAATTATCTAACACACTAGAACTATAGTATAATTGTAGCTATTCGGTGAAGACTACCCATGCAACATTGAGACCATGTTTTTTCATCCGAGCACCTAACCAATGATACTAGATGAATTGGTCATGTCCGAGATACAAATATGTCATATTCACCTTTTTTCTTGATGGAATCTCATATCGATAAAAGAAATTATAAATTTGGTTAATCCAATCGAGTGGATCCTTTCAATCAAACTTACACATCTCTACTTTTGGAAACATGTTACCATCTGCAGAGTGTATGTATTTGGATTGGGCATGCTTGAAGATCCACCCTAGATCATTTTTCTATTAATTTTACCTAAAAATCCACCTTGATTGATAGAATTATGACTACCCATTATATGTGTACTAAATTTTTGCATGAAATCCTCTAATTGTTGTCCAATCCTTTCTACATCTTCTTTGCATGCCACTCTAGAATCGAGGTTTGGCATGTCAAACTCAAGTTGTCTTACGTTATGATCCATCAAAGTAAACCCTATCCTTAAAGAATCTGTAGTTACCCCTTTTTACTCTAACTCCTCAACTATTATCTCATCCTTTTATGGAGTTTTACTTGGAGTGACAGGATTCTTTTTCCTCTTGTGGAAGGCCCCGCCATGATGCCCAAAAATAGAAGGATTTAAGGATTAAGGTAAAATTTTAGGGTTTGAAAGTTCGATAGAATTCAACCAAATATAACCAGACTTAAAGAAAAAAATATAGCTAATTTTTTATCCTCTTTCCGAAAATTTAAAGAACTTTAAAATAATTCACAATTTGCACCCTAGGAGCAAATTTATTAAATACCCTAAATTTTACAAAATAAAGAAAGAAAATTGAAATTTTTAGGAAACCTTACTTGTAATGATTTACAACTTTGGTAAAAAAATAATCTAACAAATTCCATATGGTTCGTAAGATATTATGGAATCAAAAAATTAAGGATTTTGCCCTAATTTTGGCCTAGATCGCAGCTCTGATACCACTTGTAATGGAATTACTTGGATAAATCAGAACATCAACAATAATATAAAACCAAAGGAAAATAAAATGTACATAAAGGATCTCAATATGAAAGTAAAATAGCTTAGCAACTTTCAGGGGGCAACCTCGAAACCATACAATAAGAGTTAAATGTTCAATATATGCTTAACTACACACTACTATCTCCTATATACACCCTTCCTATGCTATGGACACCACTAAGGCCAACTTATTAATGATATGAATGAAATATAAAATTATAAGAACATATGAATAACCAAGGGAATGTGTGCCACAATTTGGCATCTCCATTCGACACACTATATATGATTAAGGGCGTAATAATAGGATTATACATATGAACATTTATGTATTCATGTATGCATGTGTATCGACATATATACATTATATATGCAATATTTATGTATTTAAAATTATTATTGGAATGTATTCCATTTAGTGTGACAACATAACTTTGTGGCATAGTCGAAAAATAAATTTAATTAGTACGAAATGTATTTAAGCAATTATAGTATTGTTGAAACCTAATTTATTTTTTGGTTAAGGGTAAAAGAAGGTTAAGGGGCCCCTTTCCCATACAAAAAAAAGGTCCCTTAAAGAGAAAATATTCATTTATACAAAATCCAGTAGGAAAGGTTAATCGTTAACCATATCCTAATGCATCACATATACCACCAAACAGTAAAACTAATAACAAAGTAATGGTGAACTAACAACATACTAGAAACATTCCAAAAGGGGATAAGACAACAAATTCTAAAGTCATTAAACATATTTTTCAATGTATTAAAATAAAGTGGACCATTCTTTAGCCAAATTTTCAATAGAAGTCCCAGTTTAGCTAGATCGAACTAGTCGATCTCTCTTTCTTTTGTTAAAGGCCTCTTCATTTTAATTTTGTCTATAGGAACTAATGAGTTGAGTAAGAAAGTGGAGGTGTTGAATTTTGGGTTTTATGTGAAACATACCCCATTGAGTAACTTGTTTGTAAGGTCATTTAGGATATCCACTTTCTCTTCCAGATAATTTCATTTGTCGTGTAGTGTCTCCACTTTTTCATTATTTAAGATTTGGGCCTTGTTGTCGACCTTTCTTCTCATAGATTTCTAATCATTAAATATGAATTGAGTTATAATTTTAGTAAGGTTAGTGTTGGTATTTAGCCTCACCGGTCTCTCTTATTCCTTGTCCATATCATTTTATGTATTACCCTACATCTTCTCACTTTCCTCCATGATATATTGATTGACATTCCCCTACCCTCTTTCCTTAGTGACTAGTTAATAGACTCGCATGATACTATTTTTATATTCATTGAGGCCTTTCACTACATATTCAACATCCTTAGGTTATTCACTCCCTCTTGAGTTGAATGGATGTCACTTTGGAATCCTCCTCTTCTTCACGTTCAGAACATTTTCACTATCATACCCTCTCATTCCCGAGCCAAAGGCCCCAGATAATCAAGTGACTTAGAAACTTGTGTCGAGTCCCTTTTAACCATTTCCATGAGCATACTTTGGTGAAAATACACCGAAAATTTCACCTTCTTAAACTATTCCATAGTTACACATAAACACCTAAGCATATAATATGGAAAGCTATAACTAATTTCATGTCAAATGTAGTTTAGCATGGGTAGGTGATAAGTGAAGATGATCTTACAATGACCCTCTATTGTAATGAATTGAATAAGATTTATGGAGACTTCATTAAATGAATAAGGTAATGACTCCCTAAGAAAACCAAAAAAATGCGTAGTAATCTGTTTCCTCACCAATTAAAATAACTTCATCTCCTATACGAGAGTGTAGAGGAGATGAAGCACATTATTGTTGGATTGATACTTAGAAATTTTTATTAAGTTTTGATGATATTGCTAAGTATCATCAAAATGAAGAAGAGGAGAGTAATTTTTTAATGATGATTATATTACTATTGGATTGATAATTAGACATTTTTATTATTATATATTCATAAGTAGATGATAGACTATGCAAATATTTGTATCTTGACATATTGTAATTTACATTTTGATTATGATGCACTAGATGACGATGATGGACAAATATATATGTTGATTTGTAGTATTATAATTTTATACTAACATGTCATATTCTAGATGCATAGCCTATGTTGGATATTTTGAGTAGAATTATGATTTTATGGATGTTAAAATTGAATAAATTGTATGATGATAGATGATATAATTGTTAATTTTGGATGACGATTATTGATTTCTATATGTATATTATTCTCAATGTTGTTGATACGGTCACAAGGCCAGAGAGGTATTTTGTTTGTGTTTCAAGGACATTTTATCACATACATCAAAAGGGGATAGGGGACCAACCACGGAAGGATGTCGAGTGTTGTGAAACATGGCCAACATTTGATAACTTTTCTATAATGGTATGTTGTGTTGTTGCATGCTTTGTTAGGAGGTTCCCATAGGGTAAATAACCTCATCTATGTGTTCATGGGTGTAAAGTGTTTCCTTTATTTTAATTTTGTGGTTAGTTTTTTGGTGTATGTGTTTAATTATTTGGGGAATATTGTTACTTTATTAACACTTGCTAATGTATCTTAATTAACTAGTTTAACTTAAATTTGAATTAAAAGGAAGATATGACATGTGGGCAATAAATTGGGTAGATATTCCTTGTTTTGGTGCATGATGTGAATTTAATTAAATGCATTTAGGTGGTGTGTACTCCACCATCCTTCCCAAATTCGAATTTGGCCTTGTTGTCCACTTTTAGAGACTTGAGGGACAAGTTAACCTTGTTCCTCACATCTCAAACTCTCCTACCAACCCTACTTATGAAGTATGGGACATATTTTTACCATTTTAATGCATTTTTGAGTGTAAAAAGGGTCAATAATTACACTTTTCACTTACCACATTTAAATTTGTATTTGATTAGCATGGTGTGAAAGTTGGAGTGTCATGTAGGCATGTCACAAGTCTTACATGTGCATTTAATTTATTTAGGCTTGGTTTTTAACTAGTGTGTTGGAATGGACGAATGATGAAGTTGTATCCTACGTGGAGCCACCTCATCATCCTCACATCTCTTTTATATTTATTCGTTTATTTTGATGGATTTTGAGTTACTTGCCTTATTTTATTCTCTTGCACTTTTGAAAATTGGTCTTTTTTTGCATACTTGTATTTTTCTATTAGAGTACCATTTGGATTGAGCTTGGTGTGAAGGATTATAAATCTTGTTGAGAAAAAAATAATAAGAAGCTTGATGGAGAGGTAGTCTCTCCTACTTTTTAATATTGGTATTAATGTATTTTGATGTAGAAATCAGGTTTGTTTGTACATTGTATGAGTGTTGTGGATATGTTGATTTTGAATGGGTAGCTTGCCTTAAGTTATGTGTGGGAGATGGATTTATGAGACCATTAGGGAGGGAAAAGGGAGATGTGAGGCATGTATTCTAGAGGAAGTGTGTGATTTTTAGTTCTACCTATGGGGAGTGAAAAGGATAACATGGATGTATTTGGATTTGATTATGTTTTGAGTTGTGCACATGAAGGCTTTTAGGTGGAACTCCTACATCACTTAGGATACAAAAAGGAGGTGGTACCTATATTCCATTTCTCTTTGTTAGCTTGTCGTTTTCAAGACTTTGTGCCTATTGGGAAATTTGTTATATTATTTAAATGTATTGTTTAAATGTGTTATTTGAATGTGCTATTTTTAGAAATGCATGTTGTGGAAGCCTTGTGTGAAAGTTGTCAAATGTTGACTAATACCCTTTATTGTTCTTTGGTTGGGGCTTAAGGGCCAATAAGAGAATGATTTATCCTCTTATTGGATTATAGGTTGGGTGTAAAACATTTCTTATACCCCTTTCCTTGTATTATGAACCATGATTTGAAGAATTTGAAGAGGTGGAAGAGAACAAAATTAAGTTTGAAGGAGTCATGCTATGTTGGAGCCAAAAGAAGAACCTTTGAAATGTTGTTTCAATGTTGAAATAGTGAAAGTTGTAACTTGTAACTTATTCTTTCATATTATTGGAAAGAACTTTTAAATTGAAATAAAAATGAACTATGGTCATGATAAAAATAGGGTGTATTGTTTCCTTGTTGAAAATTGTATTATTGTAAAAATAGAAGTTCTTATAGAGTTTATTATCAAGTTTTGTTGTATTAAAAAGGGTGAAAGAAGAATGTAGGAAAGTTATGATTTATTTGCCTTGTTGGAATGGCTATCACTTTTGATGTGAAAAGGAAAAAAATGGTACTTAGTAATTGGTTGAATTTTTTTTCTCTTTTTTAGAGCTTATAAGTAATTTTATTGAAAAGGAAATCTTGTAATTGTTCTTATACACTATTGCAATGGAAAAGCTATGTACTTGGTAATTTTAAGTCATGAAACAAAGATATGACATCAACCTATCAACTAATGAATTGTAGACACCTTAATTAAAGTTAATGTTTCCTTAGAAACCAACCTAAGTAGAAAATATTTTAAAAATGCTTTAATTTAAGATTTAATTTTTGGAAAACAGAATCATCGCCCTATGTAGAGTGAAAGTTTTAGAACTGCCACCCAGTGGATAGTGATGATCGATGAACTACCCATTAGGTAGGGAAATGGTCACATGACCACCAATATTCTTAGGTCCGTGGTTTCATAAATTTTTGTGAGAAAATAAAAATAACTACTGTGAAAAATCCAGATAGAATTTAATGAAAATATAAGTTTAAAACTTCAAGATTAAACTACTAAGCAACTAGTAAATGATCAAACTCATTTGTTTAAGCATATAAATTCTCTTAAGGGCATCCAAATGTGTAAAATCTCTTAGATCTAATGAAATGGGGTTTCCCCAAATATTGAACTCAAAGAATGTATATATTAAATAACAAAACTAGATTCACGATGGAATCTCTACAATAAGAAAATGAGGAACCTTACAATAGAAAACCCTTAAATAAACTAAACTATGAAGAGAAGAATGGAGGAATATTTCTCCATTTGTAACTAGAACCAAGGAAATTTCTCCATGGTTTCACTTCTTACTTTCATGGCTTCTCCTCTTTCTCCTCTTCTAAACCTACAAAACAAGAATGAACAAATGAGGATGAAATTGGGGAAAATAGAAATAAAAATAAACCTATAAGGATATTTAGGGCAACCCAAATCCAATGGCTAGGATAGATTTGATCTAATGGCTCATATTAAACCCTACATCACTTAAGTGGGAGGTATTTTTTGTGGGAATGAAATTTAAATTAAAAGTGCATGGGTAATGGGGTGAATGGGGCCACTTAGTGGATAGACTTAATAGTTAAAATTTTGTTATAGGGAATAAAGTAAACTTGGTGCATGGTAATTAAGTAAACTAATGGAACTTGGTAAATGTTTTAAATGGTAAATAGTTTTAGGAAGTAAATTAATAATATTTAATTATTATTTTAATTCCAACTTCCGTATGGTCGTATAGAAACCTTAATTAGGTAATTTATTAATTGTGGATAATGTTTAACATTGCAAACCCTTTTAAAACAAAGAAAAATAATTTATTGTGATTTTGACTATTAAATTATTAGTTTCTATTTTGATTGAGAGTATAATTTTGTGGGTTTTACACTTGGTATCACAACAGTGTGGGTTCAAATCATATACCTCGGGAAAAATTGGAAAACAACTTGAACAAAACAAGTAAACCTAGAACACACAACATTGCATATTATTTAAAACGTAGAAAATTTAGAAAAATGAAAAAAATCCTAGATGATGATAAACTAACTCCCATCTTGGTCTATGCAAGAGGCACGGACTAGACGAGGGATTATTACACATGAACCTAGATCTACCACCCCCAAATCAGGTAGTAACAACTATATGAGCTCAAATACTACATACATTACAAGATGTTAATGCCGATTTACACAGAAGATCTTTAGGAGGGAGACCTAGCATATAGAACGTAGATCCATTAGTGGAGGCTTGTGCACCTTCACATCACAGTGATGAGGATAGGGTAGATAACTCCCACGCAGAGTTAGTTGGACATGATTCACCACCTAGAGAGCACATAGATAGAGATATGGGACATAAAGATAGATCTAGGAGCCCTAGGCCGAGGGATGATAATGCGGAGAGACCTATGGGCCAATAGCTGAAAGTGGAAGATCAAATCGAGAGAGATACTGAATTTACACCGCCTCATTTTGTTGGAGACACAGGAGAATTTTAGGCTGAGGCATGGTTGGTTAACTTGAGAGAATGTTTCAAGCTCTGTCCTTGGAGTATCAACATGAAAGCTCATGTTTCTATCCACCTTCTTAGAGATAGAGCCAGAGTTTGGTGGAGGACTAAGGAGTAGAAGATCCATGTAGATTTTGAGTCATTTAATTGGGATATCTTCGAGGAGCATTTCAAGAGTGGATACATATCCAGAAATTCATCCGGCGGCGGATTAATGAGTTCCTTGATTTGTGATAGGCATCCATGATGGTAACAAAGTATGAGGCTTTGTTTTTGGATCTACTTCAATATGCTGAATACATGCAAGATGAGTATATTAGGGTTCACAAAGTTTATCATGGGCTTAACTTAGACTTATTGGGGAAGTGCACATTCATTGTCTACATACACTATCATAGGCCATAGAGAACACCTATAATCTAGAGGAAACTAGGGGGAAGACTTAGCAGGCTCGAGACAGAGTGAGGAACCATATATAATAGATACAAAATAGTAGGTCAAGGGGATCATCTTCTCCTCCTCATGGTGGACACACCTCATCCCGGTCTTCCTTTAGGCTTTCTCCTCCTCAACAATAATAGCATTAAAATTGACCACCCTTTCAACGTCCACAATGCCATGATGCTAAGAGAGGGCATAGTATGGGACCTCCAAACTGGAGGGCCCAATAAGACACATGATCTACCTTAAGCATAGTCAATAGGATTACATCCATCGCAACAACCACAAATATCTATTGTAGGATAATCATGTTCTACATCACATGGACTATCGGGCCACTGAAGGAGTATCTAAGGACCATATAATTGCTAGGGTGCAGCAGTATATGTCATCATTGGAAAGAGTGCCCTCGAACCTCGCTAATCAAGGTAAGGAACCTATTTGTAATCCTACAATGGTGACATATTCATGAGATATAGGATTTATGTTATGGTCAAGAACCACTCGGTAGAGCACTGGGGCATGGTTATTGAGACCACAGGTAGCATTGGTGGTATTTCTATGCCTATATTATTTGATTCAGCCTTTTCAGATTCTTTAATTTCTCCATCATTAGTAGAGTGATGAAGGATGGTGTAAGTTAGGAAGGGACTTAGTTGGGATGTTGAGATGGCTTCTAGAGCCAAACTCCCAATGGAATCCTTAGTTAAGGTGTGTGTAGTGGACCTCGGATCCTTCACCACAACTTTGGATTTTTGCATCCTTCTCTTTGGTTCATATGGAGGAATTTGGGCATGGACTATTTTTCTTCACACATAGCTATATTTTATTGTTACAACAAGGTTATATCTTGTGTAGATGATTTAGGAGTGGAGTTAGTGATAGTTAGAGTTAGGAGATCCATCTCTATTTACACCATATCTACCATGTAGTTGAAGCGGTGTGAAAGATGGGGTTTTAAGTTATATTCCATCAATTTTAGTGACCGATAAGAGGATTAGACTCATGGATTTTCACTTGATGACCACCACATTTTGTAGGATTTTTCAGATGTTTTACCTAGTGATTTTTTAGGTTACCTCCCCCACATGAGATATAATTTCATATTGATTTGGTTTAGAGTAGAGCCTATCTCATGTGCACCATATAAGATGACCACACCTGAGCTATGTGAGCTCAAGTTGTAGTTTGAGGGCATTATTGATAAATTCCTAATCCATATTAGTGTATCTCATTGAGTTGCACTAGTGATTGTTGTGAATAAGAAGGGTGGATCTTTTTGTTTTTGTGTGGACTGCAGATAGTCTGAATAAAGTAACGATAAAGAATCATTACCCTCTTCCTCTCATAGATGATTTATTTGATAAGATGAAGGGGAAACCATATTTTCTAAGATCGATCTTAAGTTATGCTACCATTATCTGAGGATTGCGGAGGTAGATCTCCACAAGATAACATTTTGCATGAGATATGGCCAATATGAGTTCATAGTGGTACCCTTTGGTCTAATGAACAACCATGCAAAGTATTTATGAGTTTGATGAATGTGGTGTTCAGGAAATTTTTGGATCACTTCATACTTGTGTTTCTTGATGAAATTTTTATTTACTCACGCATGCATTAGGATCACGGGAGCACCTTCACTAGGTTCTTCATTGTCTTTGAGATCGTGACTATATATGAGACCCTAGAGAAGTGCACCTTTTTCCAATCAAAGGTTCAATACTTAGGTCACATTATTTTTGGGGAAGTTATCATAATTGATCCTTCCAAGATTAGAGATATTATGGATTGGCCAATTCCAACCAATGTGAATGAGGTGCGCAGTTTCATGGGGTTGGCGGTGTTACTATAGGATTTTTAGGACTTCTCTCGAATTGCACACCCCATCACTTCCCTTCAGCGGAAAGGGACGAAGTGTTTTTGGTTATATAGATGTGACTAGGCCTTAAGTACATTGAAGGAATGCCTTACAAAAGCACCAATTCTTGCAGTGCCAAATCCTCAGAGGGATTTATTCATGTGTACAAATGCTTCTTTGGAAGGATTAGGAGGTGTTTTGATGCAGGATGGCCATGTAGTAGCCTTTGAGTCCGGTAAACTCAAATATTTTTAGCTTGCGGTAGTGGTGCATGCTTTGGTGCGTTCATGTCATTTCCTTCGAGAAGGAGGTTCATTCTCATTACAGATCATTTGAGCTTATGTCACCTCTTCAAGTAGCCAAATCTCAATGCTCGTCAATGGTGCATGGAGTTGTTATGTGAGTATGAAATGGAGATAGAGCATGTGAAGGGGAAGGATAATGTGGTTGTAGATGCTTTGAGCTGATGAAGACATTTATTCATGGCTACTTCAGTGGGTAAAAACTTGTGAAGAAGGATTTTATGATAGCTTCCACATTACAACATCTACCTTGTAGCTAGAGCAGAGTTTGAGTCTTAGAGATCCCTTGAGGGAAATTTTGATGGATTTAAATCATATGGAATTATCATACACATAGGTTGGATGTATGCTCCCAAGGATGGATGTTTGAGACAAGATATTTTGGCAGAGGCTCATCGTGCACCTTATAAAGCCCATCCAAAGGTGAAGAATATGCATGCCACATTGAGAAATTTGTACCATTAGAGAGGAATTCATTTTGTGTCTCATTGTTTGGAGTGGCAAAGGGTGGATTTTGAGCCAAAGCATTCAGCTAGAATTGTCTACCTACATCTATATCTGGGAGTGGAAATGAGACACCATTTCCATTGATTTCATAGTAGGGCTACCGATGTCGACATACCACAATGATGCCATCATGGTCATAGTGGATAGATTAATGAAAATGGATCATTTTTCTCTGGTGAATACCACCTATACAACTAGTGCAGTGACACAAGTGTACTTAGATGAGATTCTCGATCTGCGCATGGGATTTTATGGAATATTATTTGTGATCTGTGATCCCTTATACACCTCTCATTTTTGGACTACCATGCAACATGCACTTCGGATGAGTATACACTTTAGTACAAGATATCATCTAGAGATAGCTAGAAAGACAGAGGTGGTGAACTAGATTTTGAGGACTGATCCAAAAATGGTACTATTTCTTTTCTGTACTTTTCAAATTTCCAAATACTAGGAAATCAACATCAAATTATTGGTTTAACTTCCCTCAAATTGATTAATTCCTTTATCTGATTTTCACCTCAGTTTGAATTTCATTCAGCACACTAAAATCTGCAATTTTGGATTATGGATGCTAAAATTATCTTAGGTCTATTTTCCCATTTGTAATGATAATTAATTAGTCAAATAATTAAAATCCCTTTAATTTATTTTTATCTGATCAAAATCATCATTCACAATATAATTAAACATCCACACCACATGATTGATAACAAAGTTCACCCAAAGGCTACGTCTCTAGATTCTTAGAAAGAGAATCTATTTATTCAATGTCTAATGAAGTATAATTATCCTTTAAATATTGACTAATATACCTTTATACCCATAAATGAGTTGATCTAAGACTCAAGGAACTCTGAAGAATAGTAGAAATTGTCCCTGTGCCGATCTGTGGTTCATACAATGTCTTCCGAGCGAGTTTCCTATGAAAATGCATTCAAAAAACATATAATTTTAAATGTACAACATGTCCATGAAAAATCTTTACATTTCTAGAAACTAGAGGAATATTTGAGTAACTCGAGTTTTTCACCGAGTCTTGATTTGGACCAGAAGTGCCTCCTATTTGAGCTTGAATTTTGTTTCCTATTATGGTCTCTTTACAAACCATGTCTCAGAGCTCTTTAAATACAAGTGAGCTCATTTTATACGTCATCAAGCCCATTGGGTGAGTTTCTTAGGCGGGTTTGACTTGGGGTGAGAGGTTCCACATTCAAAACATGGTTGCATGTGTTTGGTGGGGTTTCTTTGCATTCAAAGTGGGAAATCCCACATTCACGATGTAGAAGGATGGTTTAAACCTTAAAAAGGCTAGGTGAGGATTAATTTTACATGGCTAAAGCCACACCTACCATTAATTTTTCCGGCCCTCGCTTATATTGGTGAGTTGTGTGGTGATAAGGTGGAATCATCCGAGTTCATCGTTGTAATGTAGATTCTTTGCATAGTTTTAACTAAGCAGTGAACAATATGGTTCCACCATGTACTTTAAATTGCCCAATGTATGAGATATACATAGAACCCATCCCAAGTTAAAAGGGATATAAATATCTTGAGCTAATAGGAAATATTATTGAACTTCCCAAGTAATGTAGTATTAATAAAATTGATCCCAAACAATAAGAGAGTTAACTCAAGTGATGTAGAGATAATAAATATTGAATCGGTGGGGAGTTGATCACCCCATCGAGTGAAAAATAATATCTCTTCGACTTGTAATATAAATTCGAGCTCAATGAATCGCAATGCAAAATTGATATCAAGGTGGTAAGCCCTATGGGGCTTGAGGGCCCACCACATCGGCGGACACAATATAGCTTGCACTCACGGTCGGGTTCCCTTCTATTACAAAATTTGAGCCTCTTGTTCTACCAAGCCACAATGTGAGTCAAAGACTAGACGCCTAAAAATATCAAACAACATTTTTTTGCCTTCTTGGCTAGTGCCACATGTCACCTTTTATTGGTCCATATTTTCACTTGTTGACCCATGTTGACCCATTTAGGACCTCATCTTTGACTGAAAAAAATCTTCATATGGAATCCATTTCGAAGTTTTGCATACCATCGGAAAGGTCTCAGAACACTGCAATGTGGTCATGGTTTAGGGAGGCTTAAAAAATAAAAACACCTAAAAATCCTCTGGATAACTCCTCCTAACTGGGAATGCTTTTTGTCCACAAAAAGTTGTATATCAACCCATCAACATGCTAAGTCTTCCTGCAATTGCACAAACACATACAAGAACCCAAAAATCATTATAGGTTAATCAAATGTAAATAGTTTATTATTTAGTCACATAACCGATCACATGATAACACCCATTTAAGATAGTGTCTAAATGAAACACTACTGACCTCACAACTCTACACACAACTATGAACTGTAAAATCCCATGTAATGCCATCACAAAAAACTGACTACATAACTCCCAATTAAGCTAGTGTTCAATTGTCACATTGTGATACGATCAATTTCTTAAAGTTACAATTCCATAACATAGATCAGTATATGAGACATTTAAACTGCCCCTAATTAGGCTAGTGTCCATTGTCTATCTGAAACTATAAAAATGCAAATATTCACTATCCAATGTATTTAGACCATCAACTCCAAAATAATTACTATCCAAAAACTAAATCCATGTGAATTTGTGATAAACCATTGTAATGTCATCATAATTAGTAAGTCAGATAATAACACCCATCTATAATGGAAGATATTGTTCAACTGACACATTGTGATTATGTTGATTACAACTAAAAAATATTCACTATTCGAATAATAGAACAAATCAATGCCTAAAAATGACTATAGTTAAAATCTGAATCAACGTTAATATGCAAATATTGTATCCATACATTGGACTATAAAAGGATAAATCAAACTGTAATTGTCCTTACCCAAAATGGTGAAGTTCTCAATGCTACAAATGATCACCAGGCATATCTACACACCAGTTTGTTAGTGCAAATAATGTACACTTCAATTGTGACTACATAGAGTAGTCACAAATACATGCCCTAAAAATAAGGGTAGCCATGAATGTGCAATTACCCTATGAAGACACAGTTGATTTGTATATTACCTAAAAAATCAAAAAGGTGTCACAGTTTGCACAATGACATTTAACAATAGTACTCAAAATGCATTCAAAAATTAGACATCATTCATAACATGCCCACTAAAACTACATAACTATTGCTAAAAATAGAAAATGGTATATTGTCATCCTTTTAAAAGTAAGAAGTTAAATCGAGTATTTTAAACCTGTCTCCCAGATCCTCTTATAGGTGACCCCAATTTCCAATTTCAAAGTAATTAAAAACACTTGTGAATACATCCTTCAACATACTACAGAAATCCACAAATTACTCTAAAAAATTTGCATGCTTTTCAACAAATACTGCATTGCAAAAATAAACCTATCCATCTCACATGAGCCTACATTATCCATATCGTAACCTGAATGAACTCATAAGTTATTCATTAATGGATAGGTTGATTTAAAAATTATGGTTCAAAACTTTTTTACCAAAATATCCAACTTGTCTTACCATTCCAAGATGGTTCATGGACGAAGCTTCCATCGATTATCAACCCGATGCCGATCCGACACATCCTGCAACTATCCATAGTGCACTGTACCTATTCAACCACTAAACTCAACTGCACCAACTAAAGCAATCACTATTAATTAGATTAAAAATGGAAGCAAAATATTGAGCTAGAACCAGCTCTGATACCAAACTTGATCCCGAAATGGTACTATTGTTTTTTACTTTTCAAATTTCTAGATACTAGGAACTCAACATCAAATTATTGGTTTAATTACCCCAAAATTTATTAATTCCTTTATCTGATTTGTACCTTAGTTTTAATTTCATTCATCACATTGAAATGTGCAATTGTGGATTATGGATACTGAAATTATATTAAGTCCATTTTCTCATTTGTAATGATAATTACTTAATCAAATAATTAAAATCCCTTTAATTGATTTTTATATGATCAAAAGCTTCATTCACAACAGAATTAAACATCCACAACACAAGATTGATAACAAAGTTCACCCAAAGGCTACGTCTCTAGATTCTTGAAAAGAGAATCGATCTATTAAATTTAGAATGAAGTATAATTAACTCTTAAATATTGACTAATATACCTATATACCTACAAATGAGCTGATCTAAGACTAAAAGAACTCTGAAAAATATTAGAAATTGTTCCTATGTCGATCCGTGGCTCTTACAGTGTCTCCCGGGTGAGTTTCTTGTGTAAATGCATCCAAAAATGCCTACAAATTTAAATTTGCAACACCTCCATGAAAAAGGTTTACATTTCTGAAAATTATAGGAATTTTTTAGCAACTTTCATTTTTACACCAAGTCTTAATTCAGACTAGAAGTTCCTCCAATTTGAGCTTGAAGTCGCTGCATTGTTATGATCTCTTTACAAACCCTATCTCAAAGATTTTTAAATACAATTGAGATCATTGTATACTCCACTCGAGTCCATTAGGCTAGGTGGGTGTGACTTGGAGGTGAGAGGTTACGCATCCAAAATCAGTGGTAAGTGTTTTGGCTGGGTTGTTTTGCATTCAAAGTGGGAAATTCTACATTCATTGGTGTAGAAGGAAGGTATAAGCCTTAAAACGGCTAGGTAAGGATTAGGTTTATGTGGCTAAGGCCACACCTACCATTATTTTTTGGCAACCTCTTATATTGGCTGCGTTGTGTGGTGATAAGGTGGAATCATCCCGAGTTCACCGCGGTAATGCGGATTCTTTGCATACTTTTAACTAAGCACAAAAATAGTGTTCTACCATATAATTTAAACATCCCAATATATAAGATATTCATAGAACCCATCCTTATTTAAAAGGGATATAAATCCATGAAGCTAATAGGAAATAATTTGGAACTACCCAAGCAATATAGTATTAACAAAACTGATCCTGAATAATAAGGGATTTAACTTGAGCAATGTGGAGATAACAAATATCAACTCAGTGGGGAGTTGATCACCTCACCAAGATAAAAATAATAGCTCTTCAATATGCAATAGAAATTATGAGCTCAATGTCTTGCAATGTAAAATTGATCTCGTGGTGCCAAGCCACGTGGTGGCTTGAGGGCCCACCATGTTGACAAAAATAATGTAGCTCTCATAAAGAACCGAAGTCCCTTACATTACAAAAGTTGAGCCTCTTGTTCTGCTATGCCACAATGTGAATCAAATACTAGAGGCCTAAAACAATATCGATTTTTTTTTTTGCCTTCTTTCCTAGTGCCACATGTCACCTAGTTATTGGTCCATTTTTGACTGTTGACCGATTTAGGAACTCATCTTTTCCGGTGAGAAAATATGCATACGGAATCCATTTTTGAATTTATGCATACCATCGGAAAGGTCTCGAGAACAATATGTAGTGTGTTCATAGTTTAGGGAGGTTTAGGAAAATTTGAAGACATAAAAATCCTCCGAGATCAAGGAAATTCTTTCGATGTACATCATGGACCATCAGTCGAGGTGGGAGTAGTATTTGTACTTGGATTTTTCTTATAATAACAGCTTTCAAAGTTCTAATTGTATATTTGCATTTAAGGAACTTTGTGGCAGGGAGTGCAAGAGACCAATGAGTTGGGACAAATTGGATGAAAAATTATATCTTGGGCCATCTTTGTTATAGGACATGGAGCAGCAGGTTGTTTTGATCAGACAGAGACTACAAGAGGCACAAGATAAACATAAGAAATATGCATATCAGAGGATATTTGAACATAGCTATGAGGTGGGAATGAATGTGTTTCTTCATGTCAAACCTCATAAGATCCCTATCTGTTATGGAAAAGGCTCTAAGTTAGCTCCTATATTTGTGGGTCCATTCGAGATCTTGGAGTGGATCGGTCCCTTAGCTTATCGTCTAGCCTTGCCACCTAGCTTGTCTCATGTCCACGATGTATTTCATGTTTATGTTCTTAGGAGATACATTCTATATCCCTCTCATGTATTGGATTGGACCACATTGCAGGTGCAGGAGTAGGGTCAAGTTACTAGGGAGCCTGTGCATGCCATAGAGTGTAGGACCATGAGCCTTCGAGGTCGCCATATTGACCAGTGCAAGTCTATTGGGATAGGTATGATGAGACTGCAACCACATGAGAGGATGCTACTTTTTTACGGGCCTAGTTTCCACACCTATTTTAGTGACTTCCAGGAGGAAGTTGAGTCTAAGGGGAGGGGGATGTAGTGCCCACTCCTCTTCGACACTATTTCATTATGATGATATTATTGTTGGATTGATACTTAGACATTTTGATTATTATATCTTGATCAGTAGATGATAGACTATGTAGATATTTGGACTATTGACATGTTGTGATTTACATTTTGATTATGATGCACTAGATGACGATGATAGACAAATATATATGTTGATTTGTAGTATTCTAATTTTATACTAACATGTCATATTCTGGATGCATAGCCTATGTTGGATATTTTGAGTAGAATTATGATTTTATGGATGTTAAAATTGAATTAAATTGTATGATGATAGATGATATAATTTCTAATTTTGGATGATGATTATTTATTTCTATATGTATAATATTTTCTATGTTGTTGATATGTTCACAAAACCAGAGAGATATTTGGATTGTGTTGCAAGGAAATTTTATAACATACATCAAAAGGGGGTAGGGGACCAACCACAGAAGGATGTCAAATGTTGTGTAATATGGCCAAAAATTTGATAATTTGTGTATAATGTTATGTTGTGTTGTTCCATGCTTTGTTAGGAGGTTCCCATAGGGGGTAACCTCATTTATATGGCCATGGGTGTAATGTGTTTCATTTATTTTAATTTTGTGGTTAATTTTTCGTGCATGTTTTTAATTATTTGGGGAAATATTGTTACTTTATTAACACTAGCTAATGTATCTTAATTAAGTAGTTTAGCTCAAATTTCAATTAAAATGGAAGATATGACATGTGGGCATTAAAATGGGTAGAGATTAATTGTTTTGTTTCATGATGTGAATTTATTTTAATGCATTTAGGTGTTGTGTACTCCACCATACTTCCCAAATTCGAATTTGTCCTTGTTGGCCATTTTTAGAGACTTAAGGGACAAGTTAAACTTGCCCCTCACATATCAAACTCCCTACCAACCCGAATTATGAAGTATGGGGCATAATTTGACCATTTTAATACATTTTTTAGTGTAAAAAGGGTCAATAATTGCACTTGTTACTTACCACATTTAAGTTTTTCCTTGATTGGCATGGTGTGCAAGTTGTATTTTCACGTATGCATGTCCCAAGTCTTACATGTGCATTTATTACTTTGGGCTTGGTTTTGACTTGTTTGTTGGAATGAAGGGATGATGAAGTGACATCCTACGTGGAGCCACATCATCATCCTCACAACACTTTTCTATTTATTGGATGATTTTTATAGATTTTGGGTTACTTGCCTTATTTTCTTGTCTTGCAATTTTGAAAATTGGTCTTGGTTTGTATACATTTAGTTTTCTATTGTAGTTACATCTTGGATTGAGCTTGGTGTGAAGGATTCTAAAGCTTATTGATAAAAGGAATAAGAATATTTATGGAGAGTTAGGCTCTCCTCCTTTTTCATTTTGGTATTAATGTATTTTATGTAGAAATTGTGTTTGTTTGTACATTTTATGAGTGTTGTGGTTATGTTGATTGTGAATGGGTAGCTTGCCTTAAGTTGTGTGTGGGATATGGATTTATGGGACCATTGGGGAGGGAAAAGGGAGATGTGAGGCATGAATTTTGGAGGGAGTGTGAGTTTGAGTTCCACCTATGGGGAGTGAAAAGGATAACATGGATATATTTTGCATATTTGCAAGTGTAGAAATAAGGATTTGATTATGTTTTGAGTTGTGCACATGGAGGATTTTGGGTGGAACTCCTACATCACTTGGGAGACAAAAGGAGGTGGTGCCCATATTCCATTTCTCCTTGTTGGCTTGTTGTTGTCAAGCCTTTGTGCTTATTGGGAAAGTTGTAATATTGTTTGAGTATATTGTTTGAATGTGTTATTTGAATGTGCTATTTTTCACGAATGCATGTTGTGGAAGCCTTGTGTGAAAGTTGTAAAATGTTTCATAATACCCCTTATTGTTCTTTGGTTGGGGCTCAAGGGCCAATAAGAGGATGGATTATCCTCTTATTGGATTATAGGTTAGGTGGAGAGCATCACCTATACCCCTTTCCTTGTATTGTGAACCATGATTTGAAGAATTTGAAGAGGTGGAAGAGAACAAAATGAATTTTGAAGGAGTCATGCTATGTTGGAGCCAAAAGAACCACCTTTTAAATTTGGTTTCAATGTTGAAATAGTGAAAGTTGTAACTCGTAACTTATTCTTTCATATTGTTAAAAAAATGAACTTTTGAATTGAAAGAAAAATGAACTATGTTCATGGGAAAAAGAGGGTGTATTTCTTCCTCGTTGGAAATTGTATTATTGTAAAAATAGAAGTTCTTATGGAGTTTATTATGAAGTATTGTTGTATTAAAAAGGGTGAAAAAATAATGTGTTATATAATTTCATTACCTTGGTGAAATTGAAAAAAGAGTTGGATTTTACATGAGGAATCTCTCATACAAAGAACTATAGAGGATAGGGAAAACAATTCAAATCTTAGGGTAGAATCAAGGATTTTGGTCAATGTAGGGTTGCAAAAGGAATTTTTCCCCTTCTGGGTCTTGTCCAAACCCAAGACCTCACCCGGTTTGCAAGAGTAAACATAAGGCCCACCTTACAAGAAAAATGGAAAACTCAACAATCTCAACACCTCCACTTAGTCTCGGTGTATCTAGGAGGCCCATGATGTATCAGATTCGACTAAGGACTCAAGGGAGTTGATATGGTGTGAATATTTCATCAGCTCTTGAATTAAACCCAAGTGAGCTATTTTTTGGCTTGTCAAGCTGATCATACTACATCAAGAAATGCAATAAGACCGAACCACTCCTCAAATAATGAGCTCTATCCATCAAGTTGGGGCTGAAACACTAACAAGAAATAAGTGAGCTATTTATTATAGAGGTCGAGTAAGTTTGAAGTGGAAGCATCAAGCTAAAGAGAAAGAGAAATTCATCCCGATGACAAAGGTTGAGTTGATTTCTAACTCGCTTGCATGAAGGGCGAGGACAATGTTGAGTTTGTGTTAGATTGAGCTTTGATTCTAGATCATCATCGAGCCATAAAATGAGTTGAAGGATTTTGTGGAAAAATCGAATAAAGAGGCCGGGTGGCCCAAGGGACACGTGGGCTTAAAAAGACCAAAATACCATGGGATTGTTATGTGGATAACTTGGGAGTCAACGGCTTGGTGGCCTAGTCAATAGAAAAACATGGAGAGTGTGTGCGAGATGGAGTGGACTTTGGCGGCCCAGGAGCCTGGAACATGAGTGCACAAAACTAAAAATCTAGACTTCTATGTTTTGTGGGAGTTACCCTGGTCAACGGTCTTCGAAGAGTGAACATGTGGTGGGGTTGGGGAATCAGGTCCCGAGTGTCCCATGTGAACTTGGGTCAGCCGTGATAAGGGATTCCAAAATTCTCGAAAGCTAAGGAGTGTAAAGATGTTGGGTTGAAGAGGCCCATGTGGCCCTCAAAACATTTGTATTACAAAACTGTCATCGCCGATGAGTAGGAGATGTGGAAAATGTGGAGATGTGGAGATAATTTTCCCAAGTGACCCAACTAGCCCAATCAATGTATGATTATGGAGGAGATAATTTTCCCAAGTTACCCATGGGCTTGCTTGCATGAAATAGGATAAATATCCATAATGCAAAGGGAAAGTGGAAGGCCCAACCCCTGAAGTTCAAACATGCATAACTTTTGACACAAAACTTTAACAATAATGAAACATATACAACTCCAATAAATTAAATTCCCGATCCTGTAAAATGCAAGAAATCCTGACAAACTCAAAATAGCTACTCACACTCAGAGGGTCATAGCTTGAGAAATTTTAAATGGATCTTCACAAAATTTGTCTTTTTGGAACCATGAATTCAAGCCCCATGCATGTCAATCAGGAAGTGTAAATATTGGTGAAGCTTTGATGGTTATTTTATGGAAATCATGTCAAGTTTTAAACAATGGTTTTATTGTTAGTTGGGAGTGCAATTAAGAGGTGGTCATCATTCTTTCTCTTTTGCAGAACATGGGAAATTATGAGGAGCCTTTTGCAAGTAACATGCTATCAATTAAACTCATTTATGATAACTTAAAAGTGGTTGAAAAGACAAATCTAGGTTTACAATTATCTACATCCTTCTTTATTCTTTAAATTGTAATCTTGGGCTCATTTGTAGAGGAGTTGGTAATTTTTCTCTCTTGCCCCTTCTCTCTTTCTTCTCTAGGATTGAATGTGGAGTTTAATCCTAATCTCTTTGCCTTATAATGTAATTTTATTGCCTCCTTCCCACTAATGATGTAATGTGTGAATTCAGGTGTAGTTAAATTTGTTTTGTAATACATTTGGTCCATCCTTTGTATATTTTATTATCTCTTCTTTCCTCTCACCATTACAGGGGTATATAGTGCATATCTCTAATGTCTATTATAGGTTTTGGGATTTTTGTTTAATGGGTTTGAAGTGTTGTCATGTGTGAATTTCATATTTTGTCTGCGTGATGCATCTTGTCCATCCTCTCCATTTCTAGCTCTCTCCACTTCAGGAATTTGCGATTATGATCGACAAACTCCTTTTCTGGTGTATCACCACTTTAGTATAGGATTTATTTTCAATTATGTCTCTCCTGGTCCCTTATAATTTAGATTAGGATTAGATAGCCTTACCTACATTGAGAGTAGCTTGTGGCAGGTAGTTTAGGAGCAGGAACCAACCTTCTCTAGAAGGTCATCTTAAGCCTGCAAGTCCCACATCTTGAGAGATGATCCAATGCTATAAAAATTACACCAAATGCTCCACCCAAATCTAAGGCTATTAAAGGGTGTTGTAATTTCTTGATAACACCATGTAGGAAAAGTTGTGCTTGATTTGCCTTGTTGGAATAGATATCACTTTTTTGTGTAAAGGAAATAAACAGTTCTTATTAATTGGTTGAATTTATTTTCTCTTTTAGATCTTATAAGTAATTTTAATGGATAAGGAAATCTTGTAATTGTTTTTATACACTATTGTAATGGAAAATCTATGTACTTGGTAATTATAAGTCATTTTAACAAAGATATGACATAAACCTATCAACTAATGAATTTTAGTCACTTTAATTAAAGTTAATGTTGCCTTAAAAACCAACCTAAGTAGAAAATAGTATGAAAAATGCTTGAATTTAAGGTTCTGCTTTCAGGAAATAGAACCACCACCTTATGCAGAGTGGTGGTTTCAAACTTGCCGTCATGCACAAAGTGGTGGTCAATGAACATCCGGCCGAGTAGGGATGTGGTCTCGGGGATCCGGTCTTCTTAGGGTAGTGGTTTTGTCACTTTTGACAAAAAAAAATAACTATGAAAAATCGGAGGGAATTTAAAGAAAATCTAAGTTTTAAAACTTCAAGATGAAACTACCAAAAATGATAAAAACCATTTTTTTAAGCATATAAATCCTTTTATGGGCATCCAAATGTGTAAAACCTCTTTGATCTAATGAAACAAGGTTTCCCAAAAATTGAACTCAAAAATGTATATATTAAATAGAAAAACTAGATCCATGGTGGAATCTCTACAATAAGAAAATGAGGAACCTTACAATAGAAAACCCTTGAATAAACTAAACTATGAAGAGAATAATGAAGGAATATTTATCCATTATCAACTAGAGCCAATAAAATTTCTCCATGGTTTCACTTCTTTCTTTCATGGCTTTGCCTCTTTCTCCTCTCCCAAACCGGAAAAAAAAGAATGAACAAATGAGGATGAAATTGGGGAAAATAGAAATAAAAAAGAAACCTATAAGGACATTTAGGAAACCCAAATCCAATGGCTAGAATAGATTTTTATCTAATGGTTGATTAAAACCTACATCACTTAAGTGGGAGGTATTTTTCTTCAAATGAAATTTAAATAAAAAGTGCATGGGTAATGGGGTGAATGGGGCCACTTAGTGGCTAGACTTAATAGTTAAACTTTTGTTATAGAGTAAACTTGGTGCATGGTAATTAATTAAACTAATGGAACTTGGTAAATATTTTAAACCGTAAATATTTTTAGGAAGTAAATTAATAATATTTAATTATTAATTTAATTCCAACTTCCGCAAGGTCATATTAAAACCTTAATTGGGAAATTTATTAATGTGTATAATGTCAACCTCTGCAAACCCTTTTAAAAAAAAAAAAAATACCATGATTTTGACTATTAAATTATTAGTTTCAATTTTGATTTAGAGTAGAATTTTGTGGGTGTTACAACCCCACCTCATGATCACACCCCCATCACGCATTATTAAGTTATTGATGTCCCCTTGGATTAAACCAAAAAAAAGGGGCATAGGAGACATTAAAGTTCACTCCCCATCCTTAAATTCAGCTATAGGTCACGTGAAAATAAAATTCTTAGCCCCGAAGCCATTTTATGCCACTATATTTCATTCTCACTAAACTAAAAGCTATCACTTGCCACCTTCTAGTTAAAATTGCACTTATTTTTACCTTTTTTCCCCTTGCACATCTTGCACTATATATTATAGGTTGAAACTCCATGAAATTCCTCTTCCAACCATTTTTTATTTTCTCGGTTAAGTGGTGAGTTAAAAGTTAGAATGGGAAATAACTAACTCCTTCTCTCGATATACTTAATCATTTTTTTAATTGCAAGGTTTCATGTTTTCCTACCAAGATATCCATTTTTACTAGATATGTTGATGTATTGTTTCTAGACTTCCATACTCCAAAATTAAAAAGTGTTCATAACTCACTATTCGTGCACCCAATTTCCATTAAATTTTAACAGTGTAATGCTTCAAAAATGACCTCATATTGACATCAAGAGTAATTCCATTTTTATCTATAAAATTTATAGTATCTAGTTGAAATTTCTAACCTTTTTAGTTGGATTTTTAGATCTACAGAGTTTTAGGGATTAAGATTTCTTAGAACCTGGAACATAAGGTCTTGAGAAAAAACTAAAACTTTTGGGACCAATTTCATTTAAGTACGAAACCTAGAAGTCCTCTATCTAAAAAAAAAAGTTTTGTAAGGTATCGTATGTGTGATTTAGAAAGTTTCCAAACCAATATAACTCTCATCATCTATGTACTCCAAACAAGTAAAAATCATCAAAAAGTGAAAATTGTGAAAACTTACTAAAACTAGCTAGCATAGACAATACTTGCTAAAAATAGTAAGTATTCCAATTGATCTTGAGTCACTCTCATAAATTCATAGTCCACATATTTCATTTTTTTCACTATTGCAAGGCTAGGAAAGCATCATATGGTCCAAATAAGAAAGAAATCCCTACAAAATGTCAAAAACATAGTCTTGAGGTGAATCCCAAGACTATGTGTTTTAATCCTTCCTAGAAGTAACAGAATATGGTTATCATGTTATATGATGTGTACTATGAAAAGAAAATGATATCAAATAGGGTTTGTAAAGGTAATCCCGATTCTCAATCATATTCATAGGATCTAGAATGGGACCGTGTTTGATGAGTATGGTGGTGAATACGAAGTTTCTTCTTTCCTCATTTGTAGCAGAAGACATTTTTAATAAGGAACGAGTGAAAAATAAGGTACTTGGTTCTCCTAAGGTTAATTCCATAGCAGAGTAGATATATTTGTCACTAAGGTGAATTGTGAAGCTCCAGGATGTCACAATAGGGAAGGTGATGATATCGCTTTCCAACTCTCATCTTGTGTTCAAATATATTTCAAAAAGGAGGGACATAATGTGAATCAAACCATTGGAAGGAATATGATAGAACGAAGCATTGTGTGTAAAATATTGCCACTCGAGCCGTAGGCCATCGAGGTACCTATTATCATCATTTTTATAGGATCAATAAGTCATCACAAGTTCACTCAAGTATAAGTCAACACTTATTCAATGCTTTCAATTTTCCCCATACCTTACAGAAGGAGATTGTAACAAAAATATTTTGGTCAAATAGGACGTCGAAAGGAAAGAATTTCATTTAGGGAAAATCCCTTCTATACGGAGGATAATACCTTTTCCACCGAGGAAAATATGAGAAACAAGGTGTCTCGTGCATCCAGATGTTGATTCCATTCAAATAGGTGACATATTTGTAATGGAGGTGAATTTTGAAGCCAAGAAGAGTAAGGTGATAATCTCCATGTTTTAACTCTAACCTTGTGATAAAAAGGATCATCATGTTTCAATGATTGGGAAACCATCTCAAATTTACATGTTTAGAATCAGTTAATAGTGGTTTTGAAACTCATTGAATACCATGGAGTATGTATGCATATAACAAGAGGGAGAATTTAAAATCAATGTGTTTTAGTTCAACAAGTGGTCAGATGTCATGAATCTAATTTATGAATAATTTCCTCAAAGTTCCATTAGAATAAGATTCTTCATTATTAGGATCTTTCCCATATTTGGATTTCCACTTCTCCATGCTCTTCTCTCTCTCTCATTTCCGTCTATCCCTAACATTCTATTTATTCATTTAAAATGTATGTTTTCAATATTTTGTCTTATTCACATAAGAGACTTAATTTGCATTGTAAAAGTCATTTTCAAAAATAACAAAAGTACTTAATTTCATTCCCAAGAGAATGTGAAAACTTGCATTTGGTGGTGACATGAAAATTCACATGGGGAGGAGAGGAAGAGAAAAATTGTAAGTTATAAATTCGAATGGCCTCTCCATTCTAAGGGGTTAACAATTATTGATTATTATAATGTATTGGATTTCACTACTTCTTTAAGCAATTTAAACCTACATTATTATATCTCCTTGTCTATGTTATTCCATCTTCTTTACTTTTAAACATTACAAGCCTTGTAATCTTGTAAAACCAAGAAGGAACATTTTGTCTTTGATTTATAAATTCATATAATTTTGTATCTCTAATTTAGTAGTCTTAATAATATTTAAATGCTTGTTACGCCCTTAACTTATTGCTTGTATTAGGATATGAGTAGCTGACTTGTGGCTTACCATATCATTTTATTATGTCATTTATACTTTCTTATACTTAGTAGGTCAGCCTTGGTGATGGCCATAACATAGGAATAATATTTATATGGGATTATAAGTAGTATTTTATCATCTTTCGAAGTGGTGAAGCTATTTTAATTGCATATTGAGATCATTTATCTGAAATAGTGTGTTATTTGGTGTTTTACTTCTGCTCATAATATTAATTATAGAAGTAATTTCATTACAAGTGGTATCGAGTTGCGATCCGGGCCAAAATTAGGGAAAAAAACTAATTTTTTTTTGTTTTCACTATATCTTGCAAATGTTATGTTTGTGGAGCCTGTTTTCATGTTAGAGTGTGGTACACCTTCTATGTGTTACACTTGGATATTTTTACGGCGGTCCCACTCACCGGTGATCGGGTCAAGGGGGTTTGGGGGCAAAGCCCCCAAAGCAAATTTTCATGGGTGGTTTATTAACCCATGGGTAATGGGTAACCTTTATGGGATATTTTTGAGCCCATGGTTTTTCAAAGTACCCATTGTTTTGATACCCACGGTTGTTTTCCCATTGTTTTGATACCCACGGTTTTTGCCCATGGTTTTGTATCAAACTGCTTAAGAAATTGTCTATTTATATGGTCTTATGCATATGATAGATAGACAAGCAAATGTATTGCAGATGTGCTTTGAATTCGGGTGTGAATTCTATAGAGTTTTTTGAGCATAGCTCCAAACGGATCTGGGTATTGTATTGAGAGAGTGGAGGCTTGTAATAAAATCTGAGCAACTTATTCTTGGTGGACATAGCCCAAATTGGGTGAAACACGTTAAATCTTGTCTCTCTATGTTGTGTTATTTATTCTATACTTTTATTTGAGATATGTAATATTTTACGCATATTAGTTTCTACTTGTTGTGATTACGTAAGGGATTATTCCACATATTTTATCTCTTATTTCCTAACGGTGAACTAGAGTGATTTGGCCCGAGAATTTTTTTCCAAAGTTGCGGAAGCCTTTCAAGAAAGATTCCTAGATAATTTCAGACTTATTTTCTTTATTTTGAAAATTGTATTGCAAATTTAGTGTTTTTCATAAAATCACTCCCTAGGCTGTAATTTGTGGAATTTTTCCAACTTCTTTACATTTTCGGAAAGCTCTCGAAAATTATTGGTTGTATATTATTTTGGGTTTCCTATTTGGCATAATTTATATCAAAACCCTAAACCCTAGAGTTTGACATCATGGCGGGGCCTTCCACAAGAGCCAAAAATAATATTGTCAATCTCGGAAAAGCCCAGATAAAGATGGGGTAGTGATTGAAGAGTTGGATTTAGAAGGGGTAAATGCAGATTCCTCAACACTAGGTTTTACCTCAGTTGATCATAAGGTGAGCCAACTCAAGTATGAACTCTAAAATCTCAATCCGAGATGGCTTGTAGAGGAGAAAAAGACAAAATAAATTAGCGGTTGGATGATATCAAGCAACATATAAAGGATAAAAATTTGTCCCAAATTAGCCCCAAATCAACCAAGGATGATCTTCAATTCAGAATAATGGGAAAAATAACCATGTTGGATCACTTTTCTAGCCCAATAAGAATCCGTATTTATGCGCAACCATAGAACATGATGCAAAAATTGGAGATTCTCAAATTTTATGGGAAGAATCCTCTAAATTGGCTAAAAATGGAGAATTTCTTTGAGTTACATCAAACCCCATCATGAAAAAATGTGACCTTGGAATCCATGTATCTTGAACAATACCAATTCATCTGGTATCAATGGTTATGTGCTCAGAGGAAGAAGAGTGGTCTTAGTGTCACTTGGACAATTTTTATTGAGGAGTTGCAATTACACTATAGTTCCAGTGTTTCAAATAACTACTTTAGTCAATTGGAAAATTTACGAAAAACAAGATCAGTTAAAGATTATGTGCATCAATTCCAGAACCTATCCTTAAGGGTGGAGAATATTACAGAAGAGAACCTAAATGACCTATTTCTTTGGGGTCTTAAGGACCACATTGAGCATGAGGTACATATGTTTAATCCACTCAAGATTTCTAATTCTATTATCATGGAATGTAGAGTAGAGGAGAAAATACTTTATTGCAAGAGGTAACCTTTCACTAACACCAGATTTGTAGTACCCCTTCCCCATCATTCACTCGACCGATTAGAGTGACTCCTAACAAATGGAAGAAAAAAAGAGCATAAGGATTATGTTTTAACTGTGACAACAATTATGGACTGGAACAAAAATGTGTTGAGAAGAAGTTGTTCTATATTGAAGGAGGAAATGAGGATGAAGATGAAGCTGAAATTATAGGAGAAGCCGAGGAACCAATAGAAAAAGAAGTAGAGGATCACCAACCTAAAATTTCTCACCATGCATTTTCAGGTATTAGTACTCCTCAAACACTCAATGTTATTTTCTATCTCAAAAAATAGAAGGTTATGGTGTTGATTGACTCAGGGAGTACTCATAACTTCATAAATAGTAAGTTATATACCTACCTCAATTGTTTTATTTACCCAGTTCTAGAAATGCAAGTTATGATTGTAGATGGTGGGATAACCGATTGCATAGGAAAGTGTCATAATATCAAGATCTCTACGGGAGAATACATTTTAAAATCACCTATGATTGTTATTTCTATGGAAGGGAAGATATTTTTTGGGTGTCCAATGGATCACAACCTTGGGTACTATAGAGATGAATTTCCAAGAATTTTTCATGTGATTTCATTTAGAAGGAAGGAAAATACAATTGAAAGGGATGATAGCTAATTCTCCATAAATTATTAGCTCTCATCAAATGTAGAAGGTTCTCATAAAAGGAGTAGATGGATTTTTAGCAAAGTTATTTTCCATAGAGGTACAAAATATAGAGTCTTCAATGCCACCCGATCTTTAGAAGATTGTTGATTCTTACTCATCTATTTTTATGCAATTACAAAGGGACTACCACCAGTTAGGGATCATTATCATGTAATTTGGTTGATTCTAGGAGCCAACCACCTAACATAAGACCATATAGATACCCATATTCTGAAAAAAAGAGATTGAGAAAATGGTGCAGGAAATGTTGAAGGCGGGTATCATCACCATAGCTAGAGCACATATTCTTCACTAGTGATCATGGTATGTAAGAAGGATGAAACATGGGTGATGTGTCCAAATTACCGAGAAATCAACAAGTAAACTATCAAAGATAAGTTTCCTATTCCATTAATTGATGATTTACTTAATGAATTGCATGGTGCTATTTATTTCACAAAATTAGATCTTTATTTGAGGTACCATCAAATTAGAATAAGAGAGGAAGATGTTCATAAAACAAATTTTAGGACTCATGAGGGCCATAATGAGTTCGTTGTAATTTCATTTGGTATTATAAATGATCCTTCAACATTTCAAATCTTGATGAACTCTATTTTTACGCAATGTTTAAGGAAATTTTTATTAGTTTTCTTTGAAAACATATTGATTTAGAGTAAAACATGGGAAGAACACTTGCAACATCTAGATAAAGTGTTGGAAGTTTTGAGAAACATAAGCTTTATGCAAATCCATCAAAATGTTCTTTTTTTGTACAAGAGGTAGAGTATTTGGGTCATATTTTATCCCATGAAGGTGTCAAAATTTATCCTCATAAGATCAAAGCTATGGTGGAATGGCCAAGACCCAAAACTCTAAACACTTTGTGAGGGTTCCTTGGACTAACAGGTTACTACTGAGAAGATTTGTGAGGGATATGGTAGAATCACATCTCCACTCACCGCATTGTTAAAGGAGGACGCCTTCCATTGGAAATATGCATCCACTAAATCCTTTACATAGTTGAAGGAAACCATGAGCACCACCCCAATTTTTGTTACTACGACTTGTCAAAAACCTTCATTGTTGAGTGTGACGCTTCAGAGATTAGGATTGGGAGCATTTCTAATGTAGGAAGGAAGACCAATTACATTATAGAGTTTCCAATTCAAAGGAAATGATCTTATCAAACATTCATATGAGAAAGAAATGATGTCTATTCTTCATGCAATCAAGAAATGGAGGCCTTATCTAATGGGTAGGCATTTCAAGGTGAAAAACTAATCATGATAGTCTCAAGTAATTTTTGGAGAAGAGGAGATCATATAAGAAACAAAAAAGTGGGTAGCAAAAATGTTGGGTTATAATTTTAAAATCATATACAAAAGGGTAAATAAAATGTAGTAGCTGATACATTGTCTAGAAGGGATACATCCGCATATGCGCATGCATCGTGTGCAATGTCCATGTTGAAGGCCGATTGGGTAGATGAAGAAAGATTGGAATGGGAGCAGGAAAAGGATACAAAATATCTAATACAAAATATCAAGCAAGGATCTATAACATATAATAAATTTGAGTGGAAAGCTAATACCCTATGGTACAAGGACATGTTATACTTATGCAAAGATTTTGAGTTGAAGCATAAGATTCTTACAGATCTACATGCATCTCGTGTTGCACGACACTGCTGGTTTTTGAAGACACATCATAGAATAAAAAGAGAATTATTTTGGGAAGGACTCAAGGGTGTATAAAATTTTGTATCAGAGTGTTTGTTATGCCAACAGAACAAAGGTGAAACCATTAAGACACTAAGTCTATTGTAACCATTACCAATTACTAGCCAAAGATGGGAGGAGGTCTCCATTGATTTCATAACAAGATTTTCTTTTACAAAGGGTAATAATTTAATTTTGGTTTTTGTCGATAGGATAACAAAATATGCCCATTTTTTGTGCCCTGTCACACCCATTTGCATCTAGTAGAGTTGCAGCTATGTTTTGGAGACAATTCAAAAGATACATTGAACCCCAAAGATAATTGTAAGTGATCATGATCCTAATCTCACGAGTAATTTTGGACAAAATTATTTGCATTTTTGGGTACTCGGTGAGATCATATTTCATCTTACCATCCTCAAACTAATGGGAAAATGGAAGTGGTTAATAAATTCTTAGAGGGGTATCTACTATTTCAACTTTTTCTTAGATCATTTATTTGAAGTGTTGACAAAAAAAATAGGGTAACGGACATAAGAGGAATACCTGTTCAAATGTTGGTTGATGGGTTGTTGGGTGTGTATGACTTCTGAATCCATAGCTGATCTTTAGAGATTCCTTTTGGCTAGGAGGAACTACTTGTAATGAAAACAAGACCACTAGAATAAATTAAACAATATGGGCAGTAAACTACCTAGCGTATGCTAGATCTGGGAAGTATGATACTTCCTAGATGGCTATCAGTCCACTAGTTTAAACAATTAAATGTTGTAAACAAAGTAAATCCTATTTTTATTTAAAATGATTTAGGTATCTCACTTAAAACACAATAAGAAATAGATCTAATCTAACAGGCTAAGCTAGAATAGAATCCAAAGGTCAAATGATTGGTTCTGGGTCTCTGCAGGTCTAATAAAGGTCTCAAGGGTGAGGTGAAATTAGGTGGGTAGGTCTCTATTCTAGACTGTGTGGGAAAATACAGAGACTGGTGTCAATCAGGGGTGGCCGATAGTAGTTAGGTGTAACCGATGACGATTCTTGTGACATCCGAAAATGTTAGAAAACAAGCTTTAGGTGTCCTTTATGATTGCATAAAGGACTTTGGTTTGATGGGACGAGGTATTGGGTGACTGGAGTAGGATTTTGGAAGGTTTTAATAAGTATATGGAGGTGAAAATTTGGAGAAGGTCAATAGGGGGCAAGATAAACAATGGATGATAAAATGATGATGAAATGAAATAAACCAGAAAGTATGATGTTATACTTATTTGGATTCCATTCCTGAAGGCCTGTGTGTGAGGGATGGAGGTTCGATGATGGGTTTGAAGGCTAAAAGTGATTACCAACTGAAGAAAATCTTCTGCATGGGCTGCATGTACACTCCTCTTTGCTTGGATGGATCAGGTCATAGCTAGGATAGCTATGCAAGAGAAGATGCTTAATATCCTTCCTTGGATGTGAATTTTTGCTGGAATTTTCTCTTTGAAGATGTGTTATCTCTCCGAGATGCGTTCTTGCTCATAAAATTTCTCCCAATGTTTGCCAACCTTGAGAATAAGGTAGTTTAGGGGTTAAAAATGGGTAATCAAAGTTGGTTTGGCTTAACGACAATGGTTAGGGGTAACCGACGTTGGTCAAGGTGGGATTTCCTAGGTTTACTAAACTAGGGAGATCCTTCTAATTTCCTTATATCTCTTGTCATTATCCCACAGATTAGACCCGGGAGCTTCTTGTGAGCATACGGGAATGTGGTTAGAGGGAATGTAGGCATTGATTTTTAGGGTTTGGGTAAGTCTTAGTTAGTTATGACAACTTGCTAAGAATAGGTCTTAGGTTGAGTTGGCTTGGTGAGGTGTCTAATTGAACTGTATTTGTGGATATTATTTAAATAAGATATTTAAATAATAAATATAGTGAGGATAATGCATTAATTTAATTAAATTAATATTAGTGGGGTGAATGGGGGTCATGGATAGGTAAATGTAATAAAGGTTGCTTATATGTTGAGGGACCAAAAAGGAGTGTGACCTGATTTTAGTGTCTACATTTTTCCCCTTTTTGTTGCGTAGCTTGTATTGGTAAGTGACACTAACAAAAATAAGATGTGGTTACCCCATGTGTGGGTGAAGGTGATCCCCCTCAAACCAAGAACTGACAAGGCAAGCGAGGGTCAAGCGGTGAGTGGTTTGATAAAAAGGTAAATGTGAGGAAAAGGGCAAGTGGGTATAGGGGAAAAGGGTTAAAGGTCTACTTGGGTAATCTAGGTAATGGGTCAGGGTCATAGGTAGCAACAGTCATAACGCACACACACATATAAACTATAACATGGTACCGGGTTGAAGAGTAGGAAAACTCTACATCATCTAAGGTCAATAGTTTGATCCAGACAAGGTTGAAGTGAATCCGGTATCCAAGGTATAGGATATGGTCGGGAAACACAACGTAGGTTAGGTGCGGGAACATTTAGGTATGTTAGGTAAGACACCAAATGGTAGGGTCGGGATAAACGGTCATGAAAATAGACTATGTAAGGTCATTAGGTTAATCAACATAGGTAATAGTGCCACAAGGTATAGCAAACACCTAAGGTCAAAGGTCACTAGAGATGGTCTAGGTCCAAATATCTAGGTCATGGAATGGGTAAGGCCAAGGTAGGGGTAAAATAATGAGTCCCCAAAGGAAGACAAATGGAGGTAGTAAATGATGAGGTCGGGAAAGGTAAGGTAATGGGTTGAGTAAAGGTTGGATGGGGTAAAGGAGCAAGGTAAAGGGTGGCGTAAAAGGGAAAAGTAAGGGAAATTTATAGGTGAGGATGTCGATGTTGGTCATGGATAAGCGCGTTGGTATATTAAAGGAAAACCGATGATGGTTAGGTAGGCACGCGACCGATGTTGGTAAATGGTAATCGATGTCGGTTATGTCGTGGTGGGTTATAGAAACAAAAAATCCACGTTTTTATTATTCATTTGTTATTTGTGAAGTGAAGAAATGACAAAAAGAGAAATTTTTTTGGGGAAAGCGGGACAATGAGTGGATTGGATTTGATGAGGATTGGGTAGGTGAGTAGCGGGTTTACGGGATCGGGGGTGAGAGATTTGATTGGTCGGAGGGTGCAAGTAGGTATTTGGTGATAACAGAGAGGTTGGAGAGGGATTGGGCATACTACCGCAAGCACGGCGTCACGTGCCACTAGATGGAGGTAGCGCGACGAGGTAAGCACCCAACGTTACAATGTTGATTAAATAGATTAGAACTTGTGGTATTAGTTATTTCTAGGGTTGTGTGGGTTTTTGTATTTTGTGAGTAGGAAAAAGTTAAACATGGGTATGGGGGAATAATGGGCAAACAAAGAGGGGGAGGGTATTAAATTATATAGGTGGGTTAGGTAGATGTCCAGGGGTAGTTTAGGTCATTGTAGGTGGGATAAAAGGGGCCGAGGGAGGTTTAGAAAAAGGTGGGTTTGGGAAGTCACCGAAGTTTCGTGTGATGGTGATCGCATCGATCAAACTTAGTTGGCATTGGTTGGGTAGAACTAGTATTGGTCACCAAATAGGTGACCGATGCTACTAAGTGGTAACCGTGGTCGGTAAAGATGATCGGTATCGATCACCAAATAGGTGACCGATGCCGGTTTAAGGGTGACCGAGTCGGTTAGGATGAACCGGCAGTGGTCGGGATTTTAGGCACAAGGGTCCAAAAGTGATGTAGGTTAGGTGGTTGAGATGGGTAGGGTAAAAATAGGGTGGAGGGTAATGATAATTGGTGAATATGGTCATGGTAAATGTAGATTAATGTTGTGCTTGGATTAGATGCAGGGGAGATCGTAGTTACATATGCGGGATAGGGTTCCACCTCTACTGGTGACATTACGCGGCTTAGCGACCCCTTTGGAGATGTAACACGTGCAGGAGGTGGGCTTGAGTGGGATTCAATGCTACCAACATGCTATTTGGTAGCCTAGCTTGATGGTCACACTCATCGATAGATGGGACTCCGCGACCAACACGTTCCACCTTCCGACGGGTGAGATGACTATCACCCTAGAGGATGTGTTCTGGATTTTATGGTTACCCATATTAGGGGCCCAGGTTTACTCTATCTCCTCCGAGGCCTCAGAGGAGCTGATCGAGATAGTTTTTGGTGAGGGGGCGGTGGAGCTGAGATTCCATAGCGCCAGTTTGAGCTATGGCGAGATGTACCTAGCCCATCTGGATGAGACGAGGCTAGTGGTTTTATTGATGGAGGCAGTGTGCTGCTATGCACTACTAGATGTAGAGGGTGGATGCTTTCCCTAATCACTGATGGGGGTGATCCACGATATGATGGTGCATGAAACACTCTTTTCCTTGGCACAAACATTTTTAGTGCAGGTATACGAGAGAGATGTGGGCATAGGGGCGATTGCGAAGGTTTATCCTTTGTTGTACATTTACACTAAATTGCTGGGCTTATGAGCACATAGTCCGTGTTCAACCTATAGGGATTCCCCGAGTAGATGTGTTTCCCGTGAGATGTGTATAGGTGGATACAAGAGATGGGTGCTGGTTGTAGGAGAGCGAGAGATCGGATAGGCCAATATATGACATGGCCCATTTTCAATCGGTGTTGGACGGGTTGTCAGTGGACATTATCCGGAGGACATATGTGGGATTCCCCTCATATAGGCACATGCATGAGGAATTAGCCATGCTCCAGCTAGAGAGGTGGATATAGGGTGAGCGTTTCAAGGAGGATGAGATGATCCCCATAGACGAGGTCCAACGGCAGCGATTCGGAGATATTCCTCCGTCCTTCCCACAGGTGTCGAGAGATGATGTGGAGAGGCCTATACCTCTACCATATTCTACAAGTACCTACAAGGAGGAGAAGTAGCTAGTGGATTGGTGGATAGATGACCTTGGATGTACAGTAAAGGTATAGGAAGTGGTAGGGCTTAGTTATGAGCCATACCACCTACCAGAAGGTAGCACGACTTAGCTACCGGTACCGGTGTAGAGAGATGCCCTACGGGCGTAGGTAGCGACGCTGATCACGTAAATAGGTATAATGAAGACACAATGGTGGGGTCGAGGCATAGGTAGCATAGCTACAAGTACAAGTGGCAAGTCTATAGGCCTAGATGGTGGAGGGAGAGGGTGGAGGAGATGGAGATAGAGATGGTTAGGTGGTAGCCCTACTTGAAATAGGTGACGGAGTTTACAGGCCATTTGGCCATAGCCCGAGACATAGTGGGGCCTTACGGGCCTAGATACGAGGCATAGGGATAGGGCAACACCATAGGAATAAGGACAGGGGGACCACCACAAGCACGGGGAGCTGTTCCAAGTTCACGAGCTAGACAGGGGGTAGTCAGTGTTTGTATGGTAGGTACGGGGCCGAGACCTATGGGACCACCACAGCATGCTTGTATCTAGGTTATGGGATGCCCTAGGTGAGGTGAGATATTATCAGGACTAGCTCATGGCAGTCAGGATAGAATTCCTATCCTACGAAGAGTATAGGGCACAATAGGCATCCGGTGAGAGGTCGAGATCCTGCACACATAGTTTAGAGAGCATAGGAGGTCAATGAGCTCGAGGCCACACAACGACACGACAACCAGAGCTAGGTGAGGTGTCGGCAAGGACACATGAGGTTGAGGTGCAGTGACACATAGATGGAGGACATCCGGCGAGATGTCTGATATGCATCCACCCGATTTTTGATGTATACTAGTGATTTTTGGATATATATGCCAGCCTACGTGCTTAAAGATTTTTGTATTTTTGATCACATACGCTGCATCTTTGAAGACAGTGAGGATGTATGAGTGAATTTTGTATATTTTGAGCATATATCCGCTTTGTGTGCCAAATATATTTTGTATTGATTCATTCATTCTTGTTGTATGTATGAGATCGACTGCGTGTCGATGAGATTTTGTATTACAAATAGATATCGTCTTGTGTGCCGACATTTTTGAGATGATTGGACACGATGAGATAGACATGTCTATTGAGATACACATTTATTGATTTATATGATGAGATACATGGTATGTTGTGATGTGTTAACTTATGAGATATTGGATTTATGGCTTGAATTAGATGAGATGTGGGTTTTGTTTTTGATATGGATTGAAATTATGTGAGTTAGGCATGATGGAGTTAGGTTCATTTAGGCATGGATCGAGTCGGGGTTATAGGCATGGATCAAGTCGGGTTATAGGCATGTATTGAGTCGGTGTGGTTAGGCATGGATCGAGTCAAGTTATAGGCATGGATTGAATCAGGTTATAGGCATGGATCGAGTCAAGTTATAGGCATGGATCGAGTCGGGTTATAGGCATGGATCGAGTTAGGTGTGGTTAAGCATGGTCAAGTTGAAAGTAGGTTTAGTTTTCATTCATGATTTTGGCAATGAATGATACTATGGGTCATATGTGAAATGTTGTATAATCTATGCATAGTGATGATGGAGAGATGGTAGGTGTAATAAATGTATGTTATGGTAAGCAACTTGTTATGTATGTGGCTTAAGCTCCAATTTTGTTAGAAAAGGGGAACTAAGTGAAGTGTGATGTAAATGGTGAGTTAGGCATGGTTGATGAATTGTTTTAGGGTAGAGAATGGCCGAGCTAACCTCCAAGGGCCCCATGCCCTCAAAGTGCTGCCTACATAGTCCCGGAGAAAAGGGACCTCAGGCCGATGTAGTTCTCCCATGAGCTAGGGAAGAATATAAAAATGAGTTGGTAGGTTTGTGGGCATGTTGTGGGTTTAGGTTTAATAGGTGTGGGTAGATTATAGGTAAAAGGATGTAGGTGAAGGTGATTATGGTGAAAGGGGAGGATTACCTCAAAGGTAAGCATCAAGGACCAAGTCTTGTATAAGGTAATCAAAACATAAACAAAGATGGTTAAAAGATAAGAGGGGGCAATAAAGCCACCTGATTGGGTAGGATCATATCGAGTAGATCATACCTTGGAGGGGTGATGAACATAATACCCGAAAGGCATTGCACGATTAATTGTTCTACGATGAAGGTAGTCACAAGATCACCAAATGTCAAAATTCCAAGATGTCCCTTGAGGCAATTGAGACAATGAGAGTGGAAGTTATAGGGAGGGTGAAAGGTAGTTAATTTTATATGATTTGAGTGACAGGGATTTTGGGCAAGAGGTCCTCGGTCACAATGGGAAAGTCCATGACTAATTTTTTTTTATTTTGATAGTGATCAATGTGGAAAGTCTATATGGGATAAATAATATGGTACTACTTGAAGTCTTCGTGAAGCTGATCGATGCAGAAGCTTCGGTTTTAAAGCTTCACATAGCTATCCTTCAAGGATCATTCTATTTATAGTAGCAATTTTAGTTGAGAGGAAGATGTCCTTTTGAGGGAGTCATCTTTTATTAGAATTTTGACTTAAGGAGTTTGGTCCCATATGAGGTATTTGAATTCATGGACAAGACCAAGGTGGAGGATATGACTGTTGTTCAAAAGGCAAGGTGGAATGACCATGGGATCTCATCTAAAGGTAGACCAAAATTATCCATGAGAATCATGTTATGTGCAGTGCCGTGGTACACATATTCAAGAGAAGATAACAAGTGATGGGTACTCACATGATTCTTGTTTAATCATTAGGAGGTGTATGGAGTGGATAGCACTCAAGGGACAAGCCTGTAAAGATACAAAGGGTGAGGTAGGATAATGAGACAACAATAGAATGGTCATAAGCACATTTAATAGGTTGTTGGTAAACTTGAAGGTGATCCAGAGCGTTAAGATGATGTTCATCTAATAACTCTTGTTGTGCTTTAAGCGATCTGACGAAAGTCATCATCATTAAGCATGTCATGGAGAGAAATACGGAGTGAGGGGATCTAGACTTCGAGAGGCAGAACATCCTCTATACCGTAGATCAAAGAAAAGGGTGTGGCCATAGTGGGAGTGAAAATACTAGTGTGGTATGCCCATAGGGCAAAAGGAATGTGCATATGTCAATCCTTCCCATTATCGTCAACCACTTTCATCAGAATTTTGTTAAGGGTTTTGTTAGTGGATTCGGCTTTGCCATTGGTTTTTGGGTAATAAGGTGATGAGAAACTAAGTTGAATGTCGAAGGCATCGTAAATTTTTTGCAATGTTTTGTTTTTGAATTGTTTTCCATTATCAGTGATGAGGCAATGAGGAACACCAAAGCGACAAATGATGTGATGGTTAATGAACTCACATATCTTCTCGGCTTTCGTGGAGAGGAGTGGTATGGCTTCCACCCATTTTGTGTAGTATTCGGTAGTAGTTATGATCCATTGATGGCGGTTGGAAATGAGGATTGATTTATCCAACAAGATCCAAACCCCATTGAGAGAAGGGATAAAGGTCACGAATGACCTGTAAGGCATGACTGGGTGTCTGATGAAGGTTGGAATGTTGTTGAAATTTTACACAACATTTGACATACTCGTAACAATCATGGTTAAGGGTCAGCTAGTAATAGCCTAGGTGAAGAATACACTTAGCAATAGTAAGGCCACTAAAGTGACCTCCACATATGCCATCATGAACCTCCTTAATGGTATAAGGAATTTCAGAACTTATGAGGCATCATAAGAGAATACCATCAAAGACAAGTTTATAGAGGAGTCCCCCTAGAATGATGAAATGAGAGACCTTTTTAAGGAAGGCACGTTGTCCTTTACGGGTGATATTAGGAGGTAAGATGGAGAGAGAAAGGTAGTTGGAGTACTATTTATACCAAAGGTCACTTGGGTCAGGGATATCGGTTCTGATTGAGGAAACATCGTGAGGTAAATAAGAAGGTGAATGGAGGCATTGTACAGTGACAAATATTTTTGAATCGAGAGGGGAAGTGGGTATTTGGGAAGCTAAGCAGGTCATGGTATTGGAAAATTTGTTGGTTGAATGTGGGATGGTTTGAAGGGTGTAACGATCAAAGGTGGTCAAAAGTATGTTTACATGATGTTTATACTTTTGAAGTATCTCATTATGACATTGGTACATACCATTGACTTGGTTGATGACCAATTGTGAGTCACCAAAGATGTGGATTGATTTGACATCCAAGGCATATGTGGCTTGGAGACCTAGTACGAGCACTTCGTACTCAGCAATATTGTTGGTGCATTCAAAGTCTAGTTTGAAAGACAAAGGCATGGGTTCTCCATCCAGAGGAATGAGGATAATACCAGCCCCACCCCCATGCTAACACTTGGAACTGTTGAAGAAAAATGTCATTTGGTAAGGGGATTCATCCAAGGAAAGAGTAGTAATTGACTCATCAGAAAGTCAAAATTAGAGGGTTGATCCCCGGAAATAGGTGCGTCGGCCAATTGGTCAGTGATAGCTTGGCCCTTGATGGACTTTTGATGAATGAATTCAAGGTCAAGATCAGATAAAATCATAAGCCATCACGCGGCACACTGATTTTGATAAGGTTTGGCGTATATGAAGTGTAAGGGATTGGTGTTGGTCACAACATAGGTTTTGTGGTTGAGTAGGTAATGGCAGAGTTTGGTCATGCAACCAAAACTAAGGCTAAGGAAATTTTTATGGATGGTTGTATCAGGTTTCATAGTCTAAAAGAGTATGGCTTATGTAATAAACCACCGATGTCTATGTTTTTCATCATGATGAGAAAGCATGGATCCCAAGGAATGATCGGTAGATGATATGTATAGATAAAAAGGTTGATCGTCTTTAGGTTAAAGGAGTACGGGTGGTTGGAGAAGGTTTTGTGTTAGGGCCTCAAAATATTTGTGTCAATCATCATCCCATTTAAAGGAGACATCCTTCCTAAGTAGATGATGAAATGGTTGACACCGATCAGATAATTGTGAAATGAAATGGTGAATGGACTGCAATTTACTATGCAGGCTACGGAGTTGTTTAAGGTTAGTGGGAAGAGGAATTTCTAGAATGCCCTTGACTTTAGTAGGGTCATCTTCTATACCACGGAGGGAAACAATAAATCCTAGGAGCTTTCCTAAGAGAACCACGAAGATGCACTTTTTAGGCTGAAGGTGGACGCAATATTTAATGAGGTGGTCAAAGATGGTTTCAAGGACGGCGAGGTGCTCAAAGTGACATTTATATTTGGCCAAGAGATCATCCACGTAATCTTCCAATATGTGATGCATGATATCATGGAAGATGTAGGTCATAGCATGCTTATATGTAGCACCATCATTGATAAGGCCAAAAGGCATGACTCGATAGCAAAAGGTTCCCAAGCGGTATGAATGCAGTCTTGTGTTGATCTTATGAGGAAATCCAAATTTGGTTATAACTCGAGAATCCATCCATGAGTGAGAGCATCTCATGACAAGCGGTGAGGTCAACCAGTTGATCAATACTGGGCAAGGGAAAGTCGTCTTTCAGGCAGGCTAGGTTAAGGTTTACGGAAGTCCATGCAAATACAGAGTCCCCATGTTGCTTTAGTAATAGGGATAATGTCAAAAATCCAATGAGGATAATCAATGGGTAATATGAAGGAAATGGAAAGAAGGCGCAAGTTCTTCTTTGATGAGAAGAGCAATACGAGGGTGCATTTTCCTTATATTTTGTTTGATAGGTTTGGCATCGAGAATGGTTATGATATTGTGGACCACTATGGTGGGGTCAATAAGGATTGTCTATGTAAGACCAAGTGAAAGCGTGGTGATGATCTAAGAGAAAATAAGTGATGGCTTCCTATTCAGCAAAGATATCTAAAGATTGTCCAATCTTTAGGATGTGCGGGTCACCCCAGTATGAATTTTGATCTCGATAAATCGATTCATTCAACATGGTTTACATCTCGAGAGGGTAACGATCGATGAATATATGAGTCTTCTTCGCACCAAGGTAGGTGAGTATCGATTCATCATCCTAACATTGAAGCGATTTTAATTATAGGTGTGTCACTAACAATCATCTCGGGATATAGGAATGGAAGAGTGGAAGGGGCTTCACCTTCACGTTGATAAGTCAAAGGCCCCAAGGAAATAGTGTTTATGAAAAAAAAGTTAGGGGGGATAGATTTAGGATCCATCGACTCCGTCGGTGAGGGTGGTGATGAAGGTGGAGCGGGTGAAGATGGAGGTGATGAAGATGAAGGTGGAGAAGGACTAGGGTCCTCAATGAGTTCAATGCGGGCTGTGTGGTAAAAGGTTCGGGTAAGTGATAACACTATGGTCGTTATGTTTGTGGGTGGTACGTGGAATAAAAATATGGCGGCCTTGCTCGTAAAAGATAAAACCAAAACCCTTCCACACACAGTGGTGCAGGAAGGTATGGAAAAAATGATGATTGGTAAGTGATTGGAAGTCAGCAGAAAATGGGTGGGTTTGTGATGGTGGTTCAGGTGGGTAAGTGGTAGTATCAAGTCCCCCATAGGTGAGACTAGTACGAAGATGAGGAGTACCATAAAAAAGGCATTCTCCTATATGGTGATCATAACGAGGGTGTTGGTGAAGGCTTATATACTTGTGTGGAGTAAGGAATGTGTTGACACTATAGAGGCGGTACTCCCTAGAGTGAGGCATTGAAAAAGACCTTCCAAGGGGTTAGTGGTTGGTATGTAGGTAGCTAGAATGGATGAAGTGTCGTAGGTCGATGCAGAGGTGGAGTTGACGGATTGGGAAGCTAATGGGTCAGCCTTGGAGGTTATAGCGGTGGTAGGAATGGAGGAGGTATGTGCAAAGTGAAAGCAATGGTTGTACTAGTAGGTGGATGTGTAGGTGAAGCAAGATTAGTGCATGAGGTAGACGGCTTGATAGGTATGAGCACATCATTAGTTCGGTAAAGCATGTTGCATGTTTTGAAAGGTGATGGGTCAGCTGGAATGGTATAAGTGTGTCCTTTGTGTTCAAACTTTACACAATGATGCAAAGTGGAAGGAACACAACCCATGGCATGGATCTAGGGTGTGCCAAGCAACAAGTTATATTGGAATTCCCCCAAAACATAAAACAATTGCGAACAAGACGGGGAGCCACATGAATGTGAAGGATGATAGTGCCTAGTGTGGAGGTGATAGTGTCATTGAATGAATGCAACATGACCAGATGTTTATTCATGTAATTTTCAGGTATCCGTATTTGAGCAAATGCATGGGATGAAATGATGTTATTGCTAGTGCCTCCATTAATCATCACACACGCGTACTCATATGTCATCAATGTGGATGAAGATGAAGAGGGCTAGGTCTAGGTCATTGTTTTGGTGTGGCGCGATCTCTTCCTCTGAGAAGCTAAGGGAGGCCACTTGGTGAACAAGGTGAGGTGAGGATGAAGGTGGTAATTTGGTGAGAGAGGCTACATGATGGGGTGTGATAATGGAGGCTACGGGTGTAGGGTCATTGGGTAAAATCTCAATAGATTAAAGAACCTCCATGAGGGCTTGATGATGGGATTTCGAGGTTTGGATGAGGTCATATAAGGACATTTTGAGGGGAGATTGGTGTAATTGTTTGAGCATGGTGTGATGTGTGATGCCATTAGAAATAGGGTATGTGGGCATGAGATAGTTGTTTTAGGTATAGTGTAGATGGTATGTTGGGAATAGCATTGGTTGGTGGGTTAGTTACCTTTTCTTTGCCCTTCTGTGCACGTGTAGTGACATGTATCATGTTGATTTGAGGGGAGTTTTCAAATGGAGAAGGTGTAGGATGAGTGGTATAACGACATGAAGGGAAAAAACCTACCAGAGGAGAAAAGCCTTGTGAGGTCAATTGGGCGCAACAACATTTGGGTGGTGGTGTGGCAAGTTCTCTGATGCGAACCATGTTAATTTCAAATATTGAGGGTGACTCTAGGAGTGGTAAGGGTGGAGGTTGTGGTTGTTGAGTGGGTAGTGTGGGAATGGGTGTCGGTGAAGTAGGATCCTCGTCAAGAAGGTTGTCATCATCAAATTTTGTTTCTGGTTTTCAAGGCCTTGCAATTCTACGTATCATGCCCTAGCACATGATGGTATGTGTAAATTTTAGTATCATCAAACCCTTTTGGCTTGGGTTTGAGGGGGTCATAAGGTCGAGTAACGGTAATGTGATAATAGAGGTCTCAAGGAGGTTGGTTAAAATTTTAGCATAGGACCCCGCTAGTGGATCACAATAGGAAGTGAACGTGGGTTTGGGCATAGGTGTGGTGGTTGATTGTCGAGGAACTATTTTTGGAAGAGTAAGAACGAGATGATTTATGGTTTTAGGTGCTGGTGTGTTTTTAGGTATCATTCATGTTTGTTGTTATAGGGGTACAATAGATGGACGGGTAGGAGGGTGTGTGGTTGTTTTTTTGACCCTTGTTGTGGGGTAGTGGGATTTTGTTCTTGGGTTGCACCTTCTTGGGTAAAGGTGATGTGGGTGTAAGAGGTATAAGAGGAAACCAGATGAAGGAAGAGGGTGAGTTACCCACGGGGATAACGAGGGTGTTGTGAAGGTATATGATGTGGGTTGACTTGGGTTTGTGAGGGAAAATGACTAAAGTATGGTGGGTAGTGAAGTAATAATGAGGGTATTAGAGGTATTGGTCGTAAAGAGAATATAGGTGCGAGTGTAAATCATTTTGTGTGTGCACAGGTAGGTTAGAGGTTTGTGAGGAAGGAATAGGTTATTTTGTTATTTGTTTATGGATGGGTGAAGGTTGTTTGACCATGTTGGGTAGCTGAGGTCTTAAGATAGACGGGGGAAAAGTGTGGGTGTGATTGGTGTGGTCGAGGTATGACGTTGATGAGTTTGTTTCTTTGGTTTGGGTGTCGAGTAGGTGTGGTATTGACCTTGGAGGATGTAGCTAAATCTAGTTTAATAGGAGGATGAGTAAGGACATTGGTTGGGGTGACCCCTAAAGTGGTAATAGGTTTAGTTGAGGCAAATGTTGCAGGTGTGGGTTTGGGTTTAGATGTAGGTCAGGTTATGGGTAAGGGTGTGGTTTGAGTGCTAACAGGTATCATGGAAGGGGTTGTGACAGAGGTGGTTGTATTTGGTTGGATTGGTTGAAATGTGTTTGGGTAGATAGTGGAGGTATCGGCGAGGTAATTCTCGCATCCGTGTTGAGATAGGGAGTAAGAGGTGCCCCCATAGTTCCACATAATCTAAGTGATCAGCCAAACGTGAGAACGACACGTCACGTCGTGGATGGATTTGGTGAGGACATAATGGAAATTCCCATAAAATATGTCTTAGAGATGGGGAATTTCATAACTTTAGCTTCCGTGGGTAAGAGAGCCAAAAGTAGTTCTGTGGGATTCTGGGTAGCTGATGGAGAATTCTTGCCAAGAGGAAAATGTATCTCAATGGGGTCTATGATGGGTGGAGGAGATGATGGGAGCTCCTCTATAAGTAGAGGAATAGATAGGTGCTCCTCTATGGGTGTAGGAGGTAATGGGTGCTACTCTATGGGTGCAGGAGGTAATGGGTGCTCCCTCATGGGTGGAGGAGGCTTGTGGATAAAGGTTCTCTCGGTGGTGAAGCTAGGGGTGAGATGGTCTCGATGTTAGTGGAAGACCCCTCCATAGGTGATGAAGGAGATGTAAGGTCTTGCTCTGTTGGTGAAGGAACATGAGAGGTTGGTTCCAATGCGGAAGGAGGATTTCGTGCTAGGATGGAATATGGGGTAATTGAGAGGTGATAGGTACCTCTTTAAAGATAGCATGAACCTCGCGGGTATGGGTATCATGAGTTGATGTCTCACTTGGTTTGATTGGATGAAGGGGCATGGTTGGGAAATGGTTTTTGAAGATTTGTAGATTTTGGTTGGGGGTGGCATTGGGATTATCCACGCTTAACTCACCTTTCTCGAGCATTTCTTGGACAATATTTTTGAAAGTGATGTATTTTTCGTCACTATGACCCTTTACTCGATGCTAGTTAGAGAAAGCATGTTCTTTATACCATGCGAGGCATGGGGTGAGCAAGGTCAAAACCAATGTGTGGTATTATAGGTGGAAGGGTGATGGCTCCATCTTTGATAAGCTTTTCTAAGACAAAAGAGTATTTTCACTACTCTCATATGAATTGAAAAGTCCTCATATTGACATGTGTGGAATATAGATCGGTCATGGTAACCTTCTTGATGATATTGATAGAGAAATTATCCAAGAAGGCTTTGGCTACCTGATTGAATGATAATATAGAGTGTTTAGCTAACCCACTATTCCAATCTAATGTAGGTCCAGTGAGGGACATGGGAAAGGTTCTCAAAAGCAAGGCATCATCATGAGTAATCAGATAACACCCATGTTTAAATGACCACAAATGTTGTTGTGGGTTTTCTTTGCTATTGAAATGATTGAATTTAGGCATTTCCTAATGCACAAGCTATGAATGGATAGGAATGGATGGGTGAATAGGCTGGTTGTAAATCTCATCGTAGGTGAGAGTGTTCATGGAGACAGAAACCGATGCCTCTCTAATTTTTGCATCTTGTCCAACATCAATTTAATTAGGTCATTGGTGGGTTGTGATGATTGGATGCCTCTTGTAGCATGAGGAGGTTGGTTTTGGGCATATAACAGGGGTGACACTCTAGTGTATGGGGATACCATGTAGGGTGGTTGAGAAGAAGGTAGTGAAATAGGGGGTACGTACCTGGAATGAATAATGGATGAAACAGGAGGTTATTGGTAGTATGCATATGGGGGTGGAAGGGTCGTGGTAACCCTAGTATCAATAGGGGCCAATGATTGTTGAATGAAAAGAACCACGTTCGAAATGGGGTAGGGGTCACCGACACTGGAGGTGTTAATGTAGCTATAGGTATGTGTGAGACATTAGGGGTGGATGAGGTTGTGTTTGGGGTAGTCATCGAGGGTATGGTGGATGTAACGAGGGCCACAGAGGTAACATATGCGCATCATAGTAGCTATAGGACCTAATTGCGACACGACTAGGGGTAAGGTGGATGCAGCAACATGGATCCGAGATGGGGCGATGTGGGAGTGGGTGTGAGAGTCGGGGGGATAGATACGGGCATGCCGTATATCAACTGACCCGAGGTGTCTCGAGTGGACGAGTGGGAAAGGTAAAGCGTAAAGGTTGCGGGGGTTACGGTCAAGAGTCATGTAAACTCCTCATCTCTCGATAGCGATAGTAGTAGGATGGATGGGATCCATGGCTGGTGATAAAATCGAAGGTGGTGAAGGAATAGGTGGGAGTGGTTGACAACTAGTGTGGAATACGAGTGCACTTTCTTATCTTGAGTCAACACCATGTGAATTAGTACTGATTAGGTAGGGTTGCTTCTCTGTAAATGACATCGAGAACAACAAGAATGGGTGAATCTAGCGACAAAAATTAGATTACGTGCCAAATGGTGGTTGGAATGTGAAACAGGATAACCGATGCCGGTTAGGGAAAACTGATGCCAGTTAGGGGTAACCACTTTCGGTCATTGTGGAAAATGGATAGTGAGTGAAAAACAAGGCAGAAGGTGAAATCTGATAGATATGCCAAATCTGATGATGTTTGTAATGCCAATGGGAATAATGAAAGTGAAAGAGCCTATGAAAAGTGAAAGAAAGTGAAGTAAAATGTCCTTTTGAGTAGGTTAGCAAAAGGACCTAGAACCGATGTCAGTTTGGTATAACTAATGGCGGTTAGAGGTAACCGATGACGGTTACTGTGAAATTGAAATAGTGATGAAAGAAAGTAGTTGTGAATTAAAATCTGATGTAGAATCAGACCCATAATTCTAAGAATGATGATGATATGGCCCAGGCACACTCAGGTGAAGCTAGAATACACTAGTTGTGATGAGGAGTGTGTAAGGATGAACAAAAACAAAAAAAAAAAGTGATGAACATGATCTCTCACCTCAAAATGCAATCCAAGTAAAAACACTAAGAAAATGTGATCCTAGGAGTGCCCTTTCTATTATGTTTGTTTAGCTTATATTATTTAGAGACTGACACATGAATTGTGAAATAGAGTTTTTGGTGAGGATGGATTCCTACAAAGAAGGAGATCTAAAAGGTGAGGTTTCAGGTATGTTATGGTGGGGGTGGGCTTCACTCTAAAGTATGACTCGACAGAGAAGCGAGATGGATGCCCACCGTGCTTTGTGATCGTGTGATCACCTCACGGCTTCCTCCAGTAGGATGTTGTTTAAGAATGTATGTATTTTGAATTTTTGTGAGGTTTGGTAAGACTCGAGAGAAAGAGAAAAGGATAGAACTACTTTTCTATGAATTGTTTGTCAACCATCATTTGGTCATGACTTCCACCATATAGGTTGCCCTCAATTACTATGAACTAATGTAATAAATCAGAATGGAATGGACTTATTTTAAGCCCAAATTGAAAATTTGAAATTGGATGACACAATAATATGAAGAGGAAGACGGATGCTCTTTCACTACAATGAAAAAACATGAATAAATGGTTCTTTTTAATTACACCAAAAGAAAATTTTCCTTTAGAACAAATAGAATGAAGAGGTGGATTACAAAGGAAGAAAATTAGTGTGTATGCTTTTCAAAAGGGAAAAAAAAACAATTTTTCCTAGCAATGAATGAAATGCAAGGAACACCGGATGGATCCCATCGGGCATGCTAAAATGTTTCACCTTTTTCTTAGATCGTTTCTTTGAAGTGTTGATGAAACAGATAGGGTAACAGGCATAGGAGGAATACATGTTCAAATGTTGGTTGATGGGTTGTTGCGCACATATGACTTCCAAATCCACAACTAACCATCGAGCTTCCTTTTGGCTAGGAGGAACTACCTGTAATTAAAACAAGACCACTAGAAGGAATTAAATAATATGGGCAATGAACTACCTAGTGTATGCTAGATCCGGAAGTATGATACTTCCTAGATGGTCTGTCAGTCCACTATTTTAAACAATTTAATGCTGTAAACAAAGTAAATCCTATTGTTATTTAAAATTATTTAGGTATCTCACTTAAAACACAATAATAAATAGATCTACTCTAACAAGCTAAGCTAGAATAGAATCCAAAGGTCAAATGATTGGTTCGGATCTCTGGGTATGATAAAGGTCTCGGGTAGATCAAAGGTGAATGAGGATGAGGTGAAATTAGGTGGGTAGGTCTCTATTCTAGGTCATGTGTGGGCAAATAAAGAGACCAGTGTTGATCAAGGGTGACCGACGGATGGTTAGGTGTAACCGATTTGACATCTTGTGAGATCTGAAAATGTCACAATATAAGCTTTAGGTGTCCTTTATGATTGCACAAAGGACTTTGGTTTTTGGGATGAGGTATTGGGTGAATGGAGTAGTATTTTGCAAGGGTTTAATAAGTATATGGAGGTGAAAATGTGGAGAAGGTCAATAGGGGGAAAGATAAACAATGGATGATAAACGATGATGAAATGAAATAAAGTAGGAAAGTATGATGTTATACTTACTTGGATTTCATTCTGAAGGCCTGTGTGTGTGGGATGGAGGTGTTGATGATGGGTTTGAAGGCTGAAAGTGATTACCAATTGAAGAAAATATTCGCATGGGCTTCATGTACACTCCTCTTTGCTTGGATGGATCAAGTCATGGCTAGGATGCTTGTGCGCAGAGAAGATGCTCAATCTCCCTCCTTGGATGTGAGTTTTCATTGGAATTTTCTCTCTAAAGATGCGTTATCTCTCTCCGAGATACGTTCTTGCTCGTCAATTTCTCCCAATGTTTTCCAACCTTGAGAATAAGGTAGTTTAGGGGTTAAAAATGGGTAACCGATGGCGATTAGGGGTAACCAAAGCAGATTAGGGGTAATCGACGCGTCGGTCAAGGTGGGATTTCCTAGGTTTACTAAACTAGGGAGATCCTCTTGATTTCCTTGGATCTTGTGTCGTTATCCCATGGATTAGATTGGGAGCTTCTTGTGAGCATGCGGGAATGTGGTTAGAGGGAATGTAGGCATTTATTTTTAGGGTTTGGGTAAGTCTTAGTTAGTTATGAAAACTTGCTAAGAATAGGTCTTAGGTTGAGTTGGCTTGGTGAGGTGTCTAAGTGAACTATATGTGTGGATATTATTTAAATAAGATATTTAAATAATAAATATAGTGAGGATAATGCATTAATTTAATTAAATTAATATTAGTGGGGTGAAGGGGGTCATGGCTAGGTAAATGTAATAAAGGGTGCTTATATGTCGAGGGACCAAAGGGGAGTGTAACCTGATTTTAGTGTCTACATCTACGTTGTTTTGCATCGATTAGAAGGAATGTTGGGTTAAATGGATACCACTTGCAGAATGGTGGTATAACACATCTTTTCATACCTCTTTTCAAATGACCCCATTTTTAGCATTATATGGTTACCATCCACCATCTATCACTTCTTCCTTGAGGGTGCAAACTAAGGTCGAGAGATGTTGAGGAAAAGATTGAGCATCAACAACATGTTTTCTAGTTTGAAGGAGAATTTGGCATTGGCACAAAATAAGATGAAATAAAATCAGATCAACATCGTAGTGAAAGACATTTTGAAATTGGTGACTAGGTTTTTGTGCTTACGCAGCCTTAAGTAGATGTCCTTAAGCAACAATAAAAAGGAAAAATAGTTTCTCTTAAATATTATGGTCCTTATAAAGTTTTATAGAAATTTAGAAGAGTTTCTTATAAACTTTAGTTTCCTCAATCTTCATGCACACATCTAGTATTCCATATTTCCGCCTAAAGAAGGTTATATATGATAGAAATTTATAGCCCAGAGAAAGCTACCAAAACTTGATGAGGAAGGAAGAATCATTTTGGAGCCATGGAAGATTCTAGAAACATGTACTTAGAGGTCGAGAACCAAAGACATCAAGGAAAACCTGATCAAGTGGAAGAATCGAGCATAGAGGATGTGACCCGGGAGGATGAAGGCTTTCTTCAAAGCAACATCTAGGATAATTCAATGTCGATGACAACGTTGGTTTGAAGGGGAAGGGAATGATACGCTCTCAACCTATTGCTTGTATTAGGATATGAGTAACTGATTTTTGGGTTACCAAATCATTTTATTATGTCATTTATACTTTCTCATGCTTAGTAGGTTGACCTTGGTGATGCCCATGACATAGGAATAGTATTTATATGGTATTTTAGGTAGTAGTTTATCATCATTCGAGCATTTGATTCTTATTGTATGGGTTAGAGGTTTCCTCCTCAAATTGGTGAAGCTATTTTAATTGCATATTGAGATCATTTATCGAAATATTATGTTCTTTGGTGTTATATTGCTACTCATAATTTGAACTATAGAAGTAATTTGATTAAAATGGTTAATATATTCTATTAAATGTGTACCTACTCTCGTTACTTTTGGTGAGAATATTTTATTTCCTACTCACAACATTAACCCTCTATCCCTAATTCTCCTACTCCCTTTACCTCTCTCCAAAATAATTATTACATTTTATACCATACAATTTTTTTACATATGTTTAGTGAAGTATTCCTATGTGACCCCAAACCTAATAACCACCCTACAATTTTATTTAGTTTACATTCAATAATGGGATTCTCCCCATACCCAACAAGGAGGAGGATTAGTCCCTTGACCATTAGAAAACTAATAATCTTCACTAGAACAAATTATTTCACCAAAAAAATTGATGAAATCATTGGGAAAGATTTTCCCTTTTGATCCCTTAAAATATATCTAAAAATACAAAAAAATATTCTACAATCTATAAAAATAAAAATAAAACTAGAAATATCATAAATCCTACCTAAATGGGAAAGATCATTTTCATAATCATTTGAAAATTTTGTATTGTTTGGTTACATTCTTATCTTACACACTAAGATAAACTAATGAAAGAAGATTTAGTAAAGAAAATAAAGTAGGTGGAATTGTAGTCTTTCATAATCTTATGTTTGAGCCATAAGAATAAGAATATATCACACTTTCTCCTATAAAAATCCCAAGAAAATTTCTTAGAAATCCATGTGAATTCACCATTAGAGAAGTACTTATATAACCACTTGATAACCTTCCTCCCGAAGAAGAAGAAAAAGAAGAAATGGTTGCACCTATATCTTGGGGTCAAGAACCGGTCCTCTACTATTGGCTCCTTCACTTCATGAATTACCAAAAGGATCAACAAGGAACTCTTCAAAATTATATGGAGATGGAAAGAAATGTCCCGATAATATTATTAAAATTTTAATCACATCTTGTGGCATCCTTGGAATGGAAAATGAAGATATTTCCATGCATATTATTGTGTATTCATTGTAATATACCATAGTGGAATCGTATTACTATTTATACCATGTTTAATTACTAACTATGATGACATGAAAATTAGGTTTAAATAAATATTCAATACTATAGAATATTCCCATTCCCTCCTTTCTCAATTACCTTAGATGAAGAAAGAATGGCAAGAGCCCATGGGAGAACTTTAGGAAAAAAATTTAAAATTTGGATAGCAAAATTCCAACCGGTGCTCATCCTATTCGAGATAATAAAAAAGGTTGTTCATAAATTCTTAGTTACCTGATATTGGGTTCATAGTATGGATATCTCAACCAAAAAAATTGGATAACAATCAAGAACTTTCCATTGAAGTGGAAGATGAATTTATCATGTCAGGGAAGGTAAGGAACTATTCGATGAAGAATATGGACTAGACTTCTAGAGATGAAAAAATTGATCCATTACTGCAAATATTTGTCAAAGACATGACAACATTGAAGAAGAAAATTTCAAAAAATTCCCTTGTCAAAATAAAAATATAAATTAAATTACTTGAGCACACCGAAGTATTTTCTTGCGATCTCCACCATTTAATGCAATATGTAGAACATGTGAAGATTAAGGAGAATAAATTGTTAAATCATAAATTAATAAAAAATAAGATGGTTGTGCCACGATTGGGTATTTTGAATACTCACCTAATGAATATTATAAAGAATCTATGGTTTATATGAACAATTACTCCTTTGGCACATTCACCCACTCGCAAACAAGGAAACAAGCCTCTTCTTCCATTAACCAAATAAAGAACTTGAATCCTTAAACGGAAACTAAAAACACAACAAAAGTTGGATCATCGGTACAAAATTCTATGGGGTCAACCAAGAAGAAGCCTAATACTACCTCATTCAATAATCCATCTTCTTATTTGAGTAAGTCTCTTTCATCTCCTCTTTTAACATAGTTTCTACTTCTATTGATCCTAAGAATCCAAACCCTACTCTTGTAATGACCGCCACAAATCCTAATGTGCCTACCACGTATTGAGTTTTTAACATCATCAATAATGTTAAAAAGGATAAAATTAAAATTTATGAGTGTGAGTACTTGAGAAATCATCCCAAGTAATTTTATAAACTTGTCCAGTTTATCAATGGAAGTAGTTCAAATTCTTGTTAAAAACTTCTAACATCAAAGAACAACTTTCTAATCCTATAATTACTTCATCCCATAACCTTTTTACATCAACATACTCCTCTCTTTTGAATGTAGATAATTTCTATCTTTTCTTTATAATAAATGGGTATTAATTAAATAACTACAATATCGAATCTAGTGCCTCCAATAATTTCATGCCCACAAAGCGGCCATGTCTCTTTTTCTTACTCTCACCCTTTCTTCTTTCCATTGTTACTCCATGGAAACAAAATAATTACCTCTCATTGGAAAAGTGACGGATGTTCAAGTATAATGTATATATTTTCCTAACAAGAAGATCATGATAAAAATATTGGTGCTAGATATGTTGGCTTTGTATTATGTGCTCCTAAGATGGAGTTTTTATTGAGATGTTGGTCGAGAAATACATATGGATTGGTCACATTCCATGATTCTTGTCAATGGTAAATTGAAGAATATCCTTCCTATCAAGGAAATTAATTACACCATTCAAAAACCATATGACCTAAGGATGGACATACTATTTCAAGATTCAAGGTATGGATAATTTTTCATAGCTTCAAAGTAAGATGTTGAGTTGTCCATGTTAATGGGGAGTACTCAGGTATGAAAATGATGGATCAAAATCATCACATGATGATTTAATAGAGCTATATTTTGATAGTGTGTACTTCCCATTGAACATGAATGTAGATTATATTCTTATTTGTGATGGTGGTCATGGAAATATTGGCTTACAGAAAATAAATCTTAAGATGATGAGAAATGAAGTTCTTGAAAGTAATGTGGTACCCAATGACTCCTTGTTACATTATTCCTATGTTTCAAATAATGTTCTCAAGATCCATTATGAAGGTTTGTTTGGTGAGTATGAAATTGAAACATTATTTTTCCTAGTGATAAATATGAAGACCTTCTCAATGAAGAATTGATAGATGGTAATGTGCTTGATACTACCAAGATTGATTATATTCAAGATGAATACATTCTCAATGCAGAATGTATAAATAAGAAGATGATTGGACCTCCTAAAATTAACTCTACTCAAGGAAAGGATGTCTTCGTCAAGGAGAACAATTTTAAATATCAAGATGGTAAAGATAGGAAAGAAGATAATTTCCATATCGCATGCCCAACCTTGGGCTGATTCTCTTTCCAAGAAGATGAAGCACTATACACACCACACCATAGAGATAATCAGATCAAATGTGAGCCAACTTGTGTAAAAGATAGTTGTTTGAAGTAATTGAGATATACAAAACATCTCTCTTCTTTGTACTCATGTAACATTCCTCTTCTTCTAGCTCCTCATTACCCAAGTCTTCCGTTCTCCAATCTTCTTCCTTCTTAAAGGCTATGTGTAGTATTTTTCTCCAAATCGTTCTTCTTCCATGTTATTCATCTTCCACACATTGTTTTCTATTTATTTTCTTCTCTCTACATATTTTTCATCCTTTACATTTAACCCCGACATATTTTCTATATAACTATGTTTTTGTGAAATTTTAGAAGACAAAAACTACAAAGTAATAATAAAAAGGATGTATATGGGATAGTATTTGATATTTTCTTAAGTTAGGTTTTATCGAAGCTCAAATGTTACGTAATGGTGTCACTAATAGATTCTCCCTTGCATCATGTTTCTACCATGGTTTTTACATTGAAAAATATCCCATTTTAAAAAAAAAACAATTCATGAATTGATGCACAGTCTGATAGAAAATAGAATAATGAAAAAGTGTTTAAATGTATTATACAATGAAAAAGAGGTGTTTAAATAAGAGGAGAACACATTCAAAGTGTAATAAATTTACAACATCTTAATAACCACATCCATTGTAATATAATGTAATACATAGTATTTTGTATGCTAACATTCATCCCTTATTACATTGTTTATAAAAATGTACCCCGAATCATCATCATTAACTTCTTGTGATGTACCATCTTGTTGAGTCACGATATGTCCCTTATTCTTCCTCTGGTGAGGACATAGTCTAGATTTATTGTGAATCATTGTGACCAGATGTTCTCTCATGTAAAAAATTGTGTATTAAGAGGTGAGTTTGATATGATCATAGAGTGAGATACGGATTCTCTTGAGGGTGTTCGAACTCACATTCATCATATTCATCATATCCTTGTTCAAATTTAGTAGGAATCTTCTCCATCTAGTACCATATGTCAAAAGTGACTCACCCACACGGTCCTTGACACACTATTCCATCGAATTGTAACTTTTTGAGACTTTTAAGTAACATATAGTAAAAAGTGGTGCTATCTTGGGCTTGAATTAAGTTTCCAAGAATTTTCACATCTCTATGGTTACTTGTATCACTTATAACATCTCGAGGCATGATTTTCATGTGCTCAGATTGGTGCATGGTATCATAAGCTTTAACTTAATGACTTGTTTCTCATTATTTTCTCTTATAAGTTGGGTTTTTATATTATGTTTGTTCCAATTGATTTGAAATACTTCCACATGGCTCCTGATACCCTACATATATGATGTTGGAAAAATATTTTGGAATTCATTTTTGAAATGCTCCATCAAAAGCATCATCTCTACATGGTTTGCACCACGTCCTTATTTGCACATGTAAGTTTACAGAGGTAGGTCCTTTAGCGGACTCATCCATTGCCTTTGAGAAATGTGTGCCATGAAAAACAATATATTGATACGTAACATAGGAAGGTTTGGGTTGCATATGCATGTACAATAGTGATGTGAGAATAAGCATATTTCAATTCTAGAATACAAAAATAGGTTAAGTTCTAAATAGGTCATCCCACATGCAAGTTTGTTCACCATTCTCTATAGATAACAAAAATCCAAGCATCTATGGCGATGGTATTTCACGTGGTTCTTAATGTGAGAGTGATTCATTCACTACATGAGATGTTGGTCGCTTCACAAGCTACTAGATATCGAGATAGGATCAAATAGTTGTTTCCTCCTTGGTTATTCTTGAAGAGTTAATGAAAATACAAGTGTTAAAGGATAGAAACACGCCAAACACCAAATTGTGTTGTGATACCAATGACTAAAAAGAGATGAAGAATGCAAAAGTGCTTGAATGTTTTATACAATGCAAAAGAGGTGTATAAAGACAAGGAGGAGAGGACAATAATTTTAATAACCACATTACAAAGTTAGTAATGGAAACCTTTCTAATACAATGCATTACATAATATGTTTGATGCTAAAATTCCCCCATTATTACATTGTTATTACAAACATACCCCTAACCAATCATCTTCTTTTGATTTTCCATATTATTGAGCTACGACATGTAATTTTTCGTTCCTATGTTAAGGGCATTGTCTATATTTATTATCAATCACTGCAATCATATATTCTCTTGTGGAAAGAACTATGGATGAAGAGGTGAGATCAATATGCTCATGTAGTGAGACATAGATCGTCTTGGCATCATTCGATATTGTGTTTTTGATCGAATCGTAGAATTATTTGAGCTAGGAAAAACTCTTCTTCTTCTCGATACCATATGTCAAACATGACTCAATCACATAGTATTTAATGCACTATGTCCTCAAATTACAAGTTTTGAGACTTTAAAGTAAGAGAAAGTAGAAATCGGATCTCCCTTGAGCTTGAATTCGGTCTCTCAAAATTTGTGCATCCCTATGGTTTCTTAGAGTACTTCTAACATCTATGATCCAATTTTCATTCACTTTGATTACTACATGAGATGATAGGGTTTATCTTAATGATTAGTTGCTCATTTTTTCTCTTATAGCTTTATAGCGGACCGTATGAAAAAATTAATTTGGGGTTCAATCTTACGTTTGTTCTAATTGATTCAAAGTACTTACATATTTCTCCTTATCTCCTACATGCATGTTGTTGGTAAAAATATTTATAATGAAGGTTTCACATGCTCAGAAAAAGTCCCATCTCTACATATTTTGCACCACTTCCTTCTTTATGTAGTAGTTTCTTAAGGTAGGTCCTATGTCATACTCCTCTAACTGCCTTGATAAATGTTCCATGGATGATAACATATTTCCACTTCTCCATGCATCTACAAGAATCATCTTCCTCCCTTGGTCACGTTTTATGCTTCCACGCTTCCACCGATATATTATAGTCAAGCTACCTTAAAACTATTCATCTTAGATTTGTCTCTAAGTTCTTAAAACCAACTTTGACCATTTTAGGAAACTAAATGATTTTGTAGATTGAGATTCTAGAGTGGCAAGTTTGGGTTGTATATGCTTGTATAATAATGATGTCATAATGAACATATTTAAATTCTAATATATTAAAACGTGATAGGAACCAAATGATTTAACAAATATTGAATTTGTAAAACACTAGATATTTTAGACTCACATGTGATGAATAAAACATTAAAGTACATATATGACACAAGAAAAAGATAGATGAAAATGAAACCCTAATTGCATAAGAGGGAATAAAAGACTTAGTTGATTTTACAAGTGATCCCGATGTATGATGGACTTGAAGAATGATAAATAGTAGTAGAAAACTATCACAACTATGCTTGATAAATTATGTAGTTATTGAATATGCTTGGGGGGTGCATAGACGGGTCGGGGGCACCTAGCCGCTAGATTCTTCTTTTGGGCACTTGTGCCTAAGCAAAACTTGGAAACTAATTTTTCTTATGTCACACCAATGTTTCTAGCCTTCATTTTTGTCACATGTATATCATTGGATGGAATTTACCTGTAACCTTGCAAAGAAAATGATATCCGGAAAAACCCCAAAAGACATCATATCTTAAAAATAAAAATATGCTAATGGGGAGTGGAATTGACCCCAATGGTCACTGATAGAGCCAACTTACAACGTAGCAATTCACTACATCAAGACTCCATGTAGTTCTAATGTAATATGCACTTGATAGTGAGAAATAGTTAGATGTAGCAATGTAGATAAATGTTTGGAATTGAAATGAACTTCCCTCCTATGTGAGTATGAAAAACATGAAGTCCCTTGTCCCTTGAATGTGTGTTATATGGATGCTTTGATGCGCTTAGAATTCATTTGGATGTAATCTTAGGTGGTGATAGTAGATGCTTAGAGTTTGGTCATTTATTATGGTCACATAGATTTGTATTTATATGATTCACTTTATTGAATTTCATACTTCACAACTAAAAGGCCAACCCATAATAAAACAATATGCCCAAAAGATAAAATAGAAAAGAAGAGGCAAGTAAAATACAAAGATGTTGGGAGTGTAAAGGGGATGTAAAGGGGATGAGTGGCACTGGTTGGCACTTGGTGTCTAGATTCATTAAGATAAAATAACGAAGATCAGAATAGGTTATCGGTTGTGTAATACCAAAGAGGAAACCAGAAAGATAGAAAAGAGTCCATGGATAGATGTTAATTACTAGTTTTCTCGCTTAAGAATCATTAAAATAGTGGTACGTTATTAAGACCTAGAAATGTACCTATGTGCATTATTTAGTGTCTACATTTTCCCCCTCTTTATGTTTTTGAGTGAATACTTGGTAATATAATTTAGATAATAGATGTGTACACGATAACCACGTAGATGAATGGAAAAATCATCCCTAAGGGACAGAGAAAAATGTAAAGTGATAAAAAATGAAGTGTGGAAGATAAATATGAAGAAGTAACCCTAGGGGTGAAGCGTATGTGTTGTATCATGTTATACATGTTGTCATTGTCACTTGTTATGGGGATTCGTATTGATACGGATTAAGGAAGGACCTGTAAAATGAGAGCGAAAGAGTAGTCAAAGTTGTATATATGTGAAAAATCTGATCCAAGTATGTAAAAATGTGCAAAACTAGTAAAATGAACATATGCACCTAATTCGTGACAAATGAAAAGGATAGAAAGTGTCGTAAAATGTTGTAGAAGAATTTTTTTAGGTGATCTCATACCAAGAGCAATTTGGTTGGGAAATATCATGCCAAGTATAATTTTTTTGCGAAATTTCACTCCAGTGTGAGTTTCTTGGGTGATCTCACACAACAATGAGAAGATTGTTGGGGAGAAATGTCTAGTGCTATTATCCATCCCTAACTAATTTCTGAAATTTATACACCACTACAAATGGTGTGATCCATGTTGTTCCAGTTTGATCCAAGTAGAAAAAGGCTATAAAATACAGTCGATTATTAGAGGAATGTTCTGTACTATGTAGGATACGACCCAAAGGAAAGGACCAGATGCTGATTTGAAACTATAAACCTATAGGGGAGGGAATGTGCATGGTAGAAACTAAGGCACGTGAAAATGAAGTGGCTAAAAACATGTGTTCATGCAATCAAGAAAATACCCATATAAAATACAATGTATAATCTAGTAACCAAGAAGGAATTATAGACCACGAAAAATGAGTTTCAAATAGGGACATTGCTTACAATGTTGCAATACAATCAAGGAAGAAGTGGTAAAAACATAGAAACATTTATCAAGAAATACATAGGAGAATCCCATGAGACAATGGAAAACAATGAAAAACAATAGCAAGAAAAGTATTATACAACCGTGGTGATAAATAGTTCCTCTAAAGAAAATGCTTCACATGAATCATTTGTTAGCATGTTAGAAAAATAAAAAGTATGTTAGAGCATGTATATATCGATAGAGTAGTGTGCTAGTAATAATAGGAGGTAGTATAAAATTAAATAATAACACCTATTGTGTGTACGAAAGAAGATGCCCCGTGAGCCTTAGTGGGACTAGTAAGACGTACAGTGCCAAACAATCATGTTGCATATAAATATTTGTGTAAAGTATGCTTTCACAACTAGAGAACAAGTGAATGTGCATGAGTATATAGAAAATATAATTATATACAAGGTATCTTTCTAGAATGTGAAACAAAGTGTGCATGTAATTAGTATAAGTAAGAAAGAATATGTACAAGCAAGATATTCAACATGTTGTGAATGAATGAGATGGAATAATCTGCAACACAAGTGTGATAGGATCAACATGCCCCCAAGTGTAGATAAATGCATATGTATGTGATGACATTCATTTATAAATGTTCCCTCAATAGTCAATAATGAACCATAGAAAAGAGTGTGTCATCGAGAAATGGTTTGAACATGCACGGTAGATAGATAGATCAATGCTCATGAAGAGTGAATGTGGTGAGTTTCATTTCAAATTTATACCCTCTACATCAAGTATGAACTATGGAACTAGAGTATGTCAAAGGGAAGTGTGATGTGTAATGTGTATGATCCGTGATGTTCATGAATGTAGTATGCCCTCAACATTTAAGTGTGAATTTTAGCACAATAGTGTGTCATAAGGTAATGATGATACAAGTGTATTAAGATGTGTAAGATGCATACGAAAGAATAGATGTAAATTGTAGATTAGAAAAATAGAAATGCGAGACACTTGATAATGCTAGAAGGGGGAGAGTAAACATGATGCCCCCAAGTGTATGATGTGAGAAAGAATCAAGTAACATCATCTAAGAGATAATAATTTTCATAGTTGAAGCCAAATGGATATGTGTCGATACACGGTAAGAAATAGTAGGATATTGGTCACATAAAGATCCATTTCGGCATAGATTGTTCATGCCCATTGTGTATTCCTCATCACCTGAAAAAGAGGTAATGGAAAACCATGTTCTTACCATCGAGTAAGATGTTGTGAATATTTGAGAAATGAATCAAGTATAAATAAAAACATGGAGGAATGGTATGGGGAGTGAAACTTTGATATGAAAATGAACCAAAGTGCCACCAATGCAGTCAAGCCAAGACTACCCTAGTATAAGTGTAGATGTATGTGTGACAAAAATGATAAATGGAAGACGCAAAGGCCATAAGAAGAAGTGATGTGGACATACACGTGATAGAGATGAGGAGAATGAGATGGATGGAGGATATCATTGAGTGTGAATCCAAGCCGATCCAAGACATCATATGTGTAAATAATGCCGGACAAATGGGATCAAATGGAATATGTGAATAATAAGAATTATTCATGAAAATATTGCATGTGATAAGCGGAAGTGTATATGGATATGTCTCATGAGAAGATGAGGAAGGTAAAATGATGTGTAATGTATAAAGCAAAACCGAAATAGTACCATAGCATTAGTAGGAGGATGAGACTTATAAACATAAAATAATGTAGTTTAGACATTATTTATCTTTTTTTCATCTTTGCTATTTAGAAAGTTCTTGAGTGAAGAAAGTACTAATTAACCCCTTGTCTTTTGGACATCTTGTTTTATTTTATTTCATCATTGCTAACCTTTTACATTGACATGCCTAGTCAAATTATTTCATCCCCTATTATTTTAGCCTTAACCAAGGGCGTCTAGATTAGTATTTTTGTGGCCATGAGTGCTCCTGTCCTACTAGGGGCATCCCGGTCCTTTGCACTTTCCCACCACTTTTTTGGCTCTTTCTAGTCATTTTAGATCTTTATATTATTTGTGGTTGGCTATTTTGGGCTTAATTACGAAATTAGATCAAGAAAGCCTATAAATATAAAGTTATGAGACCATAATGAGGGACCTAGCATCATTCACTACTATCATCCATCTAGAATTGCATTTATTTATGGAATTTGAGATCAATTGCATCCACAGAGCTCCATCACAAGGCACAAGGCTAGAAAATATACATCACACTTCATAAGGGGATGGATTCTATTCTATTCCATGCACACATTCTATTACATTTTCTACATTTAGTTATTGCTCGCTACTTCACAAAGTGTGACTGTAAAATGAGAACCTAGGGCATATTATGCACACACTCAGACAACTACATTTGGGTCTGAAATTTAGTGCGTAACTCGTTAGTAATTCCACTTTGTTGTGGCAACAGAGGTCAATCCGACACATTCATTTGCATTTTTATTTTTTAGGGATTGATGTTTGTTTAGGGTTTTGTAGGTCTTTCTATTCATCTTGGATTATTGATGGCATATGGTAAAAGGATGTGAATATGATGTGTGTTGGTTGGATATTTTTCGAGCCAAAATATGAGGTTCAACAACAAGTACATGGGATTAAATCTCTCCTCAAAGACAGGTGAGGCAAACTGTTTATTACTAGTCTAAAACACAACTGAAATAATATACAATATTCACACTAATCTAACCATTGGGTTTGGTATAGAATCACGAAATCTATATCCATACTAGGCGGAGATATTGCTACTTTCGAAATGAAATGGATCGGAAAGGAAATTATTATTATGGAAGAAACACAAATGGAAAGGAAATGAGGGGAACGTACTTTCTTTCGAGAAACGCGAGATCATGAAATAATCATACGAGTTTTAGACAACAAATGTAATGTTTGAAATGATTAGAACAATCAAGATGCTAAATAAGGAATAGCTTAAGATTATGAACATAAGAACAATATCCTAAGAAAGATACATCTCACAACACAAAGTTTTCAAAATAGCCTCAACTTCTATTCCTCAAATGATTAATAGAAAAAACAAAGTCTTTCTTCTTCACAATGGTTCTCAATATTCCAAAATCTCAACCCTTTAGAATGCATAAGCATCCCTTATTTATAATAAAAGGAGTTGAGAGAAAATAGGATAAATCCTAGAAAATAGTCTTTTTAATAAGAGTACTATTTTTCTTGACTCTCACACAGGATACCAAGTCAAAATTTGCTTCCTTTGTGATGAAATAAACATGAAAAAGACGTGTTGATTTCAGGACTGAAATGACATGCAACATTATGCCTATTCTATTTCATCATCTTTTTCTTCCTCCAACAAAGCCTACTTGTCCCAAAATTCTTGGAATTTTTGGATTATACCCTGCATCTCATTTTCATCAGGCACGGTGGAATGATCACTCAGAACTTCACATGTTTCCTGAGTATCGCTAGCGTTTCCAGGAAGCTTTTTCAGTCTCTTGTTGAGTTTCCTTAGTGTTTCCAAAGAATGTTCAATTTTCACAAACCTATCAATGATTTCCAAAATGAAGCCATAAGTTGGTTCATGCTGAATTGATTCTTGGATCTGCTTGTAAAGATCATCAACAAGCAGAATACCCAAGATTTCATTCAACACCTTAGCACAGATCTTGACTAGCTCTTCTTCTATGTCATTCGTGCCATCGACCAATTGATCTCTTGATTCCCTCAATTTTCTACAAGCTTCATTGAGAATATTTATTCTAAATCTAATGGCCTTGGTCAGTTGAAAATGCTTGTCCCCATGTGGAATGATGCCTTCTTCGATCAAGATGCGGGACAAAACCTGTTTCAGCGTTTGGAGAGCTTCAAAAGTTAACTCTAGGTTCCCGACTTCTGCTGAAAATTCATCATCCATTTTCTCTCCATCCTTCTTTATATCCTCCAAGGATTCTCACATTGTTTTATAGGATGTAATAAATATGGCGAAAAGGCATGGTGTAATTCATTGTTTATTATTGTAATTTATATAGGTCATTGTAGAATGTATATATGTATAATGTATTTCCATTTTACAGAAAGGTTATATTTTTGAATTGGTAATATGTATGAGATGTTACTTTTAAGGATGCCTTAGAAAATATGCATTTAATCATAGCTGCAATTTTAATTCAGATTTATGTATGGTCAAAAGGTTTGATATATATATTATATATATATATATATATATATATATATATATGTTAAATGAATTTTAATTTAATATCTTATAGTTCATTTCAAGTTTGGAATAGTCAATTAAATAATTTGTGTGTTATATTATTTACCTTGAAGGTGTTATTGAGGCCAAGGTTTTATAAGGTTAGCTTTAATGATATTCACATTTGACCCCTTAACATTTTGGCTTTAGACCTGAGCTTAGATCATTATAATCTTTATCCTTATTAAACTTGAACCAGGATATCTATATTTATATTTAAAAACATCATCATTGAATATTAATTAATTAAGCCCTTATTAACTAATCCAATCTGAGTTAAGGCCAAATGCAAAGGTGTTCAACATTAGACCTTAGCACAGTATTAGGAGACCTGATATTCAAATGAATTCATATTTATCTTTTCTTTTGTTTAGGCCAAAACACTAATGCCCAACCATATTAAAGTATAAACCAAAGTTGTTAATAAATATAAATAACAATTAGGCTTACCTTGAGCTATTCCAATATTATTCCACTCTTGAGTCTAGATCATATTGATCAAGTACCTAGATTCCCAACTTATCAAAATGATCGGCAAAACCAAAGGTAAGCAATACATATCCAACATCATATCATTGGGTACAAAATATTTTTAACAATGATAGGCAAGTATGTTAGATCAAAAGAGTACAATCACATTGTGCCGATATGTTACAACAATGCACTCCCATACAATCAAAGTATAATATAATTCCACTATAGAATCATGTCAAATTAAACACATTTATCATAGAAATAATAATAATATGGAAGGGGTGTTCAATGGAAGGTGTTATGATTTAGTATTAAACTCTAAATTTTTGTTTCATCCTCCTACGTCTTTCCTTTTTTGAGACATTATGTTGTAAATGCACCAAATTCTCTAGATAATAAGTTTATTTCTAAAACAGAGCATGTTTAACTATGCTCGGGGTGAGTTTTATTGGGAATATACATTTTTTTACATTTCATGTTCTTATACATTGAGGATGATCTCTTCATGCAAATGTAATTATAAATTGATTCTTTGTAGAGCTTTATATGATAAAATTGTTTTCTTCTTTCAAGATCTTTCTTTGCAAAATTTGTCTTGTTAATTTTGATTTGTAAAAAACTGAAAACAATCCTATTTTTTATTATTGTCTTATATATAATCTCTTAATTTCTTGTAGCAATAAGAATCTAATTCTTAAAAATCAAAAATAGATTAAGAATGTTTTTAAATCTACTTATTTAAGTTTGCTAAATCATTCTTTTAAGCATGGTTATATGTCAAGATCAAAAATATATAGTTGCATCTCTTTTGGTGTATGCTATTAACTTACTTCAAAAGAAGTTATAACCATTGATTATAAACATGTATGTGATATAGTATTCAACTATCACTAATATCCTATACACTAGGAGTTGCTTCTAAGATTCAATCAGGATCTTTATAAAGACCATTAAAATTTGAAAAAGGATTTTGAGTTATAACCAATTGATTATGTTTGTAATATACTATTTATAATAATGTAAATGATTTTGGTTTTTTTATTCTAACCATGTTATTCATATTTTAGATATAATATCTAGTTTTGGATATGTCTATTTCAAGTTGAATACAAGTGCAATCATTGGAATAATAATGAGCAATCAATATGACATACTATGAAAGAAGAAAAAAATATGTGGCTGAAAAGACTAATGATGGACTTCATATGGGAGTCAAAGGAAGCATTACACTTCTGAGTGACATCCAATGTTGCATTGATCTTATAAACAATCTAGGTCATCATTAAAGAATGGAGTGTATCAAGTTGGTGTTAAAATGGTGAATTTGATATCAACATTTCAATCTAACGATCATATGGTAGAATGTGGGTGATCATGTGGATGACTTTGATCTCCACTTATGAATCAGATGGGAAAGAATCAAATGATCATGTGAATGACATCTTCACCTCTGAATCAAATGAGCTTTGGCCTTTCATAGTTTCCCTTGAGGGGGAAGTAAGGAGGAATGAGCATGTTTTGCATGTTTATTACAATGTTATCTCCTTTGCAATTCCACCTCTTATTGGCCTGAATATGTTTAATGAAATATCACTAGACTATTCCATTATGTTTAAGTAAAACATCACTTCATGTGAGTTTATGTGTAATACCTACCGAAGCATTAGATATGAGAAATTCTTGTTTTATAAAATAATCCATGATCTTATGTAAGTCTTCATTATTAATCACTTTATCTTGAGAATATTTATTAATCATGTTTTTTTCTTGTCCTTCATATGTTTTTGACTTTCCTAAAATCCCATGCAAGATAGTATGCAATGTACCGCAATTTTTTTTTCTTTCAAAAATTTCAAACATATCTCATGTGTACAATGGTTTTTACAAAACCCACGTGACACTTGCTTTCTTTCATGTCTTCTTAAAGTCTCTAAAACACTAAAGAAGTTTATTGTGTCTTTTTAAAACACTGTGGAATGCTTGCATTTGGTTTGTGGCTTATTTAAGTCTCATCAAATGTTGCATAAGTGAACTGCAGCACTAAAGTAGTATACCATAGAGTTAAAAAATCTACATAACAAATATTTTTTTTGCATGCTATCTTCAATCACTTAGATGGTTTATATATTGTAATTCATTTTGTACATTATGGTTACTTGGCATGTGTTATTTAGAACAAGCATTATATTTTTACATGTTATCCTAAATCTTCATGATTTATAGATTGTAAGTCCTTTTATATAAAAAGAAAATTTTGCATGTTTCCCTACTTAACATTAAGGGGGAGTGTTGGGGTTGTAATATTAAGTGGGAAACTAGCTTAATATAAAACCTCCAAAGAGTAATGGCCATGGATAATGAATTAAATTTAAAATATAGGTGTTAGTGAAGAATCAAAACACCCCAGAATCTGGAACTAGATGGGTTAAGAATCTCGGTGTGATTGTACAACATGGAGCATCTCTCAAAATGTTAATGGGTCAAATGTGAGTTGAGATAGCTCTCAGAATTTAGGCGATTCTATTCCTCTATTCAGTGCACATAAATAAATTGTAGAGGATCTATTCTAAAACCTACTCTATCTTACCAAGGAGATAGGGTTGAGAAGATGCAAAAAATAAACCTAAGCTAATGAGGTGATGCACCAAAGGAATGTTAGACACCCATTTACAATTTAACACAGACCATAGAAATGTAATACAACTACCATGCACAGATAACCAAACTATAATGAGAGATTAGAAGGAAACAATGAAACACATGAGAGGGTTGAGGATCATCCACATACATATATTATTTCTCCTGAGTTGATACGGTACATCACAGTTAGCCAAGAGGAAAATCCTTGTATTACACCTTAAATGGGAGGTTAGGACTCCATGAACTCATCTACAGACCAAAGGAGAAGGGAGGGTGTAAAATATAAAATGTCCAACCCTTTACAATGATCCCCACTTCTTCTTTTATAGATTCAGAATAGAGAAAAGAAGGAGAGAGAGGCAGGAAATTTAATTTGAAGCTCAACTACTAGCCATTAATGCCTCTACAAATCTGCCTCAAATCTATTATATCCACCACGTTGTATTTGCTCGAGTGTGTTGAAGAAGGAGAGGGGCAAACCGAATCAAATCTGATCTGGTTGTTGGGGACAATCAGATTACATGTTAATGGCATGAATGTGCTTCTCAATTTTTCACCCACCAAATATCTTTGAAATTAAAGTTTCAGGTTTCCATGGTATAGGCACGGTTGAGACCTTTCCAACGGTGTCAAATTTGTTGATTTTCAGGTGCTAGGTCGAAATATATATCCATTTGAATATTTAATTCAGGTCCGTAGCATAAAAATGGTGAAAACCAGTGAGCAAAACATGTTTTTGGTCCAAAATCACTTTGTGTCCTTTGGCACAAAAAATGCAAATTGCAAATTTGCCCCACAGCCATGCAATTCACTTTTGACAAAAAAAACACTTTTCGTCCCGACAGTCTGCTTTTTCCATTTGGGTAAAAAGTCACTCCAAGGTCCATTGGCCCACATGTGATTGAGGCTTGACACATGGCTCTTTGGGCATTGGAGGTGTAGCTCATTTTTTCACTTTACACCTTCTTGGGGCAAAAATTCAAATTGCCTCCAACAACCCGCAGGCCCGCTTTGACTTTTCAACATGGACATGTGTCCTTTTGTGGGCCTTAGGCACTTTTCTTTATTTTGGCTTTAAGATCCCCATGGGCTTGTGGGCCCAAAATTCACTTTGTGCCCTATTTACAAAAGCACAAAAGTTCCAAAACTCCTCGCAGATCCACCAGCCCAAAATTTACTTGGGCAAATTTTTCCTCTTGAGCCCGCCAGCCCGCATTTTCCCTTAGACTTCCATGGTGTCATCAATGACTTCTTTTCCTTACGGGAACATCCTCTAGATCCATTTATCGACCATTCTCCCCTTCTCATTAATCTTCTCAATCATGGGTGCGATGAGAAATCAAACTGATAGGAGTTGAGGATGATGGTGTTGACTCGGGGAGGCTTCGAGAGCTTGAGTAGCATACATTAGTTGCTCTACTTTCTCTTTTAGCTCATCTTTGTTTGCCTTAGTTTCCTTTAGCTTCTAGCACAACACATTCATGGCATCTTGTGCATCCTGTTGTTCTCCCTCCATTGTTACTTTTCCTAGATCAACCCTTGTGATTTGATAATCTGTGACCATTATATCATCCTTGGTTTTATCAGCCGTAGGAGTAGCAATTTCTACAAATTTATGCCCTGAGGCATCCACTGAAATCCTTGAAACTATTTTGGGTTTCTTGGCCGACTTGGTAGGAGTTACCTTGAGGGAAATGAAATAAAATGCTGGTAGGGGAAATACCACCTTCCTCTTCCTTTGGGTTTGATCTATTAACCATTGAGGCATATTGGAAAAAGTTGCTCCCATTGTAGGTGTTACGATCACATCTTCAGGTAGAGGAAGGTTAGCTTGTGGAGTGGTTACCACTGCAAGTGTAGTGTCCGTGGTAATGGACTTAGGGAATGAAGGCGTAGAAGGAGGAGGCATGTCCATGGTTAACTGGGGTCCAATGGGGAGAGGTGAGAGGCCAGAGAAGATACTAGCCATGGCTAAGGAACTTGGTGAAGAAATATGAGGCAAGGAAGGATGAATGGGACGGGAAATGATTAGAAATTAGATCTTGAGAGATAAGAGGAAGACTTACCTCTGATGAACTGTCAACCAAAAGAGGAATGGAAGGTTGAACAATATCTTCTCCTGAAGGAGGATTTCCTTGTTCTGGTTGTGGAGGTGAATCAATAACCTCAATTGTTTGTGGGAGAGTGGCCACTGATGTGGTTACTTGATCTTCTCCCTTTCTGACAAACTCAACCTTTATAGGCCTCTTGTAAGGGTTCTTATCCTTTTCCTTTTTCCCCTTGGAGGGTCCCACTTCCAAAGTATCTAGCTTTGAAAATCTCCCTTCTTTATAACTCATTCCCCAAGAAATGAGCCACACCTTAGTACGAGTAAGAATTTGAGAAGCTCTCCCTACAATAGAAGATTTCTCAGTGATGGACCAATCAATGGCTGGGAATACATATCTGTCTTCATTTAACCCATCATACGATGCATCAAGGACACTCTCATTATCCGTAGTGCCCTCTGGGATGTTAGATAAATCTAGCATATGGATTTTTTCAATTGTCAACCTGCAATTTTACTTTCTTCGGATGGAAACTTCATCCCAAAGATCAACCCAAATATCTTCTATGTTGGGCACATGTAGATATAAAGTCCCATACGATTTAAGGACTCCTCAGAAATAAAATTCATCTATGTGCTTCATGTGCTTCTTCAACTTGTCCTAAAGCTCATGCACTACATTCTTAGCTTTAACCACTTTCGAGCACGTGTACCTTCTAATGGAAATAGGGAAGGATACGGAAGCCTTGTGTTTACTCTGTTGGAATTTTTGAAAATCCAACAATTGTCTAACCAACTCCATCAGTATTACCTTATCACCTGGGAATCGAAAGCAATCGGAGAAAGAATCACTCGGTTACATGACCACCCGAAGGTATGTGAAATTCTTGAACTGCAAGAAGATACAACCCCATTTTGATACTCTAGCCCATGCTGTAGACACTTAAAATTGGTTACTCAATTTAGTGTCCCTCACATTTGTTTACCTTCTCGGGTAACCTGGGGCACGTTTATATCACCACTACCCCCTTGGAGTATTAATCAATTTGTGATTTAAACACCTATCCTAAGTTTAATTCACCCCATTGTGTTTTACCCATGAGTAATTAAATATTAACTATTTAATTACACCTTTTTACATGTATCCCAACCACTTATCTACCCCATATCTATTTTATCCACATATCCCCCCTATTTCTCCTCCTCCCAAACCGAGTAGCGGGATATCTCCCGTACTTGAGATGATAGGATCACTCTCATCTTCCCAGAAATCGCTCCGTTTGGCCATTTCGGGAGTCTGTTCCCCGATCGGCGCCGACCGGTACTCGGTCGACGCCGATTTTTCGGAACGGCACCGATTTAATCTCGGTCGGCGCCGATTACAAATAGAAGCCCAGAACTCAGTTCTGGTTAGACACAGATTGTAAGAGAGAGAACGAGAGAGTTCTAAACATCAAGTTTGAGCATTATCTATCGAGTGAGAGTGAATCTTGTCCAAATCAATCCCTGAGAGGAGCACCATTACTCTGCTCTTACCACATCGACATCGCACATCTCCATTGATTTTCTGGTGACTCTGTTCCTGCATCCAGCACAGGTGGAGCCTTGCCAGTATCTCTCTAGCCTCTGCAGATTCAGCAGACGTTGACGATCTTGCCTTCATTTTCCGTTTCCCAAACCTTCTTGCATGTTGCCTCGGATCGACGCCCGATCTTAACAAGTCGACGCCGATTCTACATAATCGACGCCGATCATCCTACAGACAGGTAAAAGGACACAGGTAACACAAATCCAGCTTTGTTTTCACAGTTTCCTGTTTTCTGTTGCTTTCTGTCTGCTGTTTAGATTTTGTTTATTACTTTGATCAGAAAATCTAGTCCTGTACGTACATCTTTTATCATGTATGCTTCTTTACTTAATTGAAAACGTGGACTGACATCCACCGAGGGAGCTTATCGCTTCCCGGACCCACTTTTCGGGCAGTCCACCTAAAAATATTTTAACGTGGTCTTTTTCTGTCAAGCATTGGTGTCTCACAGGTTTCTTGGATCTACTGTGTAGAATTTCTCGTGTGCGCCCATCTTATCAACATCGGCTTCCTTATCCGTCTACATCTTCGGATCTTGTCCATCAGGTATCAATTTCATTTGGGTTTTCAAGGTTTTTGTGTTTAGTTTGGTACATTAACTTGGACAGGGTGACAAGTGAAAAATTATTGATCAACATTCTCGGCATGCCGGTGGGACTGAACCAAAGTTCCTTATTGGTAAGTTCATCTCTTTTCTATTTTTGAGCTTTGTTCTTTTTCCTCACTGATTTTTATCAGTTCTTCTTAAGCATTTCCTTTCATCGTTTCAGTCTTGCTTCCTTCATTTCTGAATTTGCAAAGTTAAGTCCGTTCTTTTCTTACAAATTTCAATTCCAATTTCTATTTATAAAATTAGTAAATATTTCATTTTGATTTCAAGATTTCATGTTTGATCCATCTCTTTATGCAAAATTGTTATTTCCTTGAAATTTTTCTAGTTCCTTAAAATAGAAATTTTCGTTTCACCATTATCTGGATATATCTTTCTGGATTTTGTTTGGTGTTTGCTTAACTTTTTCTTGCAGAGCACTTTGCTTGTTCGTGGGATTGTTCGAGGGGAAGAGCTCAACAATGCACTTTTTGAAGTCCACACACCTTGGAGAGATAAATATACAAGTATTTCTCTTTTACGGTGTTTTCTCCTTTTTAGGAACTAAAAAAAAAAACACTTTGTTTGTTTGTTTTCTATCACATTCAAACATTTCAATTTTTGGTGCTTAAAAAGAATTTAATCACATTTGGGAAAGAATCTGTTTGACTTGTCTTCATCGAAATCAAACACTTCATTTTTAAGTGCTTAAAAAGAACTCTTTCTTTGTCATTCTTTCTGTATGTTTTTCATCTAGTTTTAATTAAATTTGGAAAATTGATCAAAATCGGTAGTGACACTATTTTATTTATTTATTTATTTATTTTTTCACCCTTGCACACAGCCAAAATCACTAGGTATAAAGCATTTAAACAAAAAATTCTTTCCCTGGCCTCGCCTACTTGGAAGTGACATCCAAGAGGAAGAGCCTACGCGGTACTTGGGCCGCGCTATAAATTCACGGAAGTTCTGGTATATATTGGCAAAGCACCCGACTCCCTTATCGCAGCGGTGTGTGAAGTGCGGGGGTAGGCCACTATATCAAGCCACGTACCGGTCTTTTACTGAAGTGCCTTTGGGAATCCTCACCAAAACATCCCCAAACCATCCTTAGTTTGGCTATCTCGAGTAGTTCTGTCTAAAAGGCCTTCCCTAATATTTTGTTTCTTAAAAGCATCAAAACTTAAAGGAGATAATCACCTCTGCTGCTTGAATTGTCTGTCTGTGCACTAGTTAGGAAAATCTTCTTTTCTACGTGTTTATGACGGTCATCACTTGGTTACAATCTAGAAGAATGGCTCAACTGGCCCCTTCTTCTTCGAGATCACCACTAGTGTGGATGTTTCGGCACCCCCCAGGTCTTCCTCGGGACCACTGTTAGTTGGTTCCCCATCCTGGTCATATAATCCTTTCTATCAGGCCAAAGCAACCCCATCACGTCCAGCTTCCCCTAGTCCTTCAGAAATATCATCTGCTACTGACATAGAGTATGTTCCTCGCGGGGATCCTGAATTTTAGGTGCTCCTTGATCGCAATCCGGTAGCCCTTATGGACTACCTAGTACACAAGTCTATTCAAATATCTGATCAGGGACCACCAATCCAACAAGTGTATGATTATTCTCGTGAACCATCCCAGGCTTTTGTAGAATAGTTAGCATCATTTTTCTCACCTCGAACCACGGAAGAGGGTGGCGCACCTGTGCCTCCTTTTTCTCTTCCACCTACCATGTCGACTAGTTCTCAAATAGTCTTACCTATTCCTAATGCTGCAATTACCTCGACTATTCCACAACCTACTTCTGAGAAGTCCTCTTCTCTAGCTATAATGGGCACATCTGCACACCCACATATTGCTGTTAATTCATCTATGTCGTCCATTGTGTCCCAGGGTCAGTACCTCTTTATGAGTCAACCCCCTTCGACTAGTCAGTTGGTTCCTACTTCTCGTCCTCCAGTTGGTTTTTCTTCCAATGTTCCAAAGCAACAATGACCTTCGCCCATCCTCTAGCATCGGCACCCTTAATAACTAATCCGGTAGTAAAAATCCTCTTTCAGGTCTTGTTCCCCACCATGTCCAATCAAATCGACACCCATGTTCCTCAATCTATTCCGATTCAGTCAACAAGCATAGGAGTCCACCAATCACAGGCTCCATCCGTCATCCAACCTTCATTTTCTCAACCACTTATTGTCTCACAGCCTGCCTATACACAGGCTCCTTCACAGCAAATACCCCACCAGGCGTCACCCAGAACACTGGTTACTCCTCTTATCATCCTATCAATCAACAGATGAATTTGCCATTGACACCTCAACAACATCCACCATTTGCTTCTTATGTAGGACATGCCAGTGTGCCTCCTCCTCAATCTGATGTGGTTCAAATTCTTTTCAAGAAAATCACAGACTTGGAAGCCTCCACCAAAGGGGCTCGTCCTTCATACTCTTTTGAAGAAGTGTGTAATGAACCCATTCACCCCTCAGTGGCTTTTAAGCCTTATCCTCCCCAATGGGAACTTCCTAAATTTTCAAAATTTCATAGTCGGGAGGACCCTCAACAACATTTGCGAGCATTCAAACATGCTTGCTACCTCATAGTCTAGGATCAGGAGCTTATGCTCCGTACTTTTCCTATGTCTCTAGCAGGTCCTGCTTTAGACTGGTACAATAACATTCCTCAACATTCCTTGTTTTCTTTCTCTCAATTGGCCCAGATGTTTGTTGAAAACTTTTCAATAAATATCGTGCATAAGATCTCGATTACAGATCTTTATAACATTCATCAATTCGATGATGAGTCTATTATAGACTTTGTCGCTCGTTGGAGAGGGATAATAAACCAATTGTCTTTCTCCCTTCCTCAATCTCAACAGATCGAGTTGTTTACTCGATCTTGTGCTAATCATATTTCTTCCACTTTAAGGATCTAGACCTTTCATACATTTGAAGAAGCCTTTACGATGGCACGCAAACTTGAGTCTCGCGCCATTGAACAAGGGAAGTTAAAACTTCGCTCTAAATCTAAACCAGATTTTTCTCGGTTTACCAAATCAAATCCTTCCACTTCTAAAGACAAGAATTAGGGATCCACCAACGCTATCGTATTAAAAACATCACAAGACGATAACACTTCTAATCAAAGACCACGAAGAGACTCCTCATCTTCTCGAAAAGGGCCTTATCATCTCGATCTTTCACTTCGTTGGGGAATCATATGCTTCTATCCTAGAAAAAATGTTGGAAGTTCACATGATCGAACTTCCCCCCATTAGGAATATTGATGAAAGCCAAGAACGTCCATTCTGGTATAGGGAAAATGACTTCTGTCATTATCATAGAACCAAAGGTCATGACATCGAACGATGTCAGACCTTCAAAAATCTTGTCCAGAAATTCATTGATAAAGGCGAGCTCATTCTGGATAACCCAAATGCTCCCCCAAATCAAGTGCTTGATGTTTTTAAACAACCTTTTCCCAATCATTCCCCGAACCATAATGCTTCAGAGTCTCAAAAACCAAACACTCATACTATCAACTTCATCTCTACTGAAGAATCTTCTTCTAAAACTAATCCATCTGCGAACACATCGACCGAATCAGAACCTCCTTCCACTTCACTAATCGTTGGGATTCCACCATCTTCAGATAGCTCGTCTTCGAATATTCCTACATTGCTAGATATGGATTCATCTCTCTCTGCTTCCTTGTCTGACCTTCCATCCATACCCGAGACAGTGTCATCCTCATCTGTCTCATCGTCAGATATTCTTTCAATGCTCGAGGCAATTACATCCCTTCGGGTTTCCACCGCAGATACATCTAGTTCTGTTTCTCCCATTTTTGTTGTGACTATGCCATTGGTAAACGTACCTATAGTTGTTCCAACTTCGACAGAAGAATCTTCGATTTTGACTCTTCCCATTTCCTTTGCTACAGTAGTTTCACCCACAATTACTGTACCAGAAGTAGCTCCCTTACAAGGAACTGTTTCTTCATCACTCACTTCTTCCATCACCGACGCTACTTTGCCTATTAAGGGAAAATCTAAAGAAGTAGCACCAGCACCCACACTTTTGGTGCCTAAACTTAGATCGAGACAACTGAAATCTAACGTTGCGTCATCAGCATCTCCCCCTTTGTTTCCCCCGAAAAGGTTACAATCACCTTATGCGGTTGAAGTTGTAACCATCCCTGAAAAAGGAAAGCCCATATTTCGGACCATCAAGACTCTTGGTGCTTTCCCGCAAAAATCTCTCTCTGCACCTCATAAAAGATTGGATTTGTCCACTGAGAAGGTGCCTTCTTCTGCAAACCTATCAAAACCATCATCTTCTTCTACAACACATTCTTCACCAACACCTCGAAAAGTGGACTTACCTATTAAAAAGACGTCACCTCCTTTATCAAAATCGTCATCTTCATTACCAAAAACCAGGGCACCCTTTGTTCCTCCGATTAGACCTACTTTGGGAGCTTCTTCCTCATCTAAATCGACATTATCTAAATCATCAGTAGTTTTGACCAAGCAGCCTCCTTTACCTCTGAAGACCACAACACCTGTCACATCTCCATCATCTTCAAAATCTATTTTAGGGGCTCCTCCTCCATCGAAATCAATCATGTCTCACTTACTTCCACCTCAAGTGCCCAAGGCTGCTCCTCCAGATGTCCAAAAAAATAAGATGATCCGAAAAAAAAGATCCAAACCTAACACGAGGTTCTTTTACCTCGGCGCAATCTGTTGAAGTAAAAGAGGCGCCTTCATCATCTCTGTCCTCATCTTTGTCTACCATGTACTATATCTGAAATCCTTCGCCAACTCATCCAATCTTCATCCATATCTCTTCCTCCGATTAAACCCTATAACCCTAAAGGAGTTAAACCTACCTAGTTTAACTCTAATTTGATTTGTGCTTACCACCGTACCCCGGGTCATGATACTGAGGGATGTAAAGCTCTTCAATCTGTCGTCAACAGCCTTTTGGAAGAAAGTGATCTTTTGCTGGAGGAGGAGGAACAAGTATCTCCTATCATCTTAGCTCCATCTGAACCCCAACGATCTACTCAGAACTCTACTTCCAATGATTCCACTCCAAATGATCTTCCACCTTCTCAAATCGACACAATTCATATCACCACTAGAACCCAATAGTATGATAATCCATCCTCATCTATAGCATCTCGACCACGGGTTGTCATTTCTGCAGCCCCCGAAGGAGTTCCTCCTTCCTCATTAGCCCCGAGACCTCAGGTCTCTATTCGTGCTGCACCTTGGGCTCAAATTCCCGTGTCAGTTGAGGAGAGTGTTATGAAACAACTCACCTAGGCTCCAGTCAAAATGTCTCTTTTTGACCTCATTCAATCCTCTCCGCAACATCGCCAGGCTCTGATTGATAATCTGCATCGCATCGCAGTGAATTCAGATGAGCCCCAGCCCTTCGAGATGGTTGTTGGATTGAATAGACCATCAACCACCATTTCTTTTGAAGATTCGGAAATTCCTTCTCTTTCTTCCGAGGATTTGGAGGCTCCCCTCTTTATCACAGTCCAAATCAACAACACTACATTAAAATGCACTATGATCGACAGTGGTGCTGCACTCAACATCATCTCCTCACACACATTCGAGCAACTTAAGTTACCGAAGAATGTAGTGTCACCCCCACCTTTCGCTCTTCGATCATTTAACGATCAGCTGGTTACTTTAGGAACTGTGGTCCTACCCATTCGAGTAGGTAAGAAATTGCTTCACGAACTCTTTTACATTGTTGAAGGGAAATTCCACTACAATATGATCCTCAGACGCTCCTGGATTCGTGCAATGCATTGTGTCCCATCCACCCTCCATCGATGCTTAAAATATCAATATGAGGGTAAAATCTATACTCATCCAGGAGATCCTTTTCCTTCCGCACAATGCAACATGACCACAGGGTCTGCCCCTCTAAAGGAGAATGTTTGTTCTCCTGATGAGGCCTCATCCTCTTCCATACCTGTAACCAAACTACCGGATTTACAAAATCTAGAAGAGACATTGCAGCATTTCTCACTGGGAGAGCTTCCTCTCCTTTCTTTTGACGCCCATCTCAAACCTAGTGAGTATGGTAGACCAGACAAACAACCTGAATATCAGCCAGGTCTTGGTTGCATCGTCACCATTGGTCTACCCCATCAACAGACTAATTTCATTTACGGTGGTCTTGATACGCCTCACTATCACCTAGATTCTCCTCCTAGGACCAAACCTTATTCAATAGGGTTCGATTGTCTACAGAATCCCACATTTGCAAAAACTTATTTATATCGATGTGCGTGGAAGGGATTTGGCTTGGGAAAATATGAACAAGGTGTACATGACCTCGCGTCCATTCCAACTCTCAAGCCACATCAAAAATTTGGTTTAGGATTTAAACATCTTTCAAAAGCCCATCACAATGTTCTCGATGAGCCTCTTCCTATTGAGGAACCATCTTCTCCCACTAGGTCAGAAGCATCACTTGATGTGGACGACGCCATTTCCATCCCATCTAATTTTTTTTTTTAGTCAATACCATTTCCTTAGGACCACTAGCCTATAAGACTAATGACAGGTCCGCTTCCATACCGTTAGTTTTCCGAAATAGTTGGAGATGACTCTCCTAGTATCAACACTATCCACTGTGCGGATGATGATTCTGTCCTCACCTATCTGGGGGCAGAGGATTCCTATCTTCCTAAAACCATTCCTTTTGACACGTCTACGCTTCTCAACGAAGCCACTGTCGACCTTAATATAGGGACTTCTAAAGACCCTCGCATCATTAAGGTCGGCCAATCCCTTAATCCACAGGAGTTAGGAGACTTTACCACTTTTCTTTCCAACCATTGTCAAGCCTTTGCTTGGTCATATGAGGATATGCCAGGACTCGATCCCGATATCGTGGTCCACAATATCGTTACTCTTCCCGACATCAAACCAGTTAAACAAAAATTGCGTAAAATGCACCCTAGAGTAGCCCTGCTTGTTAAAGAAGAGTTGCAGCGCTTGCTCTCGGCTAACTTCATCCAACCCATCGATTATCCACAATGGGTTTCCAATGTAGTACCAGTAACTAAAGCTACTGGGAAAATTCAAATTTGTACCGACTTCCAGGATCTTAATCTTGCTTGTCCAAAAGATGATTTTCCTCTACCTAATATCGACCAACTCGTAGATTTAACTGCGGGTCATGAGATGCTTTCTCTTATGGATGGTTTTTTAGGTATAATCAAATTCTCATCACACCAGAAGACCAACATAAGACTTCTTTCATAACTCCTTGGGGGACCTTTTGTTATCGTGTCATGCCTTTCGGTCTTAAGAACGCAGGAGCAACCTATCAGTGAGCAATGACCTACATCTTCCATGATCTCTTACACAAAACTATGGAAGATTACGTCGACGATCTCCTCGGTAAATCCAAACATCGTCAGGATCATCTTTTCATTCTTGCACCTCTCTTTGAGAGGCTTATTCACTTTTGTCTTCGTCTAAATCCATCTAAGTGCGTGTTTGGCATTCTCACTGGTAAACTTTTAGGCTTTATCATTTCCATTAGGGGTATTGAAGTAGACCCCGCAAAAATAAAAGCTATCCTTGAGATGCCTCCCCCTTCTAACTTAAAGCAACTCTGCAGTCTCCAAGGACGTCTTCAATCAGTGCGTCATTTTATCTCACAATTGTCGGACCGTTGTCAACCTTTTCATCATCTCCTCCATAAGAATGTTCATTTTGAATGGGATGAGCATTGCCAAAAGGCCTTTGATGATCTCAAAGCTTATCTTCTTTCTCCACCTGTGCTTACACCTCCATGCGAGGGGGAGCCTTTCTATCTTTATATCTCTCGTGATTGACCATGCTCGGGAGCCATGATTTTGCATCGGACGGACGCTTGCAAGAAAGAACAAGCTGTCTATTACATCAGTCGCACCCTCCATGAGTATGAAACACGTTATTCCGAAGCTGAAAAGCTATGTTGTGCTCTCTTCTTCGCAACTTCTATGCCGTCATTACCTCCTTAATCACAAAACTTACGTTGTCACAAGTGTCAATCCACTCAAGAAAATACATGCGAAGCCTTATCACAATGATCGTATCACTCGTTGGCTCATGCTTATGACAGAATTTAATCTCTAGTTTATCCTGTAAAAGTCTATCAAGGGTCAGGTCATTGCAGATCAATTAGCTGATGCTCCTCTTCCAGACACTCAAGTCCCCCTTGCTCAATTCCCTGATGAATTTATCCAACAAATTGATTTAGGTCTGTCTCCATTTAAAGTAAAACTCTTCTTTGATGGATCCAAATGCCAGCAAGGGGGAGGTGCAGGTTTCGTGATGATCCCTCCTTGGGGTACACCTATCCCAGTCGCACACAAATTGAACTTTGAGTGCACCAATAATATGGCTGAATATGAAGCTCTTGTTTTGGGTCTTCAAAATGCCATTAATCTCGGCGCTCGTCATATTGACATCTTTGGTGATTTTGAACTCATTGTTAATCAAGTCACGGGCATCTATCAATGCAAGAATGATATCCTTCAAAAATATCGTGATATCGTTCTCATTCAACTCCAATCTTTCGATAAATTCACTATCCAAGCTATTCCTTGCACTGCGAATAGATTCGCGGATACAATGGCTTCGTTAGCCTCGGTTATCCTGCCTTTTACCGAGGACTCGCAACTTTATGTGGCTGTGCAACGATTAGATCAACCATCTCATCTTAGGCAACTAACTTCAATCCATACTATCACAACCAATACTCAGGATGAGTGGTATCAACAGATCGTTGATTATCTATCTCATTCGGTACTTCCTCCAGATCTAACTTCCAATGGTAGAATATATTTTATCCTACACGCTAATCGCTATACTATTCAGGCGGGGTCCTCTACAAACGTGGATTTGATGGTATTTTACTTGAGTGCCTCAAAACCCATGAATCATCTAAAGCTATCCGGAGGTCCATGACGAGTCTGTGGTGGAAATTTTAGTGGCTTGGCCGTAGCTAAACGTATCTTACGTTTAGGATATTATTGGCCTTCTCTTAATCGAGATTGTTTTGAATACACTAAGAAATGTGTCAAGCGTCAACAACATTCCAATCTCACACATATCCCTAGTCAAGCTTTACAACCTGCAGTGGATTTGTGGCCTTTTTCGCAATGGGGTCTTGATCTCATTGGTCTCATCAATCCCTGTTCTTCACAGCGTCATCATTCTATCATTACTGCCACGGAATACTTTACTAAGTGGGTGGAGGCTATCCCTCTTTCTTCAACAAAAGCTAAACCCATAGTTGATTTTGTCTATCAACACATCATTTGTCGCTTTGGTGTTCCACACAAACTCATCACAGATAACGGTAAGTCTTTCAAGAATGTTGATTTGCAGAACCTCTGCGACGCTTTCAATATCAAACTCAGCTTTTCTTCTCCATACTATCCTCAAGCTAATGGCCAGGCCGAAGCTTCCAATAAAACTTTGCGTAATATCCTCGCAAAGGTAACTAGTCGAGCTGGTAGGGATTGGCATTTACATATCCCTTTTGCTCTCTAGGCTTATTGGACTAGCATTCGTACTCCTACTGGTACTACTCCCTTCTCTCTCGTCTATGGGTCTGAGGCTGTTCTTCCTTTGGAAGTCCAAATCCCATCTCTCTGTGTTTCTCTCAGAGAATTTGTCTCTGATGAGGACTATCGTCAAAATCATCTAGACACGGCTCAAATTATTAGATGAGCGGCGTCTCAATGCTCTTGAACATCATCAAGGCTATATTGAGCATGTCAAACGTGCTTATAACAAGAACTTGCAGCACTTTGTGACTTCAAAATTGGTGATCTTTTCTTAAAGAAAACCAAAATGTCACTACACTCGAAAGGATTCAAAGCATGGTAAGTTTTCTCCCAAATGGATGGGCCCATACATTATCACTCATAAATATGGGTATGGGGCTTATCGTCTATCTTCCATGGATGGTATACCTGAAGTGGAACCTCTTAATTCCTTGCATCTACGGCCCTTCTACTTGTTAAAATCTATCTTACACAAATTTAGTCACAAGATAGATCTTTCATCCATCTAACAACCAGTCATATACTTTCATGGTGATTGAAACTATGTGGTTCTCCGCCTATTGTCTTTTTTTACCTTAAATATGAGTATCGCGGCTCTACTCATTGCACTTTTTTCGGATATGTTCCTCCTCATGGTAGGAATACCTTAATCACCGTTTCATCATGTCCCAGTGCTTATCTTAATCGGATCTACTCGGGGCATGAGTGCGTGCTCTTATACATTTTCTTCCCCTCTATCTGATCTATCTAGGTCTAAACTCAGCTTCTTCCAAAAAGATTTTCAAAAAAAAAAAAAAAAAGAGATGCTATCCAAAAAAGATAGACTGATCCCTTGAAGGATAACTATCCATACATTATCAAATGAATCAAAAGATATAGACCATGCCCTTGAAGGATGGCTATCATTAAAATTCAAAATACAGACCGCTCCCTTGAAGGATGGCTGTTTCTCAAAGGAATTCTCAAGGCTTCTTGCATTGATCAGCCTTTCAGTCAGTTTATACACTTTTTAGCATCACTGAAAGACTTCCCGTATTGATCAGTCTTTCCATATCTAGCAAACTTCCCGCATTGATCAGTTTGCTTTTCTGCCAGAAATCATGAAGCTGAGATATAAGACCTTTTGTCGATCATATGGAGAATCCTATTTTCCCAGTATAAACATGTATTCTGTCCCTTGTAAATTTCGACAAGATACCTACTTACTGCTCCTTCCATTTCCCTCCTAAATCTGGTTTGCGGCTAGTTAGTGTCAGGTTTATTTTAACCTCATATAGGGCCTTGTATGCATGATTTTTTTGGTTTCCTATCCAAGATTATATTTATGGTCGGTTGGGAGCCCATCTTATCATTTTTCTTCTTATCCGGCTATATTTCCTTTATTTCTAATCAAGGTCATTTTTGTTACATCCTTGGCTCTCACAAAGAGTATTTCCAATTATTTTCATGAAAACTTAATTAAAATCTCAAAATATCAAATCCATTCCAACTATTAACTCCTACCTATCTATCACATCATCTAATCACTTGTCTATCCAAGTAACATTACATCTATCTATATCTATTTTCTCAATCAAGTTAAATCCACATATCAATCACATCAAATCACATCTATTTATGTCCTCTACATCTATGTCTATCCAATCACATCTATTCATCATCTATCAGTCTATGTCTATATCCATCACAATTACGCTACATCTATCCATGTATATCAAAATTAAAAGTAGGAGAACAATCATATGACAAAGGAAATGATGAATCTATATATATATACATGTGTGTCTGTACAACAAAAAAATGGGTGGCTCTCAATCAATACATCTATAAAATGCCTTCCAATCGAGGCTACATCACTACATTGATACAAAAATACATCAATATATATATCGTGAAATCGATTGGTGCTAGACACTATCTCCTCCACCTCCTCTCTCGGGACCATTTGTCTCTCTTGGCCGTCGCCTATCGAGGTAGATGCACCTACTCTTGCTGGGGCCTCTTCCCACCTCGGTCTCTCCCAGTGCTCCCTCCCTCCGATGCCCCGCTCATTTGTGGTTGTTGCTGATCTCCTCCTTACCCCATAACGAGGCACATCTGGGGCATGTTGTGCTAGGGCATCCTCGTAGTATCTCACCAGCAAGGAGGCGAGTATGTACTCGGGCTCACCATACCAGTGCTCGTAGTGTCACTCTGGTGCTGCTGGTGGTGCCCCTCCTATGGTCGTGCCATGTGTCCTGGACTCGACATAGTACCTGTATCACCATATTTATCCCTGAGGGCCTCCCTATGTCGATGGTAGCGATCCCTCTGCTGGATCGTTGTATCTCACTCTTGACGAGCGGTGTCTCTCTCCAAAATCAGGGCATCCCTCTCCTCTGTCAGAGCTCTAATCTCCTCGAGAGCCACCTGGTGTGTCTGTGTCAGGGTGGCATGCTCTCCCTCTAGTCTCTCCAGCACTGTAGCCATATCCTCCTCATCGGCATCTATAGATGCCGGAAGGTGTCGTGGTAGCTCTGTCACATACCATGCCGCATAACCATCATCTACTCCAGCGTCATCATCACTATCTGTGGAGGGTGGGGCCTCTCTCAATGGATCTGTCGGGATCAAAATTGGCGAGACCAAAGATTCTCTCTTGTCTCACCTATAAGGCACTGTAGGTAGTCGGCCTTTGTTTGTACTAGGCCCGAATGTCTCAATACCCGTATAAATGGGACGCGCTCCCACATATCAGGCCTGCGTACCCTAACCACCCTGCTCCGTCTCAACTCCACCAGGTGAGCATCCTACCCGGCCCATGTCGGAAATCCCCGATATGGTCTCCAGATGACCTTCTCTTGTTAGCATCCCAAACGCTGGCATACCAATCTGCGGATCTCCCTGTATCTCCCGGGGCCATATCGGCCCGCCATCACCGGAATCCATAATCAATAGCCCCCACTGCTGCTGGCATCCAAGGAAGCCCGGATGGCCTGATCACTGCTATGTGGTCATATGCCCAGCAATGGAGCACAAAAATGACATCAATACCTGTCCTCCGGCCAGTGGTATACATCCATAACTCATAATATATCTGAGCTATCAAGGCATCGGCCGAATGCGAAACACTGTCCCGAAGGCTGCAGGATGTCACAAACGCAATCTAGAAATAACAATGGGAATCTCCCACCTCCCGAATTTGGTAGAGAAAAGTAGGAGATCGCCATCTGAATCAACACTATCCGTCTACTCCTGGGAACATCATGTCTATACTACAAGGCTATCCTCACTGCCCCGGACACTATCTCTGAATCATCCGCCCTGTCTCCATACAATCAAACTAGGGCCCTCTGCTGCTGCTCTCGTGGCGTAATCTCTATCGGATCCCCAGTGATCAACAGCCTCAAAATCCTGTATATGTCCTCGTGGGTGATGGTCATGTCACCTGTCCTGAACCAAAAAGTGCAAGTTTGGCTATCCCATCATCGCACTAGTGCTCGCATCAACTCTACATCTCGCGGCATTCGTCTGTAGTACTGAAAGCCCCCGAGCCCGGCTAACTCTAAGTGGTGCCAATCTGCGTTAGTGATGTCAGGGAGAATGGTCTCCAGTAGCTCAAGAATCGCATCCCTCATGTGTAATACCTCTCGTGCCTACATCCACGACATCAAGAGCAATGTTAGCTTCATATTTACCCAAATCCGAACATCCAAAACAATTTTTTTATCCACATGCTCTATCTAATCGGCGTCGATTAAATACAATCGGCGTCGTTAATACGTGGTCGACGCCGATTCATATTAATCGGTGCCACTTACATTACATCGGTGTCGATTCTACCAATCGACGCCGATTGTCAGGCCGGATGTAAAACACACTTTGGCCTCCCAAAAAAAACCAAAAATAAAAAAATTAAATAATAAAAATGAAGAATAAATAAGACAATGATGAGTCGGGAGGAACCACTTACCCCAGGTCGTGTCCTCCTCCGCTTCTGACCGCTTCCAGGAGGCTTCCATGGTGCTCAAATCTAATTTTTGACTCTCTCTGAATCAATCGTCACGGTGTAAATAAATCGTTCAAGTTTTCTGTTTGCATATTTATATGTCTTGTGAGCAGTCGGCGCGCCGATTTGTTTGGTCGGCCCGTTTATTTAGGTCGGCGCCGATTAGTGTGATCGCCGCCGATTTTCCATATCTTTTGCCATAGTGTTGATGCTTGGCTTATTTATCTGGTCATTATTATGCGCTGAATGTTGCCTTTTGGCACATATTTTCGATATTACCGTCCATTTCGAGTTTGTTCCCTTTGCGTGGGGCACTCGTACTTTTTGGCAGCTTAGAGTTAACGGGTCTGTAGGCACTAACGTCATCTGCTTTGCAGACCGTCTAGTTGTCCCTACCAATGTGTCTCTCTTTAGAGGCTGATTATTTTGCAGCCCTCCTTACACTCATGGGTCTATAGGTACTAACGTCGTCTCATGAGGAGACCGTCTAGTCTGCCCTACCAATGTGAGTTCCTTAGGTTGCTGCCTCTTTATTTATTTTTGTGCATCATTAATGATCAGATCTACTCCAGACATCCAGCTGGGGCATCCTGCATTTTCATCTACCTTTTTCAAACTTGGGATCGTTTGTTCTATCACCCATCCCATCCCTAGTTTGAGGGGGATCGCATCATCACTTTCTCTTCTTTTCTTCCACCTCCTTGTTTTTGTCTTGCAACTTTGCTTATCGCAAGTTACTTGACAAAAAGGGGCAAAATGTAGACACTTAAAATTGGTTACTCAATTTAGTGTCCCTCACATTCGTTTACCTTCTCGGGTAACCTGGGGCACGTTTACATCACCACTACCCCCTTGGAGTATTAATCAATTTGTGATTTAAACACCTATCCTAAGTTTAATTCACCCCATTGTGTTTTACCCATGAGTAATTAAATATTAACTATTTAATTACACCTTTTTACATGTATCCCAACCACTTATCTACCCCATATCTATTTTATCCACATATCCCCCCTATTTCTCCTCCTCCCAAACCGAGTAGTGGGATATCTCCCATACTTGAGGTGAAAGGATCACTCTCATCTTCCCAGAAATCACTCCTTTTGGCCATTTCGGGAGTCTGTTCCCCGATCGGCGCCGACCGGTACTCGGTCGACGCCGATTTTTGGAACGGCGCCGATTTAATCTCGGTCGGCGCTGATTACAAATAGAAGCCCAGAACTCAGTTCTGGTTAGACACAGATTGTAAGAGAGAGAACGAGAGAGTTCCGAACATCAAGTTTGAGCATTATCTATCGAGTGAGAGCGAATCTTGTCCAAATCAATCCCTGAGAGGAGCACCGTTACTTTGCTCTTATCACATCGACATCGCACGTCTCCATTGATTTTTGGTGACTCTATTCCTACATCCAAAGCCAGTGGAGCCTTCCAAGATATCTCTCCGGACCTCTGTAGATTCGGCGGACGTTGACGATCATGCCTTCGTTTGCTGTTTCCCAAAATTTCTTGCCACGTTGCCTCGGATCGACGTCGATCTATACCAGTCGACACCGATGTTAACCAGTCGACGTCGATTCTACAAAATCAACACCGATCATCCTGCAGAAAGGTAAAAGGACACAGGTAACACAAATCCAGCTTTGTTTTCACAGTTCCCTGTTTTCTGTTGCTTTCTGTCTGCTGTTTAGATTCTATTTATTACTTTGATCAGAAAATCTAGTCCTGTACGTACATCTTTTATCATGTATGCTTCTTTACTTAATTGAAAACATGGTGACATCCGCCGAGGAGCTTATCACTTCCGGACCGCTTTTGCAGTCCACCTAAAACTCTTTTAACGTGGTCTTTTCTCGCTCAAGCATTGGTGTCTCATGAGTTTCTTTAATCTACTATGCAGAATTTCTCATGTGCTCCCGTCTTATCAACATCGGCTTCCTTATCCGTCTACATCTTCGGATCTTGTCCATCGGTATCAATTTCATTTGGGTTTTCAAGGTTTTTGTGTTTAGTTTGGTACATTAACTTGGACGACAGTAACAAGCACGAAATTCTTGATCAACACATGCCTCATCAAAGAATCTTCTCTTTATTAAATCGGGGTTCAACATGCAGATCTTCTCATCAAATAAGGCATTATTCACTCTTCCGAATTGATCCTAGGACCCCTTCATTATCATTTGAGTGAAATACCAATATATATATATATGTTCGATTGACTTACTTTCCTTAGCATCTAACCATGGAATAATTCCTCATGCTAGCTAATTTGCATAGGTGACATATGACGACATATAAAACTTGCCGGTAGTGAAGACTGTCTTCATCTGGGAATCAATTTCATTACTTATAAGACTGATCCAATCAATCCCTTTTTCATTCTTCTTTATAATTACCATGGATTGATACATCCACCCTTGGAAGTCTCTTGACTTAGGAAGTCAAAATACTCAACTCAACAGGGTGATGATGTCACTAATTTCAAGGATGAAATAACTCCTGGGGACAAATTTGGGAAACCTAGCGATTGTTGGCTTGGCCTTGATTAGGAAATTTTTATTCACATGCTTGATGCAATCTTTTTTATCTTTGTCCCAGGATTTCTGTGCTGACTTAAGATCTACATCGACATATTCCTCAAAGTTGGGTAATTTTAAGAGGTCATCAAAGTAACCTCAATTTAAATTCACTATGGTTTCTCCTGCTTGATTTTTCATTGAGTAGGAATCTGAGCCATAATTTGAAGCACAGTCCAGAATGAACTCAGGGCATTAAGCAGACATTGGGAATCCTACTGCGAGAGGGAGGCCACTATTGGTTATTGAGTTCATATAGGGACTCTGAGAAGAATCCCCAGTTACGTTACAAAATTCCTCCATGTCTATGTTACCAAGCTTCGTGTCTTGGTAGTCGTAATTATAATCTATACGAAGGATATTTCATTTTTAGTACTTGTACTTCATCTTTCCTAACCTCGTCTCGACTTATCCTTAGATGATCCAGGATCCGACATGAGAAGTCCGAGGAAAAATAATGGCAAGATAACTCTTGTTTGACCAATCAAAGCTTGGAATCTTGCTTTGAGAAACCCCACAAACCCACAACACCAACCGGAATTTGAGACTGTCGAAAAAATTAATGAAACCCGACACTGCTTGTAGAGTATAATCAGAAACTAGGTTGTGTCGGACACTTCGTGAAACCTGACACATAAGCAAAAATCAGGAGATGTTGAGAACCCTATAGAACCCGACACACTGTGGAAACCAAACAGTGTCGGACAATCTACGAAACTCAACACAAGTAGAAGTCAGAGGATGCTGAGAACTTTGTAAAACCCGATACACTGTGGAAACCAAAATGTGTCAAACACCATGTAAAACCCAAAACAAAGGAGTCAAGTTTCTAGGATGTCAGAACAGGTAAAATTTCCTCCAAGCTTGTAAGTTAGGTTTTATAGATTTATTCTCAAAAACATGAGAGTATATCCATGGAAGGAAATAAGAAAATACCTAGGATGAATTTTTAAACAAGGGGTTTCATGGAAATTCAATCAGAAAATGAATAAAAAAACCCTGAACCCTAAACCTAGAGGCAAGAAAAAGGAAAGAGGAAAAACACCGAAAGAACACTTCAAAAACAAACCCAAAGACCCCAAAATGATAAGAAGAGAAAAATACCTTCAAGAAATTTGAAAAATGATCGAAGATGAATCGTAAAATCGGTTGAGAAGTTTAGTTGGGTTTGGAGGTCGAAGGAGAATGTACGAAAAATCCACGTAGTTAAAATATGTCAGGTAGAAATGATGTGTAAAATTAGACTATTTATTAAACCCTAGCATTTATTACACCTCCTTTGACATGTGCCAACTAACCAACAACTCGGCATTAATGCCATGTCATCATGCTTAGTACTTCCAAAAACTGAAACAAAGGTCTTCTTAATGAATCAAGTTTCGGGAACCAACCGACATGAAGCATGTAAATGATGTGTTTGGATGCTACAGAGTTCCAAAAACCTGACACAAAGGATCATTTTGAGTTTCAGGTTTGGAAACAGGCAACATGTAACATGTTTTTTTGTAAGGTATGTTCCTATGCTCCCAGGTTCTGAAAACTTGATACACTGGCATGTAATCGGGTTTTAGGTTTCAGAAGATATTTGACATGAAGCATGTAAAAGACATGTTTGCATGTGATGGAAACCTGAAAACCCTAAAATCTCCTTCAAAGGGTAGTTTTAGGATGTTTTGTCAAAAAAAATTCTATGTTTATCTCAATTTTGGTTGGAATCACTAAAAATGAGATAACAACTGGCTCTAGTTGGGGACTTTCTTTGGGACATCAAAGGAAGAGAACTTATATCATAAAGCTTTATCCATTGGGCTATGAAGTCTGAAGAAGAAAAATAAAAAATAAAACAAAGAAAGAAAGAAAAGAAAGCAAACATAGAACAGAGAATAACTTATGATACAATGCAAGAGAGAATCTTGCATTACTGGTGGAATATCTTCAAATGTTGGCCACTGAAAGGTAGAGGGAGCAACTCTCCATCAAGGTATGATAGACAGAAGCTATTTTCACCATTCAGCTGATGTATTTTGAAAGGACCTTTCCATAAGGAATCAAACTTGCCATGCATCCCTTTCTGCTCTCTTCTCTTGTCCTAGAGAAGTACTAGATCTCTAACTTGGAAATCACGTTGCTTTGATTTCTTGTTGAATATCCTTTTGACCTTTCTCTGATGGTCTGCAATGCGATCCACCACCTTGCTTCGTTCTTCTTCTAACCTGGTTAGGTACATTATCCTTTTCTCAATAGAACCTTGAAAGGTTTCATCTTCAATTGCTTTAGCCATTCATAAGGTTAGCGCTTCTACGAGAGATAGGTATCTCGGCATCAATTCCATACATCACTGGAATGGGGACATTCCAAAAGCTTGTTTAGGAGTAATTTGATCATCCCACAATGCATCATACAATGCTTTGTGCCATGTCCTTTGATTCTCATCGACCAACTTTCTGATTATGGTCACCAGGTTTTTGTTCCTTGATTCAGCCTGACCATTTTCTTGGGGGTAATAATAAGATGAATGAGCCAACATGATCCCAAATCCATAACAAAAAATTTTCAACTCATGGGATGAGAAATTAGAGGTGTTGTTGGCAACAATATTATGAGGCACACCAAATCTAATAATTATATTTTTTTGAGAAAATTACAAACAACTTCAGAGGTAGCTTGTTTGATTGGAGCAGCTTCCACCCACTTCGTGAAATAGTCTATGGAGGTGAGGACATAATTATGACTGGCACTAGAGGTAGGATTAAACACTCCAATGAAATCAATTCCCCATTGGTGAAAAATTTATTCAATCACCACAGCTTCAAGGAAGAGTTGTCACTTAGGACGACCAACGAAATGTTAACAAGCTTCACACTTGGCTACCCATTCAATTTGAATCTCAGAAGAGAGTAGGAAAATAGTACTTGGCTCGTAAAATCTTATAAGCCATTACAGAAGAATAGAAATTTCCTCTGCATGCTAGATTGTGGAAGGAATCTAGCAACCTTACTTGCTGAGACTTATCAACACAATGCAGGAATACACCATCGATACCTTTCTTGTATATACCATTGTCCCATAGAATATATCTTGTAGACCTGCGTTTAACTGTCCTCTTTTATTTTTGGATTAGATGGGGACACTCACCATAGGTTAAAAATAAAGTGATATATGCGTACCATTCATCAGTTGTGCTTACAAAAAGCACTTTGGGAAATTCTGAAGAAGTACCTTCAGTTTCTTCACACTTTGTCTCAACATTATTTTCTGTGATTAATTGGCACAGGCCTCTACCTCCCACCAACTTGGTAGGTTTTATGTCTAATTCATACTCCTAAATTTTGGATATCCAATTACCCTGTTGACTACCCAACTCTTGTTGGGTCGAATGGATTTAAGCTCATGTATCGGGAAATAGAATGAGAGTGGGGGAACTCAAGACATAATACCTAAAATGTTTCAACTTTGCTCTCACCACTTTGTATAAGCATGATTTTCAATCTGTAACATCTTCAATTCATGTTCCTTTAGTGAGAAGCTCATGAAAGCAATGGGATCTTCAATTCCTTCTTTGTTTTCCTGCATCAGGATGGCCGATACTGTATGTGTGGAAGCATAGCTGTACATGATGAAATATTTCTTGAATTCTGGGCATACTGAATAGGAGTGTGAGTAATTACCCATTTGAATTCTTCAAATGCAAGCTTCCCTTCAGTGCTCCATCAAAATGGAGTTTTATCCTTCATCATTCCAAGGATATCCTTGGTTTTATCAACAAAATCAGGTACAAATCTTCTTAGGAAATTAACCTTCTTAAAAAGGAGTGCACCCCAATTTTTCTTGTGGGTAGGGTAAGGCTTTGAATGGCCTTCACCCTCTTTGGGTTGATCTTGGTTCCTTCTCTAGTCACAATATGACCTAGCAAATTTCCTTTTGTCACTCCGAACATGGATTTTTAGGATTTAATGAAATCCCATGACGCCTGCACCTTAAGAGTACTTGTTCTAGGTGATCATAATGATCACTTCACTTTTTAGAAAATACCGTCAAGTCATCCAAATACACAACTATGACCTTTCCCATTAAATCTCTAAAATCTAAGTCCATAGCCCTTTGAAATGTGGCTCCGACGTTGATCAAACAAAAAGGAATCCTTCTATAAGCAAAGGTTCCCCATGGGGTAGTGAACGTTGTTTTATGTTGATCTTCAACAACTACCTCAACCTGATTATACCCTAAAATCCATCAAGCATGGATAACATTTCTGATCTAGTGATAGTCTGTAATACCTGGTCCATGATGGGCAATGGATAATTGTCCTTTAATGAAGACTGGTTGAGATTTTGGAAGTCAACACAAATCTAGATTTCACCATTCTTCTTTCTCACAGGGACAATGTTCACAACCAGGTGGAATGATGGATCAAAAAGATAATCCTTGCGTCTAACATTTTCTAAATTTCTACAAGAATAGTCCCGATATCTTTGGGTTGTAATGCCTCTTCTTCTTGCCTGTAGGGTTTAACTTCAAGCTTCAAAGGAATGCTATGTTGCACATCCTTGGGCTTGAAAGACTTTAGATCCACATATGACCATGCTAGGACGTCCATATATCTCTTCAAGAGTGAAGAGAATCTTTCTTTTCCTTCAAAGAACAACATTTACTGATGTTTACCATCCGTGGTTGATCAACAGAGCCTAGGTTAACTTGATCTACCTCTGACGAGGAAGCACCTTCGATTTCCTTTTACCCTGAATGAACCGGTCATGCTTGTCAAACAGACCTTCCAGAGAAACTAATCCCTTTGAAATATTATTTCCTTTAAGATGGATGAATTCACCATCAATTTCTTAATATGAATTCGAGATGGAATCATGGAAAGCTGATTCTGATCCTTCAAAATAAATCTCACTGAAATTATCAACTTTCTCTAGAAAAGAAAATACTTGTTGATCATCATTAAACACCTGCCAATGAGCTGAGTTATCTTGGAACACTTGGACGATACACAATATTGATGGTATACGTGTCATGTTTGAACTGTGGGTGAGGAAGAAGAAGAGATGCAGAAATAACTAAGGAATCAAATTTATCATTATAATCTCTTAAGACTGCTTTAATGGAAAAAGCATCAAAGCATTTTATGCTATCCCAAACCTTGTTTTTGTAATGTCTTAGGCTATCATTTTTTACCTGATAAATTCCCTTTACTTGATTCACAATCAACTCAACATCTCCCTGTACTTTGAGATTTGGATTCCTTTTTATCTTGCCATTTCTAATCCTAATAACAAAGCTTCATATTCAGCTATGTTATTAGTATTATCAAACTACAACTTGAAAGAAAAGGGAAAGATCTCGAAATCCGGAGATATAAGAACTACGCGGCACCTAAACCAATAGTTGAACAGCTCCCATTGAACTCAAGGGTCCAAACAATGTTAGGATCTTCTTCTTTCACTTCTATAGAGGGCACCTCAGATGTCAGGAAATAATTACCCAAGCCTACATCTTCAAAGAGAATTTGAGCCTTAGGATCATCTAATTTAGTAACCAGGTACTTTGCTTGTGCTTCGGGGTGAAGGACACGAGGAACTCCATTTACTATAATTTTAGCTTTGGTCCAATCCATGTTGATTTCTCCTCCAACATCTTTGCAAAATCCTCTTCCCAAAAGAATCCCATAAGCAGCCAGGATATCAGCAACTAGGATAGTCATTTTTACTCTCTTTTCTAGAAATGCAACAAATGCAAACTGCGCATCCTTGATTTGGCCAATCAAGGGGACTTGTTTAGTTTCCATGGAGTAACACCACCCATAAGATTTAGTCAGTGTGAGTCCAAGGGCATGAGCTACTTTTACGGGCATTACATTATCAGAGGCTCCTGAGTCAATTATGCAATTGCTGAGTTTGAAACCGTTTATAAGTAAAGACAAATAAAACGGTTCAATATTTCCTAAAGAAGCAACAGAGGTCATATTACTCTGAGGTAAAGGCTGAGTGGGGCTAAGAAAATGCCTTTTGAAGATGGAGGAATAGAATCCTTTCTCGTGGTTCGATGAAGGTATTTGGATTCGACATTTGGATTTTGGTTTTCTTTGCATGATCAATGATGTCGAAAGTAGTATATGAAGGAATGATGGAGGGCTCAACTTTTGTTACATTCTTCTAACTCGAGGTACTGGATTTGAAAGAAGTAGAAAGAGAGTTGGAAGGTGAAGTTACCTTTTTGCTATCTCCTTTTCGAGTTTGTCTTTGAGATGGGAGACCCTCTTTTAGTCATAACTACGGGAGCTTCCTTACTCTTATCCTTGGAGCTTTCAACCAGCTTTCTGGGGTTCTAATATTGGGATCGAGTGAAAACTACAAATGATTTTCCATCATTCTCATCTTCATCTTTCTCATATTCTAAATAACCAATCTTTGGAGTCGCCAAATTGAAACCTCAAAAGACTCATTAGCATATCTTGAAGCTTTAAAAGCTTCATGAGAGTCATGATCTTCTTGTTCCTCATCCTCCTCAATTATTTCAACGACTACATTGATAGGAGGGGATTCAATGGCTAGCTTGGTGGAATCAACAATTAACTGATTCCTATCTCTTGTGGGAGTGTCATTGGCATTGTTGAAATTCTGTTTAGGAATATTCGATAAGGAATGTTGGTGTTTGTTGAGACATTTCATTCTTTAAAGCGATCAAGTCATTGGCCATCTTCTGAATCATAGGATCAATAGTACTCTGAGAAGAACTCTGATTTTTAGGCTTAGATGATTCTCTTCTGATCTTTCCAGCCAGAATAAGATCATCTTCTATTTTGGTGGTTGTAGCTTGAGCGGTGGCCAAATTGGGGATAACAGATCTTCTCAACAAGAAGCTTACATTAGGAGGTTGAGTGTTGATGAAGAAACACTTTTGATTTTCAAGAGTAGGAATAGCTAGGTCTGGAATCTTGTGGATCAGCTTGTTGAATTTGGCTATGAAGTCCCACATGGGTTCGTAAGACTCCTTCTTCATGTGTGTAAGTTGTGCTAACAAGGCATGAGAATATTCATCTGGTTTGAACCTTTCTTCAAATACGGATCTCATGGTAGCCCAATTGGTAATGCATGCATTCGGGAGATGGTAAAACCATTCTATTGCTATGCCATGCAATGTTTCAATGAAGATTCGAACAAAGACATCTTCATGAGCAACCCCAAGAACACCGCATGCAACAAAGAATGAGGCAATGTGTTCATCAAGATGTTGTTTTCATTATTATTGAACTTAGGAATATTCTTCGTGATCCATGAGGTAGGTCATGCAATGGTGGAGTAAGGGAAAGAGGACCAATAGCTACACCCCAAGGCATAGGTTGTATTGCCATTCTTCTAAATGAAGTGCGTACAAGAATCTAAATATCTGACAAGAATAATGCACGAAAAGTTGCAGAAACTTCTTGTTCTTGAGGAATCCGAGTTCTTCGGATGGGTGAAGAACTCCTTGCTCGACTAGATGCAACACTATTGGGTGAAAGCCTGAAATTATGTTGTTGAAGTAGATCAAAGAATGGATCAGTTTTACCCCTTTCTTGGCTTGACTAAGTGAAGATCTTCCTATCCATGTTGAACTGGAAAATGGATCGTCTTGAAAATAAGGAAAATACAGAGTTTCAAAACACCAAAAGGATAAGCTTAGTCTTATCAATCCGTATTCCCCAGCAGAGTCACCAAAAATTGTTGGTTGGATATTTTTTCAAGCCAAAATATGAGTTTCAACCACAGTACATGGGATTAAATCTCTCCTCAAAGATAGGTGAGGCTGCATGTTTATTACTAGTCTAAAACACAACAAAAATAATATACAATATTCACACTAATCTAACCATTGGGGTTGGGATAGAATCCTGAAATCTATATCCATACTAGGTGGAGATATTTCTACTTTCAAAATGAAATGGATTAGAAAGGAAATTATTATTATGGAAGAAACACAAATGGAAAGGAAATGAGGGGAACGTACTTTCTTTTGAGAAAATGTAGATCACGAAATAATCATACGAGTTTTAGATAACAAATGTAATGTTTGAAATGATTAGAACAATCAAGATGCTAAACAAGGAATAGCTTAAGATTATGAACATAAGAACAATATCCTAAGAATGATACATCTCACAACACAAATTTTGCAAAATAGCATCATCTTCTATTCCTCAAATGATTAAAATAAAACACAGTCTTTCTTCTTCACAATAGTTTTCAATATTCTAAAAATATCAACCCTTAGGAATGCATAAGCATCCCTTATTTATAATAAAAGGAGTGGAGAGAAAATAGGATAAATCCTAGAAAATAGTCTTTTTAATGAGAATACTATTTTGCTTGACTCTCACGCAGGATACCAAGTCAAAATTTGATTCCTATGTGTGAAACAAAAATGAAAAAGACATATTGATTTTAGGATTGAAATGACATGCAACATTATGCCTATTCTGTTTCATCATCTTGTAAAGATCATCAACGGAGTAGAATACACGAGCTTTCATTCAACACCTTAGCACATATCTTGACTAGCTCTTCTTATATGTCATTTGTGCCATCGACCAATTTATATCTTGATTCCATCAATTTTCTGAAAGCTTCATTGAAAATATTTATTTTGAATCTAATGGCCTTGGTCAGTTAAAAATGCTTGCCCCATGTAAAATGATGCCTTCTTCAATCAAGATGCGGGACGAAACTTGTTTCAGCATTTGGAGAGCTTCAAAAGTTAATTATAGGTTCCCGACTTACGGTAAATTTCATCATCCATTTTCATTCCATCCTTCTTTATATCCTCCAAGGATTTGTAGACTTCCACGGTGTCATCAATGACTTATTTTCCTTGCAGGAGCAGCCTCTGGATCCATTCATCAACCGTTCTCCCCTTCTCATTAATCTTCTCAATCATGGGTACCGATGAGAAATAAAACTTGATAGGAGTAGAGGATGATGGTGCTGATTCAAGATGCTTTGAGAGCTTGAGTAGTACTTCTTTCAGTTGCTCTACTTTCTCTTTTATCTCATCTCTATTTTCCTTAGTTTCCTTTAGCTTCTGGCACAACACATTCATGGCATCTTGTGTGTCCTATTGTGCTCCCTCCATTGTTACTTTTCCTAGATCAACCCTTGTGATTTGATAATCTGTGACCATTATATCATCCTTGGTTTTATTAGCCACAAGAGTAGCAATTTCTACAAATTTATGCCCTGAGGCATCCACTGAAATCCTTGAAACTATTTTGGGTTTCTTGGCTGACTTAGTAGGAGTTACCTTCAGGGAACTGAAATAAAAGGTTGGTGGGGGAGCTACCACCTTCCTCTTCCTTGGGGTTTGATCTATTAACCATTGAGGCGTATTGGAAGAAGTTTCTCCCATTGTAGGTGTTATGGTCACATCCTCAGGTGGAGGAAGGTTAGCTTGTGGAGTGGTGACCACTGCAAGTGTAGTGTCTATGGTAATGGACTCAGGGAATGAAGGCACGAAGGAGGAGGCATGTCCATGGTTAACTGGGGTCTAGTGGGGAGAGGTGAGAGGCCAAAGAAGATACTAGCCATGGCTGAGGAACTTGGTGAAGAAATCTGAGGCAAGGAAGGCTGAATGGGAGGAGGAAATGATTCCGAAATTAGAGCTTGAGAGATAAGAGGAAGACTTACCTTTGATGAACTGTCAACCAAAAGAGGAATGGAAGGTTGAACAATCTCTTCTCCTGAAGGAGGATTTCCTTGTTCTAGTTGTGGAGGTGAATCAAGAACCTCAACTGTTTGTGGGAGAGTTACCATTGATGTGGCTACTTGATCTTCTCCCTTTCTGACAAACTTAACCTTTATTGGCCTCTTGTAAGGGTTCTTATTCTTTTCCTTTTTTCCTTGGAGGGTCCCACTTCCAAAGTATCTAGCTTTGAAAAACTCCCTTCTTTATAAATCATTCCCAAGAAATGAGCCATGAATTAGTACAGCAATAATTTGAGCAGCCATTCCCGCAATAGAATCTTTCTTAGTGATGGACCAATTAATGGCTAGGAATACATATCGGTCTTTATTTAACCCATCATACGAGGCATCAAGGACACTCTCATTATCCATAGTGCCCTCTAGGATGTCAGATAAATCTAGCATCTGGAGTTTTTCAATTGTCAACCTACTATTTTACTTTCTTCGGATGGCAACTTCATCCCAAAGATCAACCCAAATATCTTCTATGTTGGGCACATGTAGATATAAAGTCCCATACGATTTAAGGACTCCTCAGAAATAAAATCCATCTCTGTGCTTCATGTGCTTCTTCAACTTGTCCTAAAGCTCATGCACCACATTCTTATCTTTAACCACTATTGAACATGTGTACCTTCTGATGGAAATAGGGAAGGATTTGGCAGCCTTGTGTTTACTCGTTGGAATTTGTGAAAATTAGACAATTGTCTAACTAACTCCATCAGTATTAGCTTATCACTTAGGAATCTGGGCAATCAGAAAGGATCACCTTGGTACATGACTACCTAAATGTATGTGAACTTCTTGAACTATAAGAAGATAAAACCCCATTTTGATACTTCGGCCCATGCCTCATCAAAGACTCTTCTCTTTCTTAAATCAGGGTTCAACATGCAGATGTTCTCATAAAAGAAGGCGTCATTCACTCTTCTGAATTGATCCTCGGACCCCTTCATTGTCAGCTGAGGGAAATACCGATATATATGTTTAGTTGACTTACTTCCCTTAGCATCCAACCATGGATAATTCCTCATGCCGGCTGATTGCATAGGTGACATATGATGACATATAAAACTTATTAGTAGTCAAGACTATCTTCATCTGGGAATCAATCTCATTACTTATAAGACTACTCCAATCAATCCCTTGTTCGTTCTTCTTTATAATGACCATGAATTGATACATCCACCCTTGGAAGTCTCTTGACTCGGGGAGTCCAAATACTCAACTCAACAGGGTGATGATGTCATTGATTTCAAGGATGAAATCACTCCTGGGGACAAATTTGGGAAACCTAGAGACGATGGCTTGGTTTTGATCAGAACTTTTATTCACATGCTTGATGCAATCTTGTTGATCTTTGTCCCGTGATTTCTATTTTGACTTAGGATCTACATCGAAATATTCCTCAAAGTTTGGTAATCTTAAGAGGTCATCAAAGTAACATCCATCTAACTTCACTATGGTTTCTCCTGCTTGATTTTTCACTAAGTGGGAATCTGAGTCATAATTGGAAGCACAAGGCCAGAATGAACTCGGGGCATTGTGTGGACATTAAGAATCCTACTACGAGAGGGAGGCCACTGTTGGTTATTGACTTCATCCAGGGACTCTGAGAAGAATCCTTGGTTCTGTTCCAAAAGTCCTCCATGTCTATGTTACCAAGCTCGTGTCTCAGATGTCGTAATTGTAATCTATGTAGGAAGGAGATTCCATTTTCTGGTACTTGTACTTCATCTTTCCTGACCTATCTGACTTATCCTTAGATGATCCAGGATCTGACATGAGAAGTACTAAAGAAAGAATGCCTAGATAACTCTTGTTTGACCAATCGGGCTTGGAAGCTTGCTGAGCAACCCCACAGACCCGCCACACCAACTGGACTTTGAGACCTGTCGGACAATTTGTGAAACCCAACACATTGCAGAGTATAATCGAAAACTAGGTTGTGTCAGAAACTTTGTGAAACCTAACACATAGGATAAAATAAGGAGATGTTGATATCCCTTTGGAACCCAACACACTGTGAAAACCAAACAATGTCAGAAAATTTGTGAAACCTGACACAAGTGAAAGTCAGAGGATGATGAGCACTTTGTAAAACCCGATACACTGTGGAAACCAAACAGTGTCGGACACCCTATAAAACCTGAAACAAAGGTGTCAAGTTTTTGGGATGTCAGAATAGGTAAAATTTCCTTCAAGCTTGTAAGTTAGGTTTTATAGATTTATTATCAAAAAACACAAGAGTATATCCATGGAAGGAATTAAGAAAATACCTAGGATGAATTTTTAAACAATGGGTTTCATGGAAATTGAATCAGAAAATGAATAAAACAACCCTAAACCCTAAACCCAGAGGCAAGAAAAAGCAAAGAGGAAAACACTGAAAAAACACTTCAAAAACAAACTCAAAGACCCCCAAAATGAAAAGAAGAGAAAAATACCTTCAAGAAATTCAAAAAATGATTGAAGATGAATCATGAAATCAGTCAAGAATTTTAGTCGGGTTTGGAGGTCGAAGGAGCATGTACGAAAAATCCATGTAGCAAAAATATGTCAGGTAAAAATGACATGTAAAATTAGACTATTTATAAAACCCTAGCATTTATTACACCTCCTCCAACATGTGTACCAACTAACCGATAACACGGAATTAATGCCATGTCATCATTCTTAACACTTCCAAAACTCGAAACAAAGGTTTTCTTAACAAATCAGGTTTCAGGAACCAATCGACATGAAGCATGTAAAAGACATGTTTGGATGCTACCGAGTTCGAAAACTTGAAACAAAGGATCATTTCGGGTTTCAAGTTTCAGAAACAAACAACATGTAACATGTTTTTGTAAGGTATGTTTCGATGCTCCCAAGTTCGAAAACCCGATACACTGGCATGTAATCGGGTTTTGGGTTTCGGAAGACACTCGACATGAAGCATGTAAAAGACATGTTTGCATGCGATAGAAACCCAAAAACATGAAAATATCCTTCAAAGGGAATTTTTAGGAGGGTTTGTCAAAAAAATTCTATTGTTATCTCAATTTTTGCTGGAATCATAAAAACGAGATAACAATGTGACATATAGCAAGGGTTTCAGACCACCTTCCAATCCGGTGAAGATCAATTTCAAAGTTTTTACATAGACCAATGCACCCGGTTTGTAGACTAGATCACCCTGTGTGCCTCGGTCCCTTTCCAAGCAGTCCGGTCAACTAGATACTCCAAATCCATCGTTATTGGAGCTTCGCACGATCATTCTTGCTTTCCCGATTTTCTAGTCATCTCTATGCCATAGTCCCATGAGTGTTTTTTATTCATCTAAGTTCTTTCTTCTTCTTTCTTGCACATTTGGGTTAGCATTTACTTTTTCATAGTTTCTTGGTCACTTATACACTTCTTTACTGCATTTATTTACTTTATTTACAATTGTTCATAGCTTATATTAACTATCCCCACGTACTACATACTAGTTAATTTTAGTTAATCATTTTGGTGAGCCCTGAACTTTGAATACACTTGTTCCTTGGGCTTCTCCTTCATATGCCTATCACTCATAGTGGTCATTTTGGGAATTTTCAATATTGTGAGTTTCCCTCATTCACCCGTAGGATTTCCAAACCAATGGTCGATATCCCTACTTTTGCAGCTCACACTGACAATCCTTTGGATAATTCAAATAATTTCCCTCTTCACAAAATAGAGGCGTCTGATAGTGAGAAGTCCTATGATGAAGACACCAATGTTGACCAAGATCAACTCAACGCTATTACTGATTTCTAGCAAGCTTTGCATGAAAACCCTACTCATCTTCCCCATGTCTTGCATGCTTTAATTTTTGTTAAGCAATATTTTTATGCTTTCAATTATGTCGTGGATTCTTCAGATCTCATGGTCTCTAATCCACCCATTTATGTTTTTTCTCCTATTATTACAACTACCGCTCCCATCACCCACCCTAGAACTCCTAATATGCATCTTGGCTCTTCCTCAAACACTCCTGATTTCACATCTTTATATCAGGATTTGCAAAATCAAATTTTCTAGCTCCAATTCACTACTTCTTGAGGATCACCATCTTTAGATTCTACTTCATTACTACATACCCCTTTCACGCCGGCTATCTCCACTTATTCATTTCCACCTAACTTCATCTCTCCCAAGTTGCCCATTTTTAAAGGCCATGGTGACCCACAAGAACATCTCCGAGCTTTCCACATAGCATGTCTTGACTATGTGGATGATCACACCATTCTTGCTAATATTTTTCCTCGTAGTTTACAAGACTATGTGATGTGATGGTTCTATGACCTACCTATCCATTCAGTCATCTCTTTCATGCATTTGGCTGATGCCTTTCTCACACATTTCTCTATAAACATCACAAGCAAGTTTCAATAGAACACTTATCAAATTTGTCTTGTGATACAAACATAATTTAGCTAAGTTAACTAATGTACTTACACATTTGGAGCTTTGGGACCTATTTATGTAGAGTCCGTAGTGCCCACTCCTGTTTGAAACTATTTGCATTATGTTGATATTACTTTTGGAATGATACTTAGATATTTTGATTATGATACATTGATCAATAGATGATAGACTATGCAAATATTTGGACTATTGACATGTTGTGATTCACATTTTTATTATGTTACACTAGATGACATTTTTAGACGATTCGATATATGGTTATTTGAACTATTTTGATTTTATCCTAACACATTATACTCTAGATGTTCTGAGTAGAATTATAATCTCATGGATGTTAGAATCAAATTATTTGATATGTTGATAGATGATAGAATTACTTAACTTTGAAGGATGATTATTTATTCTATGTAGATGTATTGTTATTTATCAATGTTGTTGATGCGAATATGAGGCCGAGCAGTATTTTTTTGTGTTGTAGCAATATTTTATCACATACATAAAGTGATAGGGGATAGGGGACCAACCACCAAAGGATTTCAGGTGTTGTGCAATATGGCCAAAATTTGACAACTTGTGTAATGTTTATATGGTGTTTTTACATTCCTAGTTAGGAGGTTTCACATGGGGGTGACCTCACATGTGTGGCCATGGGCTGAAATGTTTTCACAATATATTAATTTTGTGTGTTTTTATTTGTGTATATGTATTTAATTATTGGAAATTGTTGTCACTTTATTAACAATTATTATTGTGTCCTAATTAGCTAATCCAAATTAATTTTTTAACTAAAATAAGGATGTGAAAATTGGATAATTATGAGAGTAGATGGTCCTTGAAATCTTGTGTATGTAAGTTGGATTTTTGTTGGTTTTTTTGTTGTGTACTCCCCCCCATCTTCAAAATTCAGATTTTGACTTGGGAGGGTTTTTGGAGACTTGTGGGACAAGATAAGTTTGTCCCATGCCTCTTAAATTCACCCAACAACCATACCTATGGTATGGGGGGTTAATTTTAGACTTATTTTTGTTTATTTTGGAGTGTAAATAGATTAAATCATTTCACTTTCCAACTTACCACAATTTATTTGTCCCTTGTAGGCTTGGTGTGCAAGTTTGAGTTTCACGTGGGCATGTCATAATTATTACATGTTCATTTATTGTCTTGGGCATGGTGTTTGACTTGTGTGTTTTAATGGAGGAATAATGAAGTGAAATCCTACATGTATCCACCTCCTCATCCTCACATCTCATTTCTATTTATTGAGAGAATTTGATGGAATTGGGGTTACTTATTCATTCTCATTCTTTTGCACTTTTAGAATTGGGAGCTTGTTGGAGTTGCTAATGGAGTGTTCTTGGCTTGAAGGTGTAAAAAAAATCTTATGGAGTGAAGGATCTTAGAAGATGGATGTAGAGGTAGGATTCTCCACCTTTGTTGTTTCTTATTGATGTTTGTAGATGTGAAAAATTGTGCTTGTTAAATATTGTTTGAGTATTGTGAATGTGTTTTTGTGTGGTTGGGTATTTTTCCTTAAGAAGGGAGTGGGAGATGGAAGTATGGGACCATTGGGGAGGGAAAAGGGAGTTGTGAGGCATGTATCTTGGAGGGAATGTGATTGGGAGTTTCACCTATGGGTAGTAAAAAGGAAAACATGGAAATATTTTTGCATACTTGGAAGGGAAGAGAAAGATTTTTGTTGTTTGTATTGTGCACATGAAGGATTTTAATGAAACTCTTACTTCACTTGAGAGGAAAAAGGAGATGGTTACCATATTCCTTGCTCCATTTGGTTTGATATCAAACCTATGTGTTATTTAATAAAGTTATAAATTTTGTTGAGTATGTCAATTTAGATGTGTGGAATGTTTTGGATTGTAGGTTTTTTTGTGGAAGTCGTTCTTGTTAAAAAGTTGTCAAATGTTGCTCAAGATCCCTCATTGTCCTTTTCTTGGGGCTTGGGGGACAATAAGGGGACTACTTCTCCCCTTATTGGATTAACGATTGGGTAGAGAGTGTCGCCTATTCCCCCTTCCTTTTGTACAATGATCCAAGTTTTTGAAAGATTGAAGAATGCAAGATGGAAGCTACAAGTTTGGATACGACATGAAATAAGACTTGAGTTTTTTCCTTGTTGAAAACATCTATGTTGTATTGATCATATTATTATTCCCACTTTGAGTGGAATTTTGTAACATTTGTATGATTGAAGTAAAGTTGTAATATTTTATTTATTCCAAATTGAAATGAGTTAGTGAATGTAGAAAGATCTCTTGGTTGCTTACATTTTTGGGAAGGATTAGACAAATAAAAGGATTTGAATCCCTTTCATTGTAAAATAATGATTGGAAAATTTCTAGTTTCCATAGCTGTATTGTAATGTTATAGTGAAAGGAAATCTTAAGTGTATAGTTACTTGAAATGAAACTCTCCTAAATTTGTATGCATTTAAAGTTGCATTATATATACATGTATATTTGGAAAAATAAATATGTATTGAAAGAAAGTGTGTTTAATTATTTTTTGTTTTGAAAAAATGGAATATGTGAAATAGAATGAATTGTAGAAATTTTATACTCAATTTTTACATTTTATTGCAAATGTAAGGATAGAAATTGAGTTGTTGTTTTTATTTGGATTTAAGAAACTAGATATAGTATCACTTTACTCACCAATTAATGGAAGAAAACCTCATTAAAATTAATATTGCACTAAAAAAATAAACTTAAGGAGAAAAAATGTCAAAAGAATGTATTGTTGATGGATCTGTTTTCGAAGGACATAACCGATGCCTCACTGTGTAGAGAGGCGGTTTAGAACCACCGCTCAACATTGAGCGGTGGTTTGAGAACCGCCCCAAGAAGGATGGAGGTCATAGGACCATCAGCCTACGTATGGAGGCATTTTAGTCACTTTTGACAGAAAAATAAATTTCATCAGTGAAAAGCCAAGTTTTAAAATTAACTAAAATCTAAGCTTAAAACTACAACAACGAACCTTACAGAAACCAGAATCAATTAAATTTAAAATTTCAAGCCTTCCAATCTCTTTTGACACCCAAATGTGTAAAAATCATGGATTTAAAAGAAATGGGGTTTCCCAATAGTTGAACTCAAAACAAGAAAATTATTTTATTAAATAACAAAATAGATCCTTGGTAGGATCTCTACATTTAACAAATGGGAAACATTACAATGGAAAAATATTTACAACTAATATCAAGATAAATTTTTCCATGGTTGCTCTCCTTGCTCTCATGGATCCTCCTCCTTCTCCTCTTCCAAAACCTGTAAATAAGAAAAGAGAAAATGAGGTTGTTTGGGGAAAATAAGAATTAAAAAGAAAACCATAAGGAAATTCAGAGCATCATAAATCTAAGGGCTTGGATCGCTTAAATCCTATGGCCCAAATTAAACCCTACCTCACTTAAGTGGGAAGGAATTTTGTGGGAATGTAACTTTAAATATAAATAAATAACATGGGTAATGGGGTGAATGGGGCCACTTAGTGGCTAGGTAAAACAATTAACCTTTGAGTTAAAAAATAATGTAATCTTAGGTGCTTGATAACTAATTTAACTAATGGAACTTAGTAGATTCTTTATACTGTAAATATAGCTTAGGAAGTAAATTATAATATTTAATTATTAATTTAATTCCGTTGTTTAAAAGCTTGTGTAGAAAGCCTCTAACCGAGAAATTTATTAATGGTGAAAATGTCTAACCTTGCAAATACTTTTAAACAAATAATAATAATTATTACCGTAAACTTGACTATTATTTTATTAATTTTATTTTTTTGGAGAGTAGATTTTTGTGGGCATTACACTTGTTATCAGAACCATGGGTTCAATGCTTGGACTCGGGAACTCGAAAAACACGAAACACAACAAGAAAACCTAGCACTGCTCTAAACCTAGAACACACAATATTACATGATTTTTTTAAATGTAGAAAACTTAGAAAACTAAAACAAATCCTAGATAATGATAAAATATCTTCCATCTTGGTCTATGCATGAGGCATGGACTAGACAAGGGTCCTTTCACGTGAGCCTAGATCTACCACCCCCATATAAGGCGATCAAGCTATATGGCCTTAGATACTTTAGACACTACGGGATGTTAATGTTGTTTTATACGGATGATATTTAAGAGGGAGACCTAATAGACGGGAAAAAGAGTCATCGGTAGAGGCTCATGCACTTCTACATCTCAAAGTCTTTGAGGATAGGCTAGAGAACTACCACACATATTTGGTTGGACATGAGTCAACACCTAGAGAGCACAAAAATAGAGCTTTGGGAGATAAAGACAAATATAGGAGCCCTAGGTCGAGGGATGTTCTTGTAGAGAGACCGAAGGGACAACATTCAACCGTAATAGATCACATAAGAGAGATCTGAAGTTACACCCACCACATTTTGCTAGAGACATGACCGGGTTTTAGGCCGAGGCATGATTAGTTAGCTTAAGAGGATGCTTCAAGCTATTTCCTTTTACTAGTAACACAAAAACTTGTGTTGTTATCCACCTTGTGAAAGACAGAACCAAATTTTAATGGAGGAATGACGACTAGAAGCTATATGCATATTATGAGATAGTTACATAGGAGGTCTTCAAGAATATATTCAGTGTAGATATATATCGAGGAGATTCATCTAATAGTAGATCAATGATTTTCAAAATCTACGATAGGATTCCATGACAGTGGAAGAGTATAAGGGTTAGTTTTTGGATCTACTTTAGTATGTAGATTACATACAAGATGGGCAAAGTTAGAGTTTACAAGATCATTAGGGACCGGAATTAGACTTGGGTGGGGCAGTGTGTATTCATTTCCCATAGACACTATCAAAGGCCGTGGAGAAGGCCTATATTTTAGAGGAAACCAGGGGGAAGACTCAGTAGGCTCATGACAAAGTGACGAGATGCATTAAGTAGTTATAAGATAGTAGGTCGACGGGATCAGATCCTCCTCCTAGTGACAAACACACTTCAACACAATCTTCCTTTAGGCCTCCTCCTCAACAAAAACAATAGACTCGACCACCCTTTCGTCCTCCATAGCACCATCATGCTCAGAGAGGGCGCAATATACAAACTCTAGCCGAGGGGCTCAACAGAACACAAGCTTTACCTTGAGCACAAGTAAGGAGTACGTCCACCATAAGACCCACAAATATCTATGGCACAATCATTAGGTTCTGCAACACGGACTATCAGCCCATGGGAATTCACCTAGTAAAACTATGGTATAACATGTGCATTCGGAGGGTATTAAAGAATACCCTTGATTTTAATTTTTACCTCTACTTATTTAATTGATAATACCCCCTCCCGTTATATTATTAAAATGAAAATACCCCCTATTTTTTCCATGTACCTCACTTACCCATTTTTCCATTACAATTTTATTTACCCCTTTTTATCTCTACCTGTATATGTCAAATAGAATATATATCATGTTTCTCACTCAAATATTAGTTTTATAATACATATTTTCTATAGAAAGTGGGTTTGAAGACATTCAAGACCTATTACCAATTACCTTAATGTTATTCTTTAATAATTTATCATTCTTCAAATAATTAAGATGGTGAAACAATATTATTTAAGATGAAAATAATACTCAATCTTAGTTACTGACAAAATCGGATGTTCCCTTTGCATCTCAACATTTTATACTTAATAATCTTATAATTGAGATTTCCTTAGTGAATAAGAGACTATAATTTAATATTGTGACCACGCTCTTGCACTTTTTGAGTCTTTCAAATAGACAACGGTAGATAAATTGGGAATATTATCAAGTATAATTACTTAGATAAGTCTATTTTTATATTAGCACTTATCAATTATTAGTCATGGACTCTTTATTATTATATGTCCGTATAAATACCCAATTTTTTAAAAAAAAAACTCATTTACATATAAAATAAAATAAAATAATTTCAATGGATGTAAACTCATTTACACAAAGCATTGAATTTAATTTAATACATGAAATTAGAATGAATGAGGATAATGCCAAGTCATTGATTCAAAGTCATTGTTGAATTCATAATAAAAGAAAACCTCAAATGAGATATATTACATGCAACACAACTAACTAAATTGAAATATGGCTTAGTAAAAGTAAGGAGCAATTAAAATAAATCAAGTTCCGCCAAGAATTTATCCATTTCTATAGACAAAATGAACTAGTTCATATCATCACAAGTTGACGTGACATGCCCAAAAAAGGAATCTTGAGATTCCAAAAATAAGCTTAATGTTCTTTTTATTAGTTTAGAATATTTATAAATTAATCTAAGTTGACATTAATATTATACAAGTATGCATGTGTTGTGGGGGAACATCTTGAAAATGTATCGAGTTATCTAGACCCATTTTAGAATTTAACCATCATTTACAAGTCTTGGAGCCTCATCTCCGTAAGTTTCCACAACACACCAATACTTAGAATAAAAATAGAAAATTTATCAGTCACCAAGAATTTCAAGAACAAAAATGCCATCACTGTGATACGATGAAAATAACACCTCTTTAACTTTGATTGAACCCACCTTACCCCATTTTATATGGTCTTTTTGTATGGACTAATAGTAGCACCCTTTGCTTGTGTCTAATATACCATTTGGGCCTGAAATTACTTGTACTGAACTTTATTTGCAAGGTGAAAATGTGTCATTTTAGACTCTTAGAGTAGTAGAGAAAATTACATTCTAAGTTGTATCCCAACACATTTTTGTTAAGTTAATTGATAGACTATTTAGATTTGGTTAATGCAATTTCTTATTGAGGAATTGAAATTCATCAAACGGTGAATGGGGGTTCAAATATCCCTTCAATCATTTAAGCAAGCATGATTTACCATCTAAAAATGTAATGTATAGACAATGTGTCTTTTATATAAATAAAAAAAGGTGATTCCATGGTCTCCAAATAACTATGGATATGCACAAAATGAGCTTATCAAAAAAATATCAACATAATTTTAAGAAAATGCAATTGCAGATGTAAATCCCAACGCATCAATGTTTGCTAGCATCATAAAATCTTGTACAAAACTTGGAGCTTTGGTATAAAATACAAATGTACATTAAAAAAATAATTGAGTACATTTTTTTCAAATGTTATAGTTCTGGATGAAACCCCCATAGGCGCATATGCAAACTAGGTAGATTAAACAACGCACATGAACTCATTGACAAAAATAGATATCCACATGACATCATAGAATGCAATGGTTATAGGATATACATTTCATGGCTATTGCAATAATGCCATCAAACTCTTAAAGATTATTATGGAGGATAATTGTTGATGTATATGCACAAAATGGTCTTGTTGAAAAAGCCTAAAATATCTTTATGCAAATGGTCAGATGTAAAGTTAGCCTCATCAAACTTGGATAACATCATCCCACCAAGTGTTAAAATTGGAGCTTTGAAACATAACGATCTATCAATAAATAATTGAAAGTAGATTATTATCAAACATACAAGAGGAAAAATGTGCTAAAGTGGGTTCCTTTCCTTATGATTATTCCAAAAGATTCACAAATGCCATTAGAGTAATGACTACACATGGAGTAATGATTTAGTGAAACATATGTCCATATGCTGAAGCTTAATAGTTCAGATATAAAACTGAATTTTTGAAATAGGAAACTTGATCTCTGAAAATGTAAATCTTAACTAAAAATATTTTGAAATAATTATAGAATCTTGATATCGGAAAAATACTTTAAAACCTCAACAAATTTAATGTCTGAAATATGAAAAATAAAATGCATCTGAGAATGTGACTGCTGGAAATAAAATTCAAAACTTCTGGAGAACTAAAATTTGTAACTGCAGAAACAAAACTGAAATGAGAAGTTGTAGAAAAGTCAGAACTAATTTCTTTGAATGCAATGTCTAGGCGGAGTTTGCTTCTTACCCCCTTTTCCTCAAGGGAATCTTAAGGGCTAGCCAAACTATGAAAAGTTGAATCTTTTAGTAAGTGCATGCACTAACCTATAAATATAAAAATGCATTGTCTTCATATGGTCTCAACGAGCACCATTTTCATTATTATCCAAACCTTTCACTGCACACATGCCAAAAAAATATAATTAATATTATAGTGTTACAAATGAATCAATATAAATGAAAATGCATAAATATTTTTAAATAATCTATAACAAATAGAAATTAAAAGAATGAAGACAAAATGATTTAAAAACTACATCTTGTTTAATTTTTTGATAAAATCTTCAAAAATAGTGTAATGATTGTCTTCCAATTTGTATGTATTGCTCTTAGAATCATACGATAAGTTGGTATCCATGATAAAAGATTCAACAAGTAAAGTTTTAATAATGAATCGTACCTAGATTTTATTTTTCTAAAAAGGATTAATTATATTAGAGTAAGAAGATAAAGACATCAAAAACAACCCTTGACTTGTATGTTACTGACTTGTCACAAGTGGGGACATTAGAAAAACCAATGAAGCTTCAAGATATTTAATACAAATTTGTCCTTGGAAAAAAATATAAGCTAAAACTACAAAGCAAGTAATTTGAACAAAAACATACACAAAGCTGGTTTTACAGCTACTAATACTAGAGTTAAAACTTAGAGGCCATGTCACAAGGTTCTCTGAATTTCATCAAAAATTACTATGAAAACATTTCCTAAATACTATGATCGACATAATGCTAAAAAATGCATTGGGACCCTATTATAGAAGGTCTAAGCACTTTATTTGAGATCCAAAGGAGTTAAACCATGCTAAAACCCAAGTTAACATTGTAAATTTAGCAGTAATTGGATAGTTGCAGCGAGTGCAGAAGTCAGAGTTCAGATTTACTAGCAATGGTAAATAATGGTTCTCTACTCTCATAATTAAATAAACAAAATGTTATGGAGAACTATGCTAAACAGAGCTCTTGCTAATAGCTATCCTAAAATCAGTACCATTATGGGTTAAATCAGCTATCATATGAATTGTATAGCTTTAAAAGTATTGTATTTGTTGTTTTTTTCTCCATGTATTGAAAAAAAAAAAAAACTTTCAGTGGGAAAAATAGACCCATGTCAAACAAACCCACCAACCGGGTTAAGTGCTCTTCAAAACCCAAAGTAGAACATAGAGAGTGACACATCCTAAATAGCCTTTCAGAACTCTCATTTTCCTTACATGATAATATAATAACTTTATTTGAGATTCAAAGGAGTTAAACCATGCTAAAACCCAAGTCAATCTTTGTAAATTTAGCAATAATTGGATACTTATAAGCGAGTGAGAAGTTAGAGTTTTGATTTACTTGCAATGGTAAAGAATGGTTCTCTACTCTCATAATTAAATAAATAGAATGTTACGGAGAACTATGCTAAACAAATCTCTTTCTAATATTTGTCCTAAAATTAGTACCATTATGGGTTAAATCAGCTATCATATGAATTGTATGGCTTTTAAAGTTTCTTATCCGGTTTTTTTTTGCATGTATTGAACAAAAAAACGTTAAGTGGGAAAAATAGACCTATATCAAACAAACCCACCAAATGGGTTAAGCTCTCTTTAAAACCCAATATAGAACATGGAAAGAGGCCGTACGCACCCAAAATTACACGTACTATATTATTAGGAGAACGGTTAGAAAAGTCCCAATGATGATTCAAAATCCTTTCAAGAAGGTGTTGGAGCTCAAAAAACCCATTCATAGTATATATCTGTAGCCTAGATAGCCTTACTTATCTTTTCGTTGCATTTTTCCAGCTTCCCCCCTTCTTTCTGTGCTTGTTTTGGCCTTCGATTCTAGGACGGCCGCACTACCTGGGCAGCGGTTCAAAAACAACCACCCTACGTAAGGAAACGGTCCTACCCACTTTTTCTAGAAACTTCATGCAAGAAATTACATGCGACGATTAACTTAAGTTTTCTTTTAAAGCGCATCCGTGAGCCAAATTTTCTAAAAGTAACTTCATTCGCTTGGTTCTCCTTGTTCCTTCTATTTTAAAATAGATTTAATGAGTGGAACTACCTCTTGATTTCCTTTTGCATGAAGTAACCTTCTATCCTTCATTCCTATATATTCCATGCTTGTATTCAAGCAAAAGGTGAGAATTTTGTGTATCTTGCATTGTTGTGCTGCCATAATATTGCTAGGAATTGCATAGCCAAGCTTAGATCTCTTGTGCTATCTCTCTTCTACTTGCATTACGTCCAGATTGCTTCCAAGCTGCCATCGCTCAAGTGCCATCCTCTTGTTGTTGTTCTTTGCATTCCCAAATCCTTGGACTCACATGAACACTCAGAGAAAGAAAGGAAAGAACTGAGGGGATAGATACTCATACTAATGGATTTTCCAAAGATCTTGCTCTTCTAGGTTGGAGTTGTGTATTTGTTTCTTCTTTTTTTCAAATTTGTAATTACATATCAAATAGAGTAGAGAAACAAGTCATTTAAATTAACCAGATAGTTGCAAGTAGATCAAAGAAATATTACCAAGGAAGTTGTGGGTGAATAATATCTCTATTAGAGTCATGATTTGTTCTTCACTCCTGATGTAGGGTTCGTGAGATTTTACTTGAATTAGATTAGATCTTAGATTTAGATTCCCACATCTGCATAGATAGCTAGCTACATCCAGCCAATTATTGTTTTAAAATTGTTTATTAGATTAGATGCATTGTCTGAAAAGTTAGAAAAGCACAAAAATATTTATTTCCATAGATTAGTTTGTTTTATTGCTTTGTCCGATATATTGAGAAAACACCAAAAATATAGCTTAGATTTCCTTTGATAGATAGTTTATTTACTGAAAACAAATCAATTCATCTTGCATGACCATCAATGGTCCACAACAAGAAAAGACCTACGGTTGCGATCCTCTAGTCCCACAACCCAATGGGCCAAAGTTAATAAATGACATTAACACAAGCCTGCACTCAACAATTTTACGCACACCTGCCACATACACAGATAAAATAAGATAGTTAGAGACCTTGAACATAGCTGCTAATCAGGCCTACAACTTTTGGACTACTCTTGGAAGCAAGATTTGATTGCATGCATGACCATACAAGGGCCTCAGCCTCAACGAGTCTTTGGTTGTGACCCATATGTCCCACAACCAAATGGAATTACTTGTTAGTTAGAAATCGACACTAGCTTACGTACACAAGTATTCATATATCCATCGCTTCTACCTAATATTATCACACAACTTTCATTCTTGAGTATAGAACCAATCAAAGCTAAGACTTTCTGGACAATACCAGAGAATTGCCCTTAGTTCCCGCAGCTCCACTACATCTCTTGTTGCATTTCCATGACCTTGTATGGAAACCCATAGGAGGCACCTGCAGTTACTTTCCATGTATTCCGTAGCCAATCAAGTAGAATCTTAGCTAAACTAGACATAGATTGGAGTCTCCTAGTGGCTATCATATTAGATCCTACCATCAAACCCCTTTAGGTTAAGAGATAATTCTTTACCTTAGACTCGCAGATTCCATTATTGTGTGTCAAAGACATAAGATTTACCAATTAGCTTGGTCATTGCCATAATTTTCACTACCATTTCAATTCCACACCGGTTGTCTTAGCATGAGCTTGGGAGGTCAGGTGCGAAGAAGGTCACGTGTTGATTTTTTGTCATACAAATTAGTGAACCGGACATGAAGAGCTAGTCTTTAAGAATTTCCACTTTCATCCATCCTTTATTCTCGAAGGTATTATTATACCCGATGAATATGTCGGGATATGATGATTACGGTCAGCCCGTACTAGTACCAATCAAACATGTACTAGTACCAATCAAACATGCAATAGTCATGTTCACTTTCGACATGGGCGACATCCACTCATCCACTAAGAACTCTCTCGCTGTCGGGAACCAATGTTGGTTCTTTTGTACGCATCGAAGAATTGGATCAAGTCACTCAGACTTATCCTCTTGAAAAATCAAGTTCAAATAACATGACATTCACTAGTGAAGCGAGTTCATCTCCTCGGGGATTGTTTCGATAGCCCATTACCATATAATCTGATCAACTCCCCCATCTCGATGAGGTGTATTTAGCACGGTATGCTAGGAGTGAGAAATAATTCCAATAAATGAACCAATATTTCAATAGGTTGCGAGATAAAGGTGACGTCCCGCTTCGAGAAAAATAATGCTACCCCTCCACCAATTGACAATACAACTAATGAGGGGTGGAAACATTGCGAAAAATTCATAGCGGGTTACCATTCTCCTCAACAACCTCCAAAGGTTCAACCAAAGGTATCTAAGCAAGGTATTGCCCCATCAATGAGAGATGTCATTTAAGCTTTGGTTGATAAAGTTAAGGAGTTAGAGCTTTCCTAGAATACACAAAATTCATATGCCAGAAAGCATGGGCTCCTTCCTATTCATAGAACTATGGGCAAGTGTCGACCACACAGAATCCACCATTATACATGAATACTCCAAATCATGGAGACTTGTTAACTGGGATGGGTACCTTGGGTATGCCTCCTCAAGCTACATATGGATACCTACAACAAGCACCAGCGGAAGTGTGTGCTCAAATGCTATACCAACCGGAAATGTGATGTTCCCTAGCTTCACATCTTCAAATCCATATCAATGTAGTCAACCCCCATATATGCACATGTATTCCAAATATCCACATGGGGAAATATACTCCTACCAGTCCATATGGATAATCGTAGGGAATGCCATACACCGTGACAAATGTCTCTGTTATACTGTTTCAATAGCCAATTCAACCCCCACCTCCCCAACAAGGGTCTTCTATGGTGTAAACAAATGAAATGGGGACTTATTCTGAATATCTCAAAGAACCCCTAGATTTCTCCATTCGGGCAGGCATGCTCCCGAGACCCTTTTTGGATCTCCCAAAGTTCAAAGGGGAGGGCGATCCAAATTCCCACATCAAGGCTTATGAAACAACCATTCAAGAGCTTCTCCCATGGGATGCAGTCGTTGCAAAAATTTTCCCTAAGACACTTGAAGGTATTGCTATCAACTAGCATCATAGGATACCAGAGGCTTCAATACACTCGTTCAAACAACTCGTGTCAAATTTTATCAAAGATTTTGATATGAACAAGCTTCTGTGAACAAGAATCAGATAATTTCTTCATATAAAACAAGAACATGACGAATATGTAGCCCACTTCATTCAGAGGTGGAGACATGTTCTCTACTCTTCCAAAATTTCTCCAAAAATGGATCAAACGGAACTTTTGATTTGTTCCTTTACTCCCTCAACAGGGAAACAAAGGAAGAGGTTCAAAAGTTCCCGTTAAGGAGCCATGAAGAGGTGTTAGAGGATGCTCTTTGGATTGACCAAGTGGCCATCAACGGTGGTCGTAAGACCTACAAAAAAATGGGAAGTTAGTTGTCCCCGATCAAAACACTCCCGATTACTCCAATAATACAAATAACAATCAAGGACCAAAGATCCTTAATAAGAATCATGGAGTCACGAATGACGGTGTATGCCGAACATCCCAAAAGCCTAATGTTGTTAATCCCACTAACGGTGACATGAACAACAATAATGGAAGCGGGTGTCAAACATGAACAACATAAATATAATGACTAGTAAATAAATAATAAAAAAACTATAAATTAAAGAGAATTAAAATTTCTCACTGGACCTTGGTAAAAATGCATGTGGATTTTAATGTGTTTGGTCCTTGTCGGACATAATGGAAACAAAATAGCCTCATTATACAAAGACAAATGCCAACCCTAGTGCCTTTTCTTATAATATCTCTATAGTTTCTCGGTTGAAAAGAGATATAGATACCTAGATTTTTCTTAACAATTAGGGAATTAAAAATTTCTCACCCTTGGTAAATGGGATTTTAATCCTCCCCCAAGTGTTATTTATACAAAGACAAAAACAACCAACAACCATGGATTTCTTAACCACGGGGAAAACCAAAGTGTTATTTATAGTAGTAAACAACCAACAACCATGGATTCGAGACCACGAGGACAAACCAAAGGCCCTAGGATTATGATCCCGACCTATATCATGTTTTTCATAGGGTGCGGGCATGACATGAAGAACTTGTCGTGATTGTGATAAGTTTTGAAATGGTTTCTAGAAGGCCAAAGATATTTTTCATCAACATGTTTTCGCCAACCCAATTACACCTAGTCGAACACCTATATGGGACTGGTGTCTCCACAAAACACACCGTTGGAAATATTCAATGATCTTCTCCCCACGCATCCAAAGGATGGTAGACTAGATCCTAATAGTTCAAATAAAGGCATTCTAATAGGGACTCATGACATTGAATCCTCAACTTCATCAAACCCACAGGTGGCACCTCCATTGGATGGTTGTCAGCAAACAAATATTGTAGGTTTGGTTGAGTTAGATGTTGAACCCCAAATTAACGTTGCAACAAGAGCCTAGAGACTATTCATCACAGCCAATTCCAATCTATCCAGTTGTGTCGGATAGTGTTCATGACATGCTAAGCAAGCTAGTAGGGGCTTATGACTTGATCATTGATCTAACCAAGACCTTTTCACACATTTCCTTTTTAGATCTATTGAAAAATTCCTCTCTCATAGAGCCACTCTCTTGGAAGCACTTAGTCTTGGCCATTTGGCTAACATTAACCCTCCGCCAGAGCCACAGATAAACCATATAGACTTCAACATTTTCCATCTAGGGCAGCCCAAAAGGGATATTGGGTTTTTATTTAACATAAGCAAGATGCCTATGGATGCTAAAATAGCTCATAGAGGTGATCTGACCTTGTTCTTATAGGTCTAGATCTACAACAACTATGTGAAGCGTGCAATGATCAATGATGGGGCAGCAGTTAATATAGTCCCCTTCTCTTTTCTTCATAAATTAGGATATGGGGAGACTAATTGATCCTCAATGTGAAACACATTAAGGGGTTATGGCAGTCTCAAGGTAACCTCGATCAGAACCATATTATTACCAGTCACTCTTGGACCCAAGACAATGCTTACTAAGTTTTATATTATAGATCAGGAAACCAACTATAATATGATCCTTGGTCACCCTTGGATTCACCGCATGAAGGAAATCCCCTCCCCTATTCCAAGAAGTCAGATTCTTACATTTGGGGAAAGTATTTGTCGCTCAAGATGATCTAAATTCCTTTGATATACATTTGGCTAACTTAAAGAAAATACCAAGAGTCCACTCTGAATTCGAGCTTCCCACCAACCAGTTAAAAAAACTGGCACAAGTTACTTGAGGAAAAGATGGTTCCCACAATGGAATTAGAGGTTACAAGTTTGATTGAGGGTATTATGATGGTCAAGGATGAGAGTGTTTTTGTAGATACGAAGATCGATAGAACTACCACAAATATTTTTAATTATTAGAAAAGTATTTGCCTATCCTTCTCCCTTTTGATTCCATGGGTATGGGTCATGCTTTACGACTTGGTTCCCTTCTAGCGGATGATATTTGTATATTAGATGTAACTAAGACAAAAGGATAACTTACAAAAGATGACTCAACATCCGTCTTCCCGAGTAATTGTTGGAACCTCCATTTTGATGGGGCCAACTTTTTCTTGGCGTCGGGAAATGTGTAATCCTTACTTCTCCTGAAGGAAGGGTTTTACCTTTTACCTTTAAACTAAATTTCAGAGGCACAAACAATGGGGCCGAATATGAGGCTCTCCTACTAGGTATCATTGTAGCTAACAGAATGGATGTCCTCAATATTAGGGTGTTGGGCGGTTCACATCTAGTCACAAATCAGGTATCTGAGGTATACAAGACTAGGGATGAACACTTACAACTTGACAAAACTGCCGTACTAGGCCTAACTAAGGGGTTTGATTTCATATCAATCAAGGAAGTTCCACATGAATAAAACCTACTTACGGACTCTATAAAGCAACTTCCACCTCACGCTTCACTCCAAGTAGTGATTTAGAGGACACCAACTTCACGGTTTCACTTCAAACCGAATGTTTGATTCGCAAAGTTCCAATAACATCAATGTTGACATACATGGAAGATGAAGATCACCTTAACTCTTCAAGACCTATTGATAGGGACAAGTAAACATTATGCTACTTAAATGCTCTGGCGGAGTTTCATCTTACTTGTCAAGAGTTAGACATTCGCTAATTCCACGTTCTTCCTCTTATTTTGGAAATCCAATGATTGAGTCCTCTCCAGGAAAAAATCTTGAGATTTATGATGTAGAAGAAGAAGGTGATTTGGAGTTTCCTCTATCCTCACCTAATTTTGAGGAGGGTAACGCCTCCTTGATCAAGGGAATGATTTATATAAACATCGGAACAACGGAGAAACTAAAAATCTTAAAATCAGGGTCCTCTCTAACTCTGGAGGAAATAGAAATTCATACCCAAATCCTCAAGGAACATCAGAAAGCCTTGAAATTTGTTTATAAGGAAATGATGGGGATTGTACCCCACATCATAGTTCACAATCTCATCACTAAACCAGACGCCAAACCAATTAAGCAAAAATCAAGACCTATGAAGCCAAAAGTGGCCCTTATGGTAAAGGAAGAGGTAATGAAGCTTCTCTAGGTAGGATTCATCAAGCCTGTCGATTATTCACAATGGGTATCTAACATCATCCCCATCCTTAAAAAGAATGGAAATATCTCGTATTTGCATAGACTTTTGGGACATTAACAAGGCTTGTCCCAAGGATGATTTTCTCGCTACCATCTATTGATGTTATCGTTGATGCAATAGCTAGATTTGAGTTTTTGTCCCTCATGGATGGGTTTTCAGGATATAATCAAATCAAAATATCTATCGAAGACCAAGCTAAAACTACATTTATAACTCCTTAGGAACCTATTCTTATGTTTTCATGCCATTTGGTTTTAAGAACGTTGACACTACATATCAATGAGAAATGACCTACATATTCCATGATCTTATTCATAAAATTATGGAATCCTATGTAGATGACCTACTGGCCAAGGATAGGAAGTGTTGCAAACACCCTAGAGGTGCTTCGTATCATTCTTTCACACTTGATTGAGTATGGTGTCACATTAAATTTGGAAAAATGTGTATTCGGTGTGACAGGTGGAAAGCTCCTGGGCTACATTATATCTTCACGAGGGATCGATGTTGACCTGAAAAAATATGGGCTATGTTAGAAATGATTACGCCATCGGATGAGTCTCGGTATTATGTCTTTCCATGGGAAACATGGTGCAATCCAAAGGTTCATCCCTAACTTAACCTTCGTCATTCATCCAATCAACAATTTTTTAAAGAAAGATTATAACATTGATTGGAAGGAGGAATGCGATGAGGCCTTTGAGCTATTTAAATGGTTTACCCCCCCACGCTAATGCCACCTAGGTTAGATAACCATTTGATCTTATATTCATGGGCTACAGACGTTTCACTAGCCTATATGTTGGCTCAAGAGGACAATGAAATGCAAGAGCGAGTTGTCTACTTTATTAGTCACATGTTACTCGATTATGAGACACACTACACACAGGCAGAAAAATAATGCCTCGCCATAGTTTTTGCAACCAAGCGCTTAAGACATTATTGCTCAATCAAGAGACAAGGGTCATCATCAAGTCAGATCATCTATGGACATTCCTCATACAGAATCCTCGTCTAAAAAGGCTGGGAGTTTCATTACATTAATGGGTGAGTTCGAGTTAATGTTCATAAATCAAAAATCGTTAAGGGTCAAATCATTGCAGATTGGTTGGCTGATAATCCATTAGATGGGGGTGATTTGGTAGATTTGGAATTTCCTGACGAGTGTGTATATTTTTTTGAAACCAAGCCTCCTATCTCTATATGCCCTTGGTACACTGACATTATCAATTTCATCATGGATCACACATACCCATAAGGGGTAATGTGACAAAAATATGACGGTTAGGTGTAATTGCCACAAAATATGTTATCCTAGAACAAGTGATTTACTACAGAGCCTTTGATGGAATGCTATTGAGATGTGTTGACGTTGAAAAGTCTGAAAAGATTCTTTATGAGTCACGCAGTGTGGTATGTGGTGGCCACTTCGGTGGCCATGCCATATCTCAGAAGATACATCGGATGGGCTATTTCGGGCCCACCCTAGAACATGACATTGTAGAGTTTGTATGTAGATGCCACAAATGTCAAGAGTTTTCCCACGAGATCCACATACCAATCACAACTCCATGGCCCTTCTCCACGTGGGGCTTGGATCTGGTAGGGAAATTCTCTCCCTCGTCAATGGATGGCCATAATTTCATAATCACGACCACATAGTACATGACAAAGTGGGTAGATGCCATGCCCCTTACCACTTTTTTGGGCTCTGTAATCACTAAGTTCATCCTAAACCAGATAATTTTCAGGTATGGGGTGTCATAGGTAATTATTTTTTATAATGGCATGTCTTTCAAAAATGACAAGGTGCCTGAGTTGTGTACAAAGTTCAAAATAATCCATCTCATGGCTTCTCTCTACTACCCTCGGGATAACAAACAAAATGAGGCTACTAATAAGACTCTAAAGTCCATTCTCCTAAAAACCATTAAGGAGAATACACGAGATTGGCATCCGAAGCTTTTTCTAGCCTTGTGTGCCTACCAAACTTTGGTTAGAACACCAACGGGAGAAACTCCCTTTTCCTTAGTATTCGGTGTTGAAGTAGTTCGCACTTGAAGTCAAAATACCCAGCCTCCGTATTTTGCTACATGGGATCCTAGGAGAGGAGGGATATCGAGAAGCTCATCTCTCCTAATTATAAATCCTTGACGAAGCTAGATGAATGATAAGAAATGACATAGTGTATATGTTGATTGCATGGCTCGACAATATAATAAAAATGTCTATAAACATGATATTTCTGAAATAGATTTGGTATTAAGACTTGATAGCTGAATAGACAAGAAGACCAGCGAGGGAAGAAAGTTCATACCTAGGTGGTTAGGTCCATATCGAGTGGTGGAAGACTATAAAAATGGTGCATTCCACTTGTGTACTCTAGAAGGTGAGGAATTTAGAAAATCCGTGAAATCCCTTCACCTAAAGAGATACTACACATGATCCATCAAAGCATTCTCATATATACATTATTGCATCGTATTATATTTTCATCTATTTGTTCATTTTGTAAAAGTATAGTCAAGGAGATTATTATTATAGTGATTCCTAAAATCTTATGAAAATATTGCCAAAACAATCAAATCATGTGTCTTCAAATCTTCATTGTGTCATCAATTATTTCTATATCACTTATCAATCCAAACAAGACAAGACAAAGTTTTGTGATAACCATACCAAGGCTTGCATACTTCGTTCTAATTTTGGTCTCTTCTTAGGGTAGGTGTCTTTTGTTCATGGTCTGTTTTAAAAGCTTCATGGTGTCACATCTATCCCACATACACCTTCTTGGAAATAAGAACATTCTAAACAAATTGCCCAAATAAGTAAGTCAAGTGTAAATCAACAGAAATTTTTATTTTAAACAATTATTTTCCCTACAAACCTTCAAGTGTTGAGCTTGCATCTCTTACTAGTGACGCGGGGTTAGTAAAGGAAGGAAATTCCCATACTCGCCTATGCTTTGTCCATGGTGATAAGCCCATGCTTCTTCTTGGTAGCATGGGGACAAGGTATAGGGGGTCTCTTTGACAAACATGAAAGTCATAAACAATTAAATAAATTCTTGTTAAATACTAAGTCAAAATAGAGTGAATTATATGTTCAAAATTCTAAGAGAATTCAAAACCCTAAAAACCAGATTTTGTTAGTGGCCGTCTACGGATCTAAGTCTAGATAAACTACAAATCAGTTCACATTCTAAACTATGAGGTAGCATGAGTAAGGTAAGGTTGTAGCATCCCAATTTGGTTCTGTCAAATCTCTATCTTTCTCTCATCATTGTCATTCAACAAACTTCATGGCTTGTTCCTTTCCAACTCTCATTGTCAGCCCTCGCATATTACTAGTTGTGTGGGGTTAGAAGTGGGGCAAGCATATCTATTCATCATATCATTATATCATCATGTTTTATCAAGAAAAATATTAATTACGGAAGGTTGTAAAAGAAACTAAGTTTAAGATCACATTGTGTTTGCATCATCATATATCAGCATTATGAAAACAAAAAAATTAAAATCATTATGTTATCATTTCACATCCATTGCATACATTCTGAAAAGCATTGAAAAGTGAAAATTATAAACATCTAGAGTACACATGAGAGATAAGCCAAAGAGAGCCAACTAAGATATAATAGAATGCCGAACCAAAAATAGAGTCTGTATATATCATAGTGGATCAAGTTTGTATACAATGTCGTCATGCGCTAGGCATGGTAAAAATGCTTGCAACGAGCCGAAACATACAAAAAAATCGTATAGTGTCAAAAATGGTATCAAAGCAATAAAGGCTCAGCATCCTGTCAATCCTTGTGGGTCCCTCAAATGGCACGTGACCACGTCTAGGGATCCTATTGCATCTGCAATGACATTAAGAATGGCTGAATGGTGTGAGTGCTCATGGTGGCGCCCACTTCCCGTAGCCTCACTATGAGAATCGCTTCACCTCATTAAGCACTCGGTGGTCTCATATCCAACCACTATGGTATGAAGGGAAGACACTATCTCCATAACCTTCTAAAAGGGGGAGAACACATTGGTATGTTCACCGATGGATAAGGGCTTCCCGAGTCAATAATCAACTCAATCCGGGTCTTCCCCGAAGGGATCAATAGGGTATCTACACACACCTGACAAATGAGCTATCACCACTCAATTCCAAACATTGTAAAGGAAGAAAAGAAGAGATAGTGAGCTAAGAGAAAATCATGAACGCAAGTCAGAAGAGAATGCTAAACTAAACATGCGGAAATTAATAACAAAAATAGAGAAAGGAGTATTGAACATACTTGGGTCTCGGGAATCCATGTGGGATTAGTGACTGTTGTGGAAGGTGTTAGTGGTGGGTATGGAGCCTCCACAATTCAAATCCATGGTGTTTTTCCATCACGGACACATCATCTCCTCTAAGTGTCTCCTCTGAGACCAAAGTCTCTCTCTCTGTGCTCACCTCCTCATGTGCTGATCTGAGGATCTCTTGAGTGTAATGCCACTCAAGGTTGTTGTCGAGATCCCTCCAAGGTCTTGACCCTCATCCTCCTCTCTTCCCGACTTCCCCTCGTATTTTCTACCGCCTCCTCCTTAGATTTAGATTCTAAATCAATCAGCTCATCCTCCTCCCCACCACGAGCAAGATTCGCCCCAATTTGAAGTAAGGGTGCTTGAGGAGAACCAACCGCTCACCAAGCCTCGAACTACATGCCTAACTGCAATAGGAACACTAGGGGTACCAATTTTCCAAACAAGATCCCCTCTAGGACCTCTCTGCACCTCTTGAATAGTTATGTAGATAGGTGTCAAAAGGAAGCATGGTAATGTATGGAAGATCGAACTGTTGGGGCACCTAGTCAAAGGGGTGAATCTCAAGTCTCCCGACTCGTTAATCGGCTGGCTCGTGGAAGATCAAGCTATGATTGTTGCAGCCTCCTCACCCCATATCCCTACAATGTCTTGATAGGGTGTGGGGGTCATGTCGGCCATAGTTAGAGAGGCTACTAACTGATGTGAAGTCCGGAGCACTGACATGTCTGTCCATCTAGCTACTTAGATAGCCTCTTGATCTAATACCTGCACCCCCCGCCATATGGAATGAAACACTCATAGACCCAACTCATGACTAGGGTGGGGTGGCTCAAGGACTGTCCCTGTAATATGAGAACTTTGTTTAAGTTGTGGTATGTAGTCCCAGAATATCTTCTCCCAGGCATACTTACGGCCATGAGCCTCGATCTGTGTAATGATGGGGGCCTAATAGTATAAAAGTGTATCTCCTCCTTTGTCCCCGATCAGTCTCAAGGACAGGATACCCATGATGGCTCTCCAAAGGATAGGAATGGGAGCAGTAGCAATAGACCAAACCTTCATTCCCTTCTTCAAGCCAGAAGATACAATAACGTCTCCCATGTATGTGGCCTACTTTTTCATCACAACCGTTAACCCCGCTGTCACTAATGTCAGTCTCCTACCAAGTATCGAGAGTCATAGAATGTGGTATACATCCTCTAGAGTGATGGTCCACTCCCCTCTAACACTTGGAAGCTAAAAAGTGTTCGATTTACATCCCAATAAGAAAATAGGTCACACAAAATGTGACTGGTAGGAGCAACATGGGGCACCTAGGCTATCCGCTAGATTCTTGCCCACCGCAAAATATGTATCTTAGCTGGGTTAGCTAATCTAGAATCCCAAGGAGCCAATCACACTCTCTCTCTCTCGCTCCAGTGTATGTACTCCACCTTCTTCTGAATCCACCAAAACAAGAGAAAAGAGCAAGTTAGTAAAGCACATCACATAATAAGCTCATCAAGAATATGATAAATTCTCAAAATCCAAAAAAAAAGTTAATTTTCGAGCATGTTTTGACACTGTCTAGAACCATTTGCCTAGTGTAGGGCTACGATTCCCGAACTTCCACCCTACTTTGGGTGGTTGTCCTGAACCGATTTTCAAAATGCGCCCTTAACCCTAGAAAGGAACAAAAACGTTAAAATTGATCATTTTCGACAAAATAAAAGCATGCCCTATGGGCACCCCCTAAATACCTATTCAAGACAAAATTTTTTAAAAATATCCCCCTAGGTGAAGTTTTCAACATTTAAACTTTTAGGGTACAAAAAGACAAAGAAGGAAATAACTAACCTGAGAGCATGTTGGTTGATCTCCCACTTACGGAGGCATGATCATGATCTCAAAGCCACGAATGTATCGAGATGTATTTTCATTAAGAATGGTCACCGTGAATACAGAGCTCCAAATCAATCAAACAATCCAAATCAATAATGCACAAATGAATTTGTTTTGATATATATATATATATATATATATATATGATATTTCTAACTTTGTTTTGAGTCTATGCGTTTACGAGGATGGAGCGTTGGTGTAGGTATATTTCTACATCGCGCGTAAATGGTAAGTCCTCTTGTTGTTTTGATTTAGTGTTTATTTTTCAATATTTTAAATATCTGCACTTGAGTCTTCTTTTTCTCTTGCAAGTAGTAGGAGTTTGGACAAAGTGAGATTTCGACACATGGGTGTGTCAGGTATAACTTCTAACTCCCCATTTCGGGAATGCCATACTTGGACTATACGTTTTACGCCTCTTTCATGGCTAAGATGCTTCTCTGAGGGGGCAATATGTACACACCCAAAATTGCACGTGCTACATTGTCGAGAAAACGGTTATAAAAGTCCCCAATGATGATTTAAAATCCTTTCAAGAAGGTGTTCGAGCTCCAAAACCCATTCGTAGTATATATTTGTAGCCTAGATAGCCTTACTTATCTTTTCCTTGCATTTTCTAGCTTCCCCCTTCTTTCTGTGCTTGTTTTGGCCTTTAGTGTGGGATCGCCACCCTACAGGGTGGCGGTCTCAAAGCGCCACCTGTGTGGGGTGGCGGTCTTGCCCACTTTTTCCAAAATCTTCATGCGAGAAATTACATGCGACGATTCACTTAAGTTTTCTTTTTGAGTGCATCCGTGAGCTGAATTTTCTAAAAATAGCTTCATTTGTTTGGTTCTCCTTGTTCCTTCTATTTTTAAATAGATTTAATGAGTGGAACTGCCTCTTGATTGCCTTGTGCATGAAGTAACCTTCTATCCTTCATTCCTATATATTCCATGCTTGTATTCAAGCAAAAGGCTGAGAATTTTGTGTATCTTGCATTGTTGTGCTGTCATAATCTTGCTAGGAATTGCATAGCCAAGCTCAAATCTCTTGTGTTATCTCTCTTCTACTTGCATTACGTCTAGATTTCTTCCAAGTTTCCATCACTCAAGCGCCATCCTCTTTTTGTTGTTCTTTGCATTCCCAAATCCTTGGACTCACATGAACACTCAGAGAAAGAAAGGAAAGAACTGAGGGGACAGATACTCATACTACTGGATTTTCCAAAGCTCTTGCTCTTCCAGGTTGGAGTTGTGTATTTGTTTTCTTTGTTTTTTCAAATTTTCAATTACATATCAAATAGAGTAGAGAAATAAGTAATTTCAATTAACCGGTAGTTGCATAAGTAGATCAAATTAATAGAAAGTTTTTCCTTCCATATTACTAGGGAATTTGTGTGTGAATAATATCTCTATTAGAATCATGATTTTTTTCTTCACTCTGAGGCGGGGTTGGAGAGATTTAATTTGAATTAGATTAGATCTTAGATTTAGATTCCCACATCTACACAGATAGCTAGCTACATCGAACCATTTATTTGTTTTAAAATTGTTTATTAGATTAGATGCATTATCTAAAAAGTTAGAAAAGCACAAAAATATTTGTTTCCATAGATTAGTTTATTTTATTGCTTTGTCTGATATATTGAGAAAACACCCAAAATATAGCTTAGATTTCCTTTGATAGATATCTTATTTCTGAAAAAAATTAATTCATCTTGCATAACTATCAACGGTCCACAATAGGAAAAGACCTACAGTTGTGATCCTCTAGTCCCATAACCCAACGAGCTAGAGTTAATAACTGACATTGACACAAGCCTCGTGCTTAACAAATTTACACACATGACCACCACATACACAGAGAAAATAAAACAATTAGAGACTTTGAACATAGCTACTAATCAAAGTCAACAAATTTTGGACTACTATTGGAAATAGGATTTGAATACATGCATGACCATACAGGGGCCTCAGCCTCAACGAGTTTTTGGTTGTGATCCACAGGGTCCCACAACCCAACGAACCTTCTAGTATTTTAGATATCGACACTAGCTTATGCACACGGTATTTATATCTTCACCGATTCCACCCGATATTATCACACAACTTTCATTCTTGAGTATAACAGTTCGATCGATCAAAGCTAAGAATTTACGGACAAGACAAGAGAATTGCCCTTAGTTCCTACACCTCTACTACATGTCTTGTCTCATTTCTATGAAATTTTCTCGAAACCCATACGAGGAACCTACATGTTACTTTCCATGTATTCCAAAACTAATCAAGTATAATCTCGATGAACTAGAGATTGATTGGAGTCTTCGAGTGGCTATCATATCAAAGGCTACCATCACACCCCTTTAGGTTAGGAGATAATTCTTTTCCTTAGATTTGTAGATTCCGTTATTGCATGTCGAAGACATAAGGTTTCCAAATTACCTTGGTCATTGGCATCACTTTCACTACCATTTCAATTCCACACTGGATGTCTCGGCACGACCTCGAGAGGTTAGGTGCGAAGAAGGTCACACATTGATTTTATGTCATAAAAACACATCCTAAAAGGCCTTTACCACCTATCATTTTCCTTACTTGATAACATAAGAACTTTATTTAAGATCCAAATGAGTTAACCACTTTATTTGAGATCTAAAGGATTTAATCACTTTATTTCAGACCTATCATTTTGTCTCGAAAACATTGTCAATAAATGATACACACACAAAATGAGCTACCCCTTGTTTTTTTCCATTAATCTCTTTATCTCTACTCTATGTGATGCTACTGTTGAATAGGTATCTTCTTGATTTTTATTAAATACCATTAATGTCATATTTTTTCATCAAAAATAACCTGAAGACTCTGGAGTTCCTCTGTCTTTACATTATCAGTTTCCTTAAGCATCTTTACTTCTTTAGACAATGTGTTTAGCTTGTCTATAAGATTCCTGATACATCCTTCCAAATGCTCCTCATTATTTCCATAGGAAGATAACTCCTCAAAATCTTGATCCTTCATTGTTTCATTGACAATATCAGCTAGCCTCCTCATGTAATATTCTATAGCTGAACACTTATCAACAACATTGGGTTCTAGAGGAGATTCACGGTCATGAACTTCAACTTGTTGATCAACAAGTTCACCGCATGAACTCCCTTTCTGGATTGTTTCTTGAGATGCTTCCAGAATTAATCATTTGTATTTGTAACTAATCTCTTCGAGGTCTTTCAAAAATACCTCTTTCTCTTGTTTTTATTTTAAAGGATCCTCTTATGGACTATTTATTCTCCTTTTTGACTCCTCTAGTTCAATTGTAGATAAATCGAAAACTCTCTTAACACTCTTAATTTCATACTGAAAATGAGCAACATCCTGTTGGGCTTGCCTTACTTCCTTACAAAGCCATTAAATCTTAGAATACGGTTCAAATGATTATGTTGATGTTGGTATGTCAATGCTATTCAACACCTTTTTCCATCTTTGGATAAGATGGTTCCTTTCTGACAAGGCCTGCTCCGTCATACATGCTTGTTCAACCAAACTACAATAGTTATCCTGCAGCTCCTCAAACATTGTGTTTAGATCATCAACACTCCTCTTATTGATCATGCCACCATCCACACTTGCTTCAGGTGACTTATAATCTACAACATTAGTGTCATTCCCTTCAGATATTTTCCAATCCCTGATACTTGAGTGTGAAGCATTCTCTTCACCATAAGATGATCTTACAAGCCATTCAATTTTATCTATTATTTCTTTTGAGAAGAACTCCTCTGGAAAATTTACCTCCCCCAAAATATTTTAAATTTTTTGAAGAACAGAATCCTAGTGTGAAATTGATTCTTGTAAAGCATTTACAAAATTATGAACATATGATATCTCTAACTCCAATGCCTTGACATGCTCAGAAGCCTTCATTTCAGCTGCATGCAATTCATCATTTTTCATTTGTAACTCCTGCAGGAATTTATCTAGCTCATTTGATTTGTCTATTAATGATTGTTTTAGTGTATCCCGTTGTTAAACCAATCCTTTACCTTTGGAGATAAGCAAGGCTAATATTTTCTCTAATGGATGAAAATTTGGTTTCTTTCTGGTCAAGATCATTTCTGAGTTTGCTACTTTCAATTTTAAGTTCTTTAAGAGTCTCTTCAATTTTTAATTAGGTTTCCTTGAGTTCCCTAACTTCAGCCTCTTGTTGGGCTCTGATTGCTTTTATTTCATCCAGTTTCTCATATGACTAATTCAATTCCTTCTCTTTGCAGCTAAAGAGGCCCCTGAGAATCCCATCCAAAGGCAATATAATGTATTTCTCCCACAAGTGCACATAACTGGAAGCAAGTTCAAATAAACATTTTGGAAAAGGTTGACTTGGGAAATAGATTTTGTATACTTCTAAATAATCAAATGGAGGCTTGTCTCAAGATAATATATTCTCTACATGTAAGGATCAACAAACAACGTCTCATCTCAAATTGCCTCCTCTATGGAATCTATTAGCTTCTCAATGGCCATATAAAATTGGCATTTCAAATCATAATGATAATCTGCAGAAGATTTCATCAATATTTCCTTGTCTTAAAGATATAATTGAAGAGATTCTACAACCAAATGTAAATATCATGTGCTTCTCACCAGATCATTTGCATATACATAACATTAGATTGCATTCTAACACAAGTATTATTCTTCAAAACAAAATCTTAATCTAATGAGAACATGGATAAAAACCACTGGGATGCATTAGAGTAAGGAAAGATGACCTTTTCATTCTGAGAGGGGTTTGTAGAAAGGGCACTACTTATAATGAGCTTGTTGTTTGAATTTCAAGACATTATGGATATGCCCTCCATCTACTCTTCTAGAAGAAATTATGAAGCAACTTCTAGTATAATTTCATGAGAAATAAGTTGTCACTAAATTGTGTATCTCATCCAGTTTGATATAGTGCAATCCTCTCACCTCAAACTTGAATTTGTTAGCACACTAAGTTTAAAGAAACAACGATCTTCATGTCTTATAAATAGAGGAATGCAGAAGGCAAAAATTAGGGCATTCTTCACGAAAAAGAGACTCAAGTGTATCAGAGGAAAACAAGGAGAATTAAGAATCCTTCTACAATAGTTGCAAACATAGGTTATCACCAACAATACACCAAAATAGATCCCACTAAGCAACAACATACTAATGTTGAGGAAGATGAGACATCACTAATTCAAGAAGAGCTTGCCACAAGAATTTGATCCCAAACAGGTCCACATCCTCACTCTCAGGCATTAAGAAACATACCTCATTTAGGTATTGGACTCTACCCCTCCTTATGCTCATTATACTACTGCTATCAACCCCTTGCAGCCCCTAGTGTCCCTTGCAGATATGTTCTGAATAATTCCTCACTCAAAAGATCATAGATGTCTAAAGTGCTCCATATCTGAATAGTGAATCCTTCGTTCAGATGCCTTGGACTTAATCCTGACGTGATCAATATCTATGTACAACCCTAAACAATTTCATCATAAATTATGGCACCTCGATAATGTGATGCATGTTGTAGAAGACTATGTACTTGGAGTGACTTACACAAAAAGCTTTGGCTGTTGCTACATCATAGAAATCAATTTGTTCCCTGGTTAGACAATTAAAGACACACAAGTGACTTTGGTGGCTTATCCTCTAAAAATAATTAAGATGGACATTCTCATAGAAAATAATCCTTCCAGCTATGGGAATCCATTGATTATTAGTTTTTACAAAGATCTCAAAGGAGAGATACAACTAGACTACTAGACTGGGCCCATGCCATGATTCTTGTTACAAGAACTAAACAAATCCTGGAACCAAAACTCAAAGCTAGATATAGAGTGTAGAAGTAATATTCTCCTCATGAAAATAATATTTAAGAATAAATAAGACTATGCACTTACAAGATGATGTTGTAAGAAGACCTAAATATGCCCAAGCTTGTCTAAGAGGATAACAATGGCATATGGACTTTTAAGTTTAATAGGAGTTTTTTGTTGTTTTGGGTGTAGGATTTGTGTTGGCATCACCGCAAGGTGGACTCATTTCTTTCTCAAAAAATTAGTTCGAATGCATGGATAACATAGTGGATTATGAAGCCCTACTCCTGGGATTAAAGGTTGTCAAAGAAATTGGCATCAAGAATCTAAATGCTCAAGGTGATGCTGAACTGACAGTCAAACAAGTATGGAATCAACTCCAAGTTAGGAATGGTGAACTCAAAAATTACCATAATAGAGTATGGGACTACATAGAAACCTTTTGAGGCATACTCTTTCTAAATTAGCAACATTAAAAAAAACTCAGATCACAAACATGTTAGCTCTCCCGAAAAAAATGTGAAACAACATTAGAAATCTCTAACCATAAATGAGACAAAATCCACTTGAGAATATGTAAATTTGCATGCATAATCTGGTATCTCGTAATTTGTTGTAAATTCATCTAATGTTAGTTGTTGTAAATGTAAGTTGTTGTTGATATTTTAATACCTTTGGTCTCCGAATTAAGTTTTATTAGGATCAAATACAGAAGGGTAGAGGGGAAATTTGAGAAGATTGGGATCAAGAAGAACACGTTTTATCTTCCCAAAATTAGAATCTCTACCAAAGCATAGAAACCACGTAATGGATGACCTTTCATTAATGTGCAAACGGTTATGTATTAGAAAATATAAGAATACAGTCAATGAAGAGAAATGGAAGAAATACAACACACAACATACTTACATTTCGTGTGTGTCCTCCATTTATTTAACATAATAGAAGTACATCAAGTGAGGTAGTTATATGTTGTATAACTAAAGTACATTAACTAATTACATATTAGTTAATGTTTAAATAATGAATTAATAAATTTCATACCCTACATAATGACTAATCCATAAACTACTCAAAGTGCAACTTCCATACATGCTGTGTACTATATCCCTAATGCTCATAAAGCTTTTAATCAGAATGGGTAAATGAATTTTTTATGAAAGAATAAATGAACAATGAGATAAATTTTGAAGGAAAATAAGTTTATGATCTTCAATTTCATAGAGGTTATCAGTTATGTCATGGTCATGTTTTCCAAGCTAGATGGAGAGTACACAACAACCTATTTCATTGCTAAGTATTTTACACTATTATACCAGGTCTGGAAAGAAAGAATTTATTTTGATTGGGCTAATATAATATCAAATAATTTTGACAAGGATATCCAGACGTAAAAAGAGTGTACTATGGGGAACCAAGCATTTTTTACATGGCATCATATTTGCTACACTACATATGTGCTCAAAATCCTTTTTGGCACTAAATTTAAGTTTCCCTAGAGAACACAACCCTCCTTTCAAAGATTACTGCTCACTATTGTGTAAAATTTCCTATAAGAGGTATAATACCCACATTTGTAACAATTTCATTCCAAGTATGTATATTCTTCTCTTTAAAAGTAATTACCTATATTTTTATAAGAAAACTACATTGGAGGGTCTTGTAGGGAGGCTTATTTGACGAAATAAGAATTGCATTAGATTGAATTTCACATAAGCTAAGACTACACTAAAGGGGTTTTCGAGAGGATAAATTACGAAATGAGAATCACATCAGATTATGTGAAAAAGCTACAGATTCACATTTCCTACCTAGACATATATGAGACAGATCACTTCTCCAAGAATTGGTACACTAAATGCAAAATGGGTTGAATTTTTTCTGGTGCTGCTATTTTATATTAGTATTCACTTGTTAATGGGCATGGTACATGTTAAGGAGGTAGATGAAATATCGAACTTTCATGTTTATTTAATAGAATTTAGATTTGATAATCTTGGGCATGCATTTCACAGCCATATGAAGAAAATCAGAATACAACAACCTTATTTATAGTCACCAAAATATACATGGGATAAAGATATTTCTCAAAATGCTAATACTTGGGAGGACCTTTCATTAATGTGCAAAAGGTTATGTATTTATAGAATGATATAACAATTAAATATAGCTTTGAAAAGAACAGAATGGTTATAAACCATTCAATTGTTAAGTCCTATATTATGAAGAAAAAAATTATCTATGCAAAGGAAAAACAATGCCCTTCTCTGTCCCAATTTCAATCAAATTACTTGAGAAACAAAAATGTTTGATTCTACAGAGAAGAATGTTTGATTCCACGAGAGAATCAATACCATTTTTAGAGGACTCCCCTCTTGATATCATCATTCGCTGGTAGCAAGTCTACATTTTTATTGGCAAAGGCAGAAGGAAGGATGGAGCCACTTTAAGGTTGTAACATGAAGTATATGTGTTATAGTCATGGTCCTTTCTTTAGGATACACAATAGAAAGATGCAAATAGTTGAATGGGAATTAATATAAGTTAAAGTAATAACAAAAGGACCCAAAATAATAAGCACTAACCATAAGATGGTTTGCATGCTAAAATGCAAGTTAAAACCTTCACGAATGAACTAGCATAGTCGCTTACATCCAACAAGAAATAAATTCATAATTGACATAGGTTCATAACATTCGAATAAGTAAACTACTATACACATTCTATAAAATATAACTTGAAGAAATTAGCCATAAAATAAGTTTTAATGGCCTCATACTATTAGGAAAAATAAAAAAATATCTGAAAGCTAAGCCATTTTTACAATAACATCTATATTTCTCTTTATGAAAGCTAAGCCATTTTATATTTTTTTTTTTTAGAAGTTCCTACCCAACACTTATAACTATATAACGAGTTTCAGAAATTTCTATAGGATCAAGGGGAGGGAGGATGTTTGCACTAACCTGTAAAATCTAAAATTGCATCATTTTCAGATGGTCTCATCAAACACCATTTTCATTATTATCTGAACCTTTCACTGCAACACATGCCAAAAAATATAAAATTAATATTATGGGGTTACAAATGAATCGATAAATCATAAAAAATGAAAATTAACAAATATTTTAAAATAATCTATAATAAATAGACATTCAAAGAAGGAAAACAAAATGATTTAAAACTACACCTTGTTTAAGTTTTTTTATAAAATCTTCAAAAATAATGTAATCACTATCTTCCAATTTGTATGTATTGCTCCTAGAATCATATGATAAGTTGGCAGCCACGATGATAGATTCAAGTTGTACAAAAATATGGTCTGTAGAATCATACTTGTATATGTGTTTCCCCTTTATTTTATTGTACCAACAAAGTTGGAGTTCAATTCCTTCTTGTCTATCCAAAAGATCAATGTCATTATGGTAATCAAACACTTTATTACCATATTTTTCCCATATTCTTTGAACCCTTCTAATGTACCATGTTCGCATGAAACACTATGCTTTGTACTTTGAGAAACCCCTTTTCTTGTAGTATGTTCAGCTATGGGTATAGAATCAATGCAAAAAAACCCCCACAATCTTATTAGGAAACTAATATTAATGTTTACATTATCTGTGTATTCATTAAATACAAATGTTAGAAATTATATTATTGTTATATTAACAATAATATGTTGGTTGGAGTTGTTTTAACAACTCATATGATTTGAGTTGTGTATTGTTACGTGAGTAACAATCACAACTAAATAGGAGATATTATAGGTTCCATAATAATAGGAAATCCTATATATGTGTAATGAGTTTGTGATCGATTGATATATATTGTATTATTATTGTGCAAAACTGTATCTGCGTTTATATTTGTTATCAGAGCGAATTACTATGGAGCACTGATTTTATTTACAAAGGCAACTATGTCGATCATTTTTGTGGAGTCTTCAGTAATGATGGTAGATCCTTGGTGTCGGATTATAGCATTTTTATGGAGTTATTTTTAAATTGCAGATCAATATAGCTATCGGTCTTTGTAAATAATTTTTGTAACCATTGGCTGAGCGAGGCAGAACTACACTTTGCGTAATTAAACAACGAGCCAACGAGGTAGAACCACTGTTTCCCAACCACGACATCAGCTACAAGATTCTGAAAAAACGTTTTTTTGGGACTAGTCATTATACCCAGGCTCGCAATTTGAGGATCTCATTTTTGGGCTCACTCGAAACGGTGGGAGGTTTCAAATGCAGACCAGGTAGTTTTCGAGAAATGTGCAAATTTTCTTCTAATTGTATTCTTCCAGTTCAGTGTAAACAGTTCTGCTTGTGCTCGTTTTTCTTCTCACGTGATCATTGCATGGAATAGCCAAATCCACGTGTGGTCTCATTTTCTGTCCATTTCTTTATGGGGCTGGGCGTGGTGTTGTGGAAAGGATTGTTCTCTCAGCACAACCATAGCAGAAGCGTTGGAGGAAGAAAGGGGTTTCAAAATATTTGTGCTTTCAAGATTGAAGGTTCTTATCTGTGCATTAGATCTTGGATCGATTCACTGTTCAATGTAAAATCATCAAGATTTGCATTAAAACCTGCCATGGATCTGTTTCGGCTTTATTGCCTCCATTGCCATCATCAGCTGCAGAGTGATCATTTTCTACATGAATTCAGTCTGCATCTACCTCCACACAGTTCACGCCACCATCCTTGTTCAAGCAACTGCATGTGGGTATGTTCTCTTCTACATTGTTTTGTCGGATGATTTGATAGCAATCTGCCCTGCATATCTAAATGCATGTATCTGTGCATGCAATGCACTTCTATCCATAGTCCGCATATACACTCTCCATGTACCTGCACCATCATTCTTCTTAAATTGCAGTCTATAGATTTATCGGCAAACTTTTATTTTTGAGACCAGTGCAGATTCATTTCTTATTCCTTGCCATTTCATTAGTTATAATATTCTCGTAGTCTCTGTTATGCCATTTTATTAGAAATTATTTGTCCATGAAAAGACAATAGTTTGTATTTGTTGTAATTATATAAAAAGTAATCATTTATTACTTTTTATCATTAATAGATTTGTAATTGTCCATTACAAATCAAATTTATAGTCATTATTGCCTATTTGTAAAAAGGTGCATTTTCAGTTTCAGCCGACATCTATTTAAAAAAATAAAAGATAAGATAAGGTTGTGAAGAGTCATAATGGATAAGTTAAGTCACATTGAAAAATTTGAAGGTAAAGATTTTCATACCTAGCAAGTACGAACTCAGTTGTTCCTAATTAACAAAGACTTATGGGATATTGTTGATGGAAAAGAAAAGAAACCGACAAATGCAGATGAAGCAGCAAAATGGGCAAGCAGAGATTGAAAGGCTACTACAATTATTGGATTGGGTCTATCAAATTCTTATTTGCATCATATAGACTTTAAAAAGTCCTCTCACACAATTTGGGAAACATTGAACAAATTGTTTGGATCACAAGTTGGAAGTGCAACAATATCTTTAAAGCAAAGATTGTTCAGCCTCAAGATGGAAGAAGGCGACAACATGGTGGAACATATTAGTAAGTTTCATTCTATTTGCAATCAACTAGCGGGAATAAGTGTAGATGTGCCTGATGACGATGCTAAAGTAGTATTACTCAATAGCATGCCTCCATGCTATTCTAACATGGTATTTACTTTGAGTAAAATAAATCCAAGTTTAGAAGAACTTATTTCTTCTTTACTAGATGAAGAAAAGAGAATCATGTTTGCAGAACCAAAGGAAAAAGCCTGTATGGTAAGAAACAAGATAAAATAAGATCTAAATCTTCTTTCAGACCTGGATCATCTTATAAAGATTCAACGAAGCGGCTCACCTGTTATTACTATAGACAATCTGGTCACTTGTCTTCAAATTGCAAGAGAAGAGCACAAGACTTACTTGATGGGAAATTGCAAGATAATGCCATGACTGGTGATGATGAAGGAGAAAATGAAGAGGAAGGAAATACTGCTTATACAGAAAATCAAAGTGATGAAGGTTTTCTCTTTTAGATAATTAATACTGAAGGACAGAGGCATCAGAGGTTGGAGGTCATTCAATGACCTCTCGTCGACCACCAACAACGGGGCTGCACAAATGATTTGGTGGCATTTTGTTTATGTTGTGTGATTGCTTTTAGTTGTGCGAAGTGTGTTGCATTCTGCGGTGTTCATGTTTTGTGTTGAATAAGTGAAATGTTCACATTGAGGGGGGAACAGGATCAGCATGATCTAATGTTCCATTTTCAGTTTTTCAGTTGAGTATGTGGCTATTCCTATTTCCCCAAATGCAAAAACATAGTGCAGATCGCCAAGGTCCAGCTTAAACTTCTTGGACTCCTTGAACCTGTTTACTCCCACTTGGAAGTATTGAGCTATGAAGGCAAAGGGTAGCTTGCACTATGGACTCCATGTCTCATCTATCAATTTGAATCTACCGAGTGCAAAAATGCTTTGGTATACGTAAAATTCCACTTCTCCCCTAGTGGTTCTTTGGCGGTTGTTCCGAATTCGCCATTCGCCCGAACGTGTTCTTTAGGAATGTGTACCACTTTTCCATGCGCTCCTTATGCACGATTGTCATAGTGTCACAAGCGTATTTCTCAAACCTCTTTGCGGGTGAGGGGTCTTCAGGCAGGTACTCCCACACGAACTTTTCTGATGCATCCAGTACCCTGATCTCCGAAAACATGATGGTTAATAGGACATTGCCAAAAAGGATCCTATCACCTTCCTTCGTGCAACTGACAATCTCATCCATGATGAATGCGAGAAAAGTTGTAGATGGTGCCCTCTGAAATTTTCCTGCAAACATTCAACCATGGCTTATTAACCTAGGTCCATCTCTCCTAGCCATTTAACTTTGACACTAGGTGTGTGGCCATCTTCATTACCGGATCCTTAATGTCTACGACATCATAATACCTTGACCCCTTCTTGTATGCATAAGTGGCGATAGTCTCCTTAATTGTTGGTCAAGTCATCCTCCAAACCGTCTCCTTCATAGATGAGGCTTGTGAAATGTGAAATGAGCTGAGGGGTTATGCACATCTTGCACCCTGCGAAGTGGAAGTAGTCCTCATGCATGTGTGACATCAACCATTGATATAAATGCTCAGGTTTCCTAAAGTAGGGCAACTCAAAGAGTTGTAGTAACCCTGCCTTCTCCAACTTAACCTTCATGTCATCATTATAAATGTGAAAACCTTTTGGTGTACTTTTGTTTCTTGGGCGCGAGAACGCCAACGCCATCTCCTTCTCGATTGTGCTTGTCGATGATTGTAATCATTCACGAGACATGTTCTAAGATGGGACTCCCACTCCTTCCCCAACAATAATCCATCCCAAGATCTTGTATTTTTTCATACCACTCTTCATTTGTGCGTGCTTGAGTTTCTTGTTACCTAGCCTTGTCCTTTCTCTTTCCCTTCTTAGGTGTAGTAATTGGTTTCTTGGGTGCCATTATCTAGGTCTTCTTCCCACTTCAATCACTCCATGTTACTCTGTTCTTCTTCTCTCTCCAACCTTAGATCTCGAACTTGTGTAGAAAAATTCTTAACCCTATGCCCTCCTAATTGGGATACTCCTTTCACAAGATGACGCCTTCTCACAAATTCTCCTATGCTCGTGAAATACCTTCCTCCTAGTTAATAGATCGGAACTAGTTACTTACGCTTCAATCTCTCCAAATGTTACTTCACACGGATCATTTTTTTGGAAGCCCTAGTTTGCAAAGGTGCAAAAAGCACTTCTTTCTCCTTATATGTAAAGTGAATAATGAAGTTCCTTGACCCCTTTATTTATAGTTTTTCCCTTTTTAAGCATTAAGTGCTACTTCACCTACCACTGTACTTTTTACATTTAATGTAGATTTTTCAAACAAATCCCATCTTCAGCACTTTCCCTCACGCGCCCAAACTTGCGCGGAAAATCCTCCAACCTTCTAGCGCGCAACCAATCCAACATGATAGGAGACTCTTGTGCACATGTAACCAGCACCGAAGGCACTTCTTCTATCCTAATTTTTTCTCTCGCCTACCTCGTGTTACTTAATGCGCTTTCTCCTTCCTTGTACGTGGGATCTGAAAGTAGCTTTATCTTAGCAGCAACCATCCTTTTTCCATCTTTTCTTTTCATACACCTCTTTCAAACCGGCCATTCAATGGGATTTTTAACACAAACTACCTTGTCACTTTAACCATGCACTCCTTTACATTACTCCACCTGACACTAAAATGATGCACGGTCCTCTATACACTCAAAAATTCTCAAAAAGTAGTAATAAGGTTACCGGCGCCCAAGGCATGAAACAAAGCAATGACGTGAAAGGGAAACACAAGAAAAGAAATGCATAAAGGAAAATTCTAAGCTAACTCACAAAATTTCCTTATTTACAAACACTAAGAAGACGTATTTATAGTAGGGCTTCACCCTACTCTCATTAAAGTGTCCAAGAAATTTTGTTCCATCCAACACTTGTAACTTGCACGTGGCTGAATTAAGGATGTATGAGATTGTGTAAGGACCCAACCAATGGACTTTCAACTTCCTAGGATGGCATAAAAACTTAGAATAATAAAGTAAGACCATCTTCCCAACCTCAAACTTTTTGTTTCGATGTGGCGATCATGCCAAGCTTTTGCGTTGTTTTTCTCGTTGTTTGGCTCCACCTAGCAAGTGATCGTCTCTCATCCAGCTTCATTAACTCATCAATTATCTTTCACAACACTTGCTCATTAGCCAAACCTCCTATTCACACTATTCGCAAAGAAGGTAACATGAATTCAATTGGCAGAACAGCTTCCATGCCAAACACCAACTTAAATGGTGTGTCTTTGTTCAGCCTTTTATAAGTTGTCCTGTAAGCCCATAATACTGTTGATACTTTGTCATCCCAATCTTGTCTTTCGACATCACAAATTTTGGTCAGGGTATGACTTAGTATTTTTTTGAATGCTTCCACGATTCCATTTGCTTATGGGTGATAGGGGATATTCTTGTGATGAGCCACCATGAACTTTGCTAACAGGATCCTCATGGTCTCATTCAAGAAATGTGTACCCCTATCACTTGTTAAACTCAAAGGACATCCATACCTCATGATAATGTTCTCCCAGGTAAGAATATTACATTTGTGGGTTGTTGTGGAGTCTTTACTTGGGGCTTCCTCTACCCACCTTGTCAAATATTCCATGCAAGTGATGACATAGTGTGACCGGTCCTATGCATCGTTGGTGCAATAGGGCCTACTAGTTCTATTCCCCTCTTCTCAAAAGGTTCCGCACTAGGTATAGGGCACAAAGGCATTTCTCTCTTTCTGGCTTGCCAATGCGCTAACAATGGTCACATGTTTTACAATTGTCTTTAAAATCCGTTTACAAGGTTTCCCACCACAATCCTCGCCATTAATATATTACGTGCGGTGGCATTACCTGCATAATGCCCACCTACACTTCCTTTGTGTGCTTCCTCCATGATGGCGACACACTCATGCTCTAGTACACACCTACGTAACACCTCATCACTTCCCAACTTGGATAGGTCTCCACCGATTAGTTCATGTAGGGCATGAGGTGTATGGCTACTTGCTTATTCTCTAATGCCTTCATTCCTTCCGGTGCCACACCTTCCTTTAAAAATACTGAAATCTCCACCAAATCCGATGGCATGCACTGCAACCTATCTGATTGTGTGTGTGGCATTATTTCTTCACCACTATGCACATCCTCCCCGAATTAATTCTTGACAGATGATCAGGCCCACAATTACTCTTCCTAGGCTTCACTACTATGGTGAACTCAAACTCTTGAAATAACAACACCCACCAACATATGCGCCCTTGTAGAACAGGCTTGTTCACCAAATACTTTAATTCCATGTGGTCGGTGTAAAATACAAAGGGAGTTGGTAGTAGGTACCTGCTCGAACTTTAAAAGTGTGTAGATCATTGAAAATGCTTCGCACTCAGTTGTGGTGTAATTATGCTTTGCTGGTGTCAATTTCCTACTTACAAAACATAGAGGATGATCAACAATTCCTTCACCTAGATGTGCAAGCACTACTCCAATGGTGGTTCCTGAGGCATCTACATGGACATGGAAGGGCTTGTCCTAAGAGGGAAAATGTAATATAGGCGCGGTGACAAGCCTATCCTTTTTGATAAATGCCCTTTTTTTTTCCTCTCTCTAATGGAAGGCACTTTTATGTCTGAGCAGCTCCTCTAAAGGCATGGTGATCTTAGCATACCCTTTGATGAATTTCCTGTAATAACCCATATGCCCAAGGAATCCTCGCATTTTGCTCTGGCTAGTAGGCTCGCCTAACCAAACAATAATTGCAAATTTAGCGGGATCTACCAGCAAGACCTCCTTACATATGATATGCCCCAATAATATCCCAAAGGGTGTAGCAAATACACACTTCTTAATGTTGAGGGATATCCTCAATTGCATACACCTCTCAAACATTAACCTCATATTGTCAAAATTATCTTTTACTAGCCCATACATTGTCCAATCATCCAAATACACCTAAAGAAACTTATGGATGAAGTCCTAGAACATTTACACCAAGATGTGCAAGAAAAAAACAGGCGCATTCTTCAACCCAAGGGGCATGACCGTGTATGCAAAACTTCCCCACTTAGAGGCGAAAGTCATCTTCTCTTGGTCTTCATTTGCAATCTGAACTTGGAGGTACCTCGAAAATCCATCCGTAAAGGAATAGATTTCATGCCTAGTGATTCCTTCCAAAATTTCTTCATTGAAGGGGGTTGGAAAAGGATCAATGACACAAACTGCGTTCAGCTCCCTATAATCCACAAAGATCCTAATCCACCCATCCATCTTGATGTTGATTACAATCAGACTTATCCATTCTGATTCTTTCACTACTTCAATGATCCCAAAAGCTATCATTTTGTTTATCTCCTCCTTAACCTTTATGTAAAAATTAGGATTCATCGGTAGGGCCTCTTTCGGACTTTGGGCACACTATCCTTCATCTTCCCGAGGAATGGTGAATGCCTTTGAGCTCATGGTACCCGTGCGGGAATAAATCCTTAAATTCACGCAATAGATCATTGATCTTAGAGACTTCCTACTCCGACCAAGTAATCTCCAATAATAGATTCCTTAGGTTCTTCTACTAAATAGATGGTAACCTTCTTTGTCTTTAATGGCTCATGGTAGGCGTGCACACGGGTATCAATATTGTCCACTACCTCATGCATCCCTACAGAATGGCTAACATCCAACCTTTTTACTTCCACCCCATCAATCACATACAACAACTTCCCTTTCTCCTTTTCCAAACATGTGCGCTCAAGCTGTAACTATTATTTTTCCTCTACCTCCTCTTCAAAGCGCACATCCAAACCTTATCCACCTAGCAACTCTAATAGCTTATCTTCCACCATGGCACTATCCCCCACGGTAAGGCACTTGACACCCTATAAAGCCTTATAAACTGATGGCTTGGTACTCTGATACTCAAAGGTTTGAATGAGGTCAGCCGCTAGCTCTTGCTAATTCCCTATCTGATGGCTAGTGTCTCTAAATGTATGAACCATGCATGTGCACAACCCCGCAAAGTGTAGAATACAAACTTGTGTACCCAGGATGGATGGTGGCAAATCTTCCATGCCTTCTCTCTAGATCCTCTCACATTCTCGGATATGAAAATAGGTGGGATCCTTCCCATGGTATTCCTTGATGGCAAGTGGGCACGTTGATCCTAGAGAATTTGATAGAGAGAGTAATTCTTACCTCACGCCATTCCAAAAGGCTCTCCGATGTGTAGCCCACCACCATGCTACTATGCTTTGAGTAGGAAATAATTTAGCATCCCAATCCATTCCTTCTCCTTCTTCCATTGAGCTTCCATCTCCTACAAAAATAATTTAGCATCCCAATCCATTCCTTCTCCTTCTTCCATTGAGCTTCCATCTTCCCGAATACTTAGGAAGATCCTTTCCTCCTAGGTGTCGACTGTGTGGGCCTTTGTTACCTTGGTCACTAACCTCGCAACTGCCGTCTAATCAATTGATAAGTTCCCTGCACCCAATTTTCACTAGACTAGTGGTATCACTTACTGACTAAGCATCCTCAAACTAGATAACTCCGTCGGTACGATGTATTATCTCTGGGTCCCTAATTGAGCACCCATATATCCTATCTAGAACTTCTTCTCCCAAAGGTTCAATATAGGTCATCGATTTCCCATCGCCTATGGGTATAATGAATCACTCCTCCTTACTTTCAAGGTTGATGTACCCCTTGCTGAACGAAAGGTGCGCATTGTTCTTGTAACACCATGGGTGCCCAAGTAGTGCTGGGAAATTGTTTGCCTTGGCGAGCGCCAAGACTTCAAATTCCCCAGTAAACTTATCTCCCTGGATAGTGATAGTTGCATCCTTTAAGACATCAATGGGCATTTCCTTTGTCTTGTTTTCCATACACATCACATTCAAAGATGGTTATAATGTAGGTCTTCCCATCTTATGTCATGAATCCAAAGTTGGAACATTAACCTCCTCTCCTGTGTCAATGAGGATATTACTAAGGAGCCATCCATCTACAACTGCATTCAATGTGATCTCCTTTTCATAGTCAAGGATGTGAGGAGGAAGGTTTGTGTGTAAGACCTACCTCTCGCGCTCTCCTTCGGTGCATGGTACCTTCTCTCTCAACCATGATCCTAACAACGGAATTATATTCTCTTTCCTTAGCATTTTGTACACTTCCTTGACCTTATCAAGGACATCCTTTGGTGCCTCAACTCTCCTTCCTTGTTCCTCCCTCCTAGGTGATCCTTTAGACTTTGGATTTCCCCTTGTAAGCTCTGAATGACATCAATGGTGTCTTGATATACCTCCTTTTAATGCGTAGGGTCTGGGTACTTTCCATGAACCACTTCCTCCCTTGAAAATAGATTCTTCTACCTTGGTATCTCTTTTATGCACGTGGCTTCTACCCTTGTTGTTACCAAGATAGGCTCCAAACCTGCATCCCGTGTTCCCATGGCATTCACTGTGTGTTTTCCTTCTTAATATTGACCATTAAAGCACCCTTATATTTTCGGTGCTACTGATTCATGTGCTCAAACAAGTCTGGGCACTCATCATACTTATGCTTCTTTCCGCACCAAGAGCACTGCAACATGTCTGGGTACTCTCATTTGTAATTATCTGTAGACCCACAATTGAAACAAGTTTCACGCGGGAACTCATTCATTCCTTATCCGTGGTTACCATGACCAAAGAATCCTCTGTGAAAACCCCTTTTGCACGCACCTCCATCTACATGCTCCTTATAACGGTGATCATCACCCTTGGAACTATTGACAATGCTAGTTTGGCACACCCCATGATGAATGGCCTCATATATCTAATCAATTATCCTACAATATTCAGTATCATGGGTTGTAGAGGTGTAGATCTTGTAGTAGCAAGACACATTCTTCAAGATTGCGCGCTCTAGCAAGGGGGACCTACTTGCATCATGGTCCTCATGATAAATTTCATAGTCTACTATCACGGCACGTACCATCCTCTGGGGAAAATTATCCTTGACATGCCCTTCGACTTCACAATTTGTGTACCATAAACCACTGTAAGTCTCATAGGCTGAGTTTGCAGATAACTTCTCCTGTTTTTTAGCCATAGCAGTAATCTAAGCCTCCAAGAATGGGCTAACATTAGTATCAACACTACCAATAGCCTCATTGTGCAGAGTAGATTCCAATGCCTCGCGCGGGTCTTTAAATTTTTTATGAGATAAGACCATTCTAAAAGGGGTGATCAATCCTCCAAAAACTAATGAGCATGTTGTGAAGGGTGAATATCATATGATAATTTAGATAAGAGAGTTTTAAAGCATGCATCATACTCCCGCACACTCTCTGCCATTCCTTGTTGAATCTCCTTTAAAGCGCTGATGCTCTTCTATTCAAACTCAGGGATGTAGAATTCTACCAGGAATGCATTCTTTAAAACAAGTATAATCCACCACTTTGTTTGATGAGAGTCATACTTCTATACTAGCTATGCACGCGCCCTTGCAACGTGGTTGCAAACTAACTAGCCTTCCGCTGGGGTTGTGATACCCTTTGCGCGCCATAGTAGTTCACACTTGTGAACATGTTCTACAACATCCTCAATACCTCTGTAATCAAGCAAATGTAGACACATTTCAAGAAAAATTGGGGGAGTGGTTGGGGCCCAAATCCTCCTAAGCCAGAGCCTTAGTTTCCACACATGTTTCCTCCACCACCGACCCAACAAGTCTTGTGCCTCCCGAACCACTAGATCCATCGGACCCACCAGATCCTACTCCTCCTTAACCACAAGATCCACTAGGTCCACCAGTCCACTAGGTCCTATTCCTCCCGACCCCGAGATCCAAAAAATCCCGTAGTGGTCATACTAAGGGCTCCCACAGTTCCACTAAACTGCGTGCCTATTATCTACGACAATTCCCCACTACCAATAGTATACCTTGTGCCACTCCCGGATATGAGAAAAAAATATTGCATGCCTATACCTTTCTCGAAAAGTCATCCTAACATGGGTTGGTGTTTGCAGCCATAGAAGGCCCAAACAAGAAATTATATCTCCTGTGTGTAAACCGATCACTTATAATGTAACCAACCGAACTAGCAATATTTTTCCCATGATCGGAAAACCAAGCGCCGTGGTTCATCCACAAGGTGGGATCAAATGTGCACCAATGGTTCTTCTCTCTCCGTGCAATGAAATCTCATCGGAAGTCAAAGGGTCTCTCTTACACACTTGCCAAGATGGGGTCACACACACTACGCAGGTTCCACATCCTCTGTGTGAACCTCAAATCCTTCCTGCAACATCTGCCACCATACATCCATCACATCTGTAACCTCATAGTGTCTAGAAATCTCCCTTTCATGTGTTTCACCATACTTGAGTCATCTCTCCTCCCTTTCCTTCTCCGTCGCAACATTTGTCATCTTCCTCCACCCTAGCTTCCTCGCCCAAAGACTCAGAATGGTTTATCCAACCATTGGGAATGCCTCTAAACTCATGGTAACCATCAAGATCTTCATAGCTAGAGGGACAACACGTAGAAATGATCCTCTGGGCTCCCGTAGAAACTCAAACTCAGCAACCTTTGGACAAGAATATGTGGAAATGGCATACTCCAGAGTGTAGCTAGCCAATACTCCTTTCCACCAATGATCCACAACATGAGTCCACATCAGATCTACATCCTGTAGCCTTTGGTATTCTTCTTGGGTCCACACACATGATCCATAATGCCAACTTGATCTAGACGCATAGGTTGAGGGCCACTCATATAGTTCTACTATGAAACAACAGTAAACGTTTCATACAGATCCTGGTAGAGGTTCTCTTCTACCCATCTACGTGCATCAAACTCGGTGCGGTGCTAAATCTCTTAACAAATTCATCCTCTGTGCTCTTGAACCATAATTCAACACTTTCCAAAGTTAACCACTCTATTATTACTCACTACACGAGATCGGGATGTATGTCATTTCCCACTACAACTTCGAAAAGAGGTCCCGTGCAATGGAACCAAGACGTAGTCATTTTTACCCCTATCATAAAATAAAATAACCCCATGCGTGTCGGCCTATCACCTAGCAGATGCTGGGTGCTCACCCGAGGCATGTGTGGGTACCGAGTCTCTTTTATGTGAGTTTAGTGGGAAACATAATCATCTATGATTTTCACTTAAGAGATTTTAAAGGGGTTAAGACATATAAGAACCATATAGCTCGTAACAGCTTCTAGATCCTTACGGTCATTCCAGCATGAGAGTACTTAACATATTATATAACTTGTGACATAATAAAAATAAGTATACAAGAATCCATACTTAGCATAAGCATAAATGAAAGAGAACCTATGAGAAGGATGTATGCATCGAATCATTGATATTCATATATATGTAATCGCTGGTAACCTCATTATGTCCATACAAACCATTATAGAATGTCACAAAGAAGCAGACCATAGTCATGCATTATAACTAGACTAATGTAATTAGGCTATCAAAAATAAAAATTACAATCCCCATACCCAATACATCCTTTCCCAAATGTAATTACCCATTAACAGAGTTCTTGCAATATTTCTACAGAGCTCCGCCCACTCTCTAGTTCTCTCTTTGTTTACTCTATTGGCACTTTTATTTATAACCTTTCTTGGCTACCAACTCATCCTCCAGCACCCTCAAATCTGATGCCAAGTGTCTGAATGTGGTCCTCAATGTGATCATGCTCCTCTAGGCCTAAGCTTTCCACTTTATACCATGATTTTCTTCTAGAAGCTTTCTACCGCAGTGCATGCTCCTTCTTGGGCAACTGCCGCCAAAGGTGGCACCTTATCCACTCAAAGCATATGTATTCAAGTCATGATTTTCACGTAATCTTCTCCGAACGCCTAATTTGGCTAAGTCCCGAAAACTTGGGTCTATCTACACACGCCATATGCGCCATGGGCTTCCTTAAACCCTTCTCTTAAACCCTTCTCTCTGCACACCTTATCCTTGCATGCCTTTCTTTAACTAAGGCCTTGCGTGCCTATGCACCTTTTATACTTATCCAACATTCTAGGGACCCAATAGATGAATAACCACAACAAAATGAGGAAGCATATCATGTAAGGGTTTGCAATAATAACATGTGCATAGTATTCAATCAAATTGTTCTTAAAAGCATATGTTATATTTTCTATCCTATTGCTCCTTATCCAACTATCGCTAATAAATGTGATTGACATTGGTTTTCTTCTTTATTTTCACAAAAACCCACCAACGTATCACTTTTTGTAACTCACCGATATATTTTTTCACAACAATTTCATCTTTAGCAAAGCATACAGAATCGGGCCTTCTATTCCATGCTTGGACTTATAAATAGAATAAATATTTCATATTTCCTTAAAAATTTATTCATGCTCCTTGGAATGTATGTTAATTGTAATGAAATTACTTGTATAATTCAGATCATGAGCAGAAATATAACACCAAATAAAATAATATTCTAGAATAATGACCTCAATATGCAATTAGAATAGCTTCACCACTTCGAGGGGTAACCTCCAAACCATACAATAATACTCAAATGCTCCAATGATGATCAACTAATACCTACTAATCTCTATATATACTATTCCTATGTTGTGGCCAACACCAAGGCCAACCCACTAATGAAAATATAACATATATGAAAGAGATACATAATGATAAGAAGTTATGATAGCCACTAGTTGGCTATATACATCCAATATAAGATATATGATTAAGGGCATAGCATGCCCGTCCCCTTCGAAGAAACATTGTCCCCAATATTGAGAAGATCTAGATGCTGCTGCAGGAAATTTGTATCCTCCCAAGTTACGTCTTCATTGTCTAGATTTTTCCACTTGATCAAATACTCAGTGATGACCCTTGTCCTCAACCACTTAGTGCGTGTCTGAAGGATGCATTTTGGTTCCAGGATGATTCTTCCCTCTTCATCAAGCTCGAGTAACATTGTCTGGGTTGATATTGTCTATCTAATTACCTTCTTTAGGCAAGATACATGGAAGACTGGATGAATTTGAGTAGCCGGAGGAAGTTCCAGTTTGTATGCTACATTGCCAATATTCTGTAACACTTGATAAGGACCATAATACTTAGGTGAAATCTTGTTATCCTTTTTCTGTTTTTTAAGGACATTTGCTTATATGGTTATAAACGCACAAAAACCCAATCACTAACTTCAAAATGTCTTTCACTGCAATGTTGGTCTGCCTGTTGCTTCATGCGGTTTTGTGACATGGCCAAATTCTCCCTGAGACTAGAAAGCACCTCTTGTTGGTGTTGAATATGTTCTTCAACTGCTTGAACCTTTGGTTGGACTCTCAAAGATGAAGTGATAGAGGATGGATGGTACCCATATAATGCCAAGAAAGGAGACATTTTAGATGAAGTATGAAAGGAGGTGTTATACCACCATTATGCCAGTGGTAACCATTGGACCCATCTCACTTTCTTATCTGAGGTAAAACAATGAAGATATCCCTCCAAGCACTTGTTTACCCATTAGACTCGGGGATGATAAGAGGAACTACGAGCTAGTTGTGTGCCCAAGCATGAGAACAAGTCAGTCCAAAAATTACTAGTAAAGATAGGGTCTCGATCACTTACTATAATCTTTGGTGTCCCATGTAGCTTCTGAATTGTATCCATAAAGGCTGTTGCTACTATACTCGCAACAAATGGATGTGATAAAGCACAAAAATGGGAATATTTGGTGAGTCTATCCACCACCACCATGATTACATTTTTACCTTCTGATTTAGGCAATCCTGTGATGAAGTCCATAGACACCTCTTCCCACCTCTGGCTAGGAATAGATAGAGGTTGTAAAAGACTGGGACTTAATTGTTTCACCCTTATTTTGTTGACAAACCATGCATTCTACCACAAAATTTTGGACATCTCCTTTTAGCCCTTCCCAAAAAAAATCATGCTTGATTCGATGATAAGTATTTAAGAAGCCAAAATGACCCCCTACTGGAGAAGCATGGAGCTCAAATAGAACCCTATTTTTAAGGATTGAATTCTTACATAGATATAATCTATCTTTATACCATAAAACATCTCCTTTCCATAAAAATTTTTCTGACATGTTTGGATATTGTTGGAGATTCTAAATAAGATTTTGTGTACCTGGGTCATTTTTCCATTCAGACCTTGCATCCTCTATCCAATCCTCCTGTAATATAGATATGGCACACAACAATGCTTGGGCAGATTCATCCTTCGAGATAAAGCATCAACAACTACATTCTCTTTCCCTTTCTTGTATATTATCTCAAAATCATACCCCAACATTTTTGAGACCCATTTTTTTGTTCTTATAATGATAAACGTTGCTCTAAGAAGTATTTCAAACTATCATGATCTGTCTTTACTTTGAAATGTCATCCCATTAGATATGGTCTCCATTGTTTCACTACATGAAGTATTGCTAACATTTCTTTCTCATAAACTGGTTTAGAGATATTCTTACCTTTGAATTGGCAGCTCTCGAAGGAAATGGGTTGCCCTTCTTGCATGAGTACTACCCCCATACCATACCCTGAAGCATCACATTCAAAAATGATTTGAAAAATTTGGGGTGGCTAGAAATCGGAGTGGTGCACATGGCCTCCTTCAAGTTCTCAAAGGCCATAGTAGCTTGCTTATTCCATTGGAAAGATTCCTTCTTCATGAAAGTTGTGAGTGGTGTTGCGATGCTGCCATAATTCCTTATAAATCTACGATAATAACTGTAAGCCCCAAAATCTTCGGATATTTTTAGGGTTTTGGGAACCTTCCATTCAAGCATGGCTTTTATCTTGTTAGGATCCACTTTAACACCTTCATAAGAGACAATATGACCTAGATATTCAACCTCCTTGACACCAAAAGAACACTTAGAAGGCTTTGCATAAAGTTGATGTTGTTCAAGAGTTTCCAACACCTTATTTACATGATGCAGGTGTTCCTCCCATGTTTTACTATAGATTAATATATCATCAAAGAACACTAAAACAAACTTTCAAAGAAATGGCTTAAAGATGGAATTCATCAAGCTTTGAAATGTAGAGGGTGCATTTGTTAGTCCAAAAGGCATTACCAAGAACTCATAGTGTCCTTCATGTGTCTTGAAGGCTGTTTTATGAATATCTTCATCCTTGATTCTAATATGATGATATCTAGAATGAAGATCAAGTTTTGTAAAGTAAACAACACCATGTAACTCATCTAGAAAATCATCAATTACAAGAATAGGAAACTTATCTTTAATTGTGTACTTATTGAGTTCCCTGTAATATGGACACATGCACCAATTGTCATCTTTTTTCGTACCATCACTACAGGAGAAGAGTAAGCACTTTGACTATGACGAATAAGTTCTTGCTTCTAACATCTCTTGAACTATCTTCTCAATCTCACTCTTTTGCATATAGGGGTACCTATAAGGTCTGATGTTGGGTGGTTGACTCCCTAGTACTAGCTAGATGGCATGGTCATGGTCTCTTTTTGGAGGAAAACCCTTGGGCATTTCTCCAAAACCCCGAGTGCTCATCTATAATTGCTTGCATATCTCATGGGTATAAATGTATTGGAATGATGTGCTTCCAATGAAAATAGTTGTGCTACAAACCCTTCTACACCCTTTCTAAGAAATTTTTGCATCTGATGAGAACTTACCATCTATGGGGACTTTGCTCTTAGTCATTTTAGTTTAAAATTCCTCCCTTCTGACTAAAATTACATGAACAACTCTTGGAAATTCATTTCAATGGTTCCCAAGATGGTAAGCCACTGAACTCTTAACACAATGTCTATTGCTCCCATGGAAATGGCATACATATTGCTAGTTAGCAAGTAATATCCCATGGTGAGATTAATGTTATGGAATTTTCCTGAACAACTAACAGTTTTCCCATCAGCGATCATGACTTGACATTCTGGAGCTGGATAAACAAAGTAGTTCAAGCGTACCGCTAACTTATGATTCATGAAATTATGAGTACTTCCTGAATCAATCAACACTATTACCCTCTATTTTTTTAAGAATCCAAGTACTTTGAGAGTTTGGGGAGTGCTAATACTAGAAATTACATTGCATGATATTGTTGGTTGGGGGATCTCCAATTCCTCCTTTGGCTCTACCTCTTCGTCTTCTTCATTTTCTTCTTCTTGAGAGATCCCTCAATGTAGAACTTATTTTCTCGCACACTTATGTCCTGGTCTAAATTTGTTGTCACAATTAAAACATAACCCTTTGGCTCTCTTTTCTTCAATTTTTTGAGGTGTCAGTCTCATTGGTCGAGGGAATGATGGTGGAAGGGTGCTAGGATCTCTGATATTACTGACAGTTTGTTTCCTACTTGAAATAAATTTTTCCTCTGCCCTACGTGCCATGATCATAGAGTCTGAAACCTTATGAGGATTAAACATACGCACCTCAATATCAATTTGTTCTTTAAGACCCCCAATAAATAAGTCATTCAAATTATCTTCAGGAATATTTTCCACCCATAAGGAAAGGTTTTGGAATTGATGGATGTAATCTTTGACTATTCCTGTTTGTCTAAGCTTTGCTAATTGGCTGAAATAATTCTCTAACACACTAGAAATATAGTGCAATTGCAACTCTTCGGTGAATACTGTCCATGTAACATTGAGGCCACTCTTTTTCCTTTAAGCGCATAACCATCGATACCAAATGAACTAGTAAGGTTCAGATACAACGATGCCATGGTAACCTTTTGTCCCAATGGAATCTGATGAAGATCAAAGAAATTCTCCATCTGGTTAATCCAATTGAGTGGATCCTTTCCATCAAACTTACGCATTTCCACTTTTGGAAGCATGTTACGGGCTTGTAGAGTTTTTTTATTTGGATTGGTCATGTTTGCAGATCCACCATGGCTAGTTTGTTTATTACTTTGACCTAAAGATCCACCATGGTTAATATGAGTATGATTGAGTTGTGGCTCATTAGGAATGATATGATAACCCATGTTATTGTAGCTAAATTTTTGAATGAAATCCTCCAATCGTTTTCCAATATTTTCTACATCTTCTTTGTTGGCCACTCTACCTTTGAGGTTTCGCAACTCTAACTCAAGATAGCTGACCTTATGGTCAGTTGAAGTAAACCCTAACCCTGAGGACTCTATAGATACCCCTTCTAACTCTAAATCCTTAGCTACTATCTCATCCTTATCGGGGTTTTTGCAGTGATGGGATTCTTTTTGCCTCTTGTCAAAGGCCCACCCATGATGCTCCAAAATGGTAAGATTTAAGGATCAATGTCAAAATTTAGGGTTTCAGATTTCAATAGGAATTCAGCCAAATTTTATAAAACTCAAAGAACGAACTCAAACTAATTTTTAATATTATTTCTGGAAATTTAAATAACTTTGAAAAATTCCACAAATTGCACCCTATGAAGCCGAATTATGAAAAACCATAAAACCGCTATAACTTTTGCAAAACAAGTCAAAAATTATTAAAATTTTGAGGGACGCTTACTTGACTGATTTTGCCACACCATAGAATAATTTTCAGAAAAATTCACTACCAATGTTGAGATATGGACGAACCTTCAAAATTAGGGTTTGACATAGTGTTGGCCGAGTTCAAGCTTTGATACCACTTGTAATGAAATTACTTGTATAATTTAGATCATGAGCAGAAATATAACACCAAATAACACAATATTCTAGAATAATGATCTCAATATGCAATTATAATAGCTTCGCCACTTCGAGGGGGCAACCTCCAAACCATACAATAATACTCAAATGCTCCAATGATGATCAACTACTACCTACTAACCTCTATATATACTATTCCTATGCTATGGCCAACACCAAGGCCGACCCACTAATGAAAATATAACATATATGAAAGAGATACATAATGATAAGAAGTTATGATAGCCACAAGTCGGCTATATACATCCAATATAAGATATATGGTTAAGGGCATAGCATTAATTATTTTTGAACTTGCCTTATAGTTATATATATTGAAGCACCATCTAGATTCAAGCTAAGAAAGCTATGCAATCTAGGACCTCCCCATACCTTAATCATCTCGTAAATAGATTTGGTGGATTTACTATACCTTTTTCCTTCCTTAGAATGCACAATATTGTGAAATATATCTTGTACAAATTCCCAAACTACATCCTTACTCTATAATTTTCCTTTTTTATGTGCCTCACACACATCTTTGAAAAATCGATATACATATTTCTTTTCTATGGATTCAAATAAATTTTCCTTTAGGGATCTAATTCTAATAGATAATGAAGTGACGATTGTCCTCTCCCACCAAAGAGCACGTATTTTTATTCTTAGGCTTGTATTAGTATCTCGTCAAACTCTTCTGAGTTCAATTTGATTCAAAAAGTCTAATATTCTCCCTCTCTCTGTATCCCTCCCATGTATTTTAGTGGAGCTTATCATTCAATGATATAAACTCATCCTAAAATCATCGAATGGAGAACCAACTTACAAAATGTACATGTAAATGATTCAAAGGGGAATCCTAACTCAGAGACCCTTTTACAATGAATATGCCTATAAGTTCCATTGATACTACATTCAATGCCATTATAACATATTGATCTCTTGGTATGCTTCTCAATGGCCCAAAATTTCCCATCCCTTTTGATCTTCCATTAAGATCTTAGTGTCTAATCACTTCCCATTTCTATAAATATATGGTTCCTAAACCCCAACATAGAAGTAATATGTGAGATCCGTGAGCTTTAACAAGAAGGATATTAATATATAATTAAAAATACTATTAAGTAATAATACATTAGAGAAAGTGATAATCCAATACTAATTACAAGTTATGCAACATACCTGCATGTGAAAATCTTGTGCTTGTAGAAGCTTCTTGCAATATTGGTTGTGATGATGGGACCAAAAACCTATTCAAATTTTTTTGGACTTATCAATGGTAGGCTTCTTGGGTCTACCAACTGTGTCACTCCTCAACTCAACTGTAGAAGTCTTATTTATAGTAAGTGTGTGCTTCTTTGATTTCATGTGCTCATTTATAGATGTGGAAATACTACCACTTACAGGCACTAAAGAAAACTATTTAATGCAGCGTGTACACTCCACATTGCTTTCTCTTGTCTATATATTCTCTAAGTGTTTCTTCCACCACCTTGAACAAATATGAATCTTGTGTCTTGTTAAGATCATGTAGAATTTTGATTGCATGTTCAATCTAGATCGATCTCTAGACACATTTTTTGGTGTTATTTGGTTACATAGGATGGATTTTCACTATTTGTATTTGTTGTAATTTTATGTTTATGCTTTTTCATATCTCATGTGAGAATTCTTGTACTTACGGATAGTTTAACTTACTAATGATATATCTCCTGATCCATAATCAATTCCACAAGCTCCACAATGAATTTTTATTTGAGGTTTTCCCTCTTTTAAACATTGTTTCAAACTAATCTTCTCAAGGACAAAATTTTCCTTTAATTCATTCTTTTTGTCTTCTTATTTTTTCAATAAATTGATATCAATAACTACAACTGCTCTACTAATTTGGAACTTTCAACAAATTTTGATTGTTTTTGCATGGGTTCCTTCACATTCTCATAATTTTCAGCAAATCTTGATTGTATATGGATGGACTCCATCACATTCTCTCCAAAATTTGCAAAGTTTTCTACTATCTCACTTATATTTGTTTCAGTTGTACCAATATCCAAAGTTTCAAGTTTCCTCTTGATGCCTATAGTTGATGAAGAATTTCCAATTTTTCTCTTTCTTTGGGTTTAATGAATGCCCTTTATTGTTAACAAAATTGAATGGATATTCAAAACATCATATTTCACCATTTCATGATTAACAATAGAAAATTTAGAATCCCTCGGACATCTAACTATACCAATGACATGATTCCCTTCACTAGTTACAATATCAATATCCAAATCATCCCTTGGATCCATCTGTAATTCCATCAATATGTACCATATTAGTACAATAAAATTATTTGAATCTAAAAAAAAATAATAAAAATTATAAAACAAATAATACTATTGGTTGCACTTGAAAGAACACGAGTGATTTATTAGTATCTAACAACCTTCTTAAAATATTTTAAATGAAATGCAAGAGTATGTTTCAAAACATGATTTGTCAAAATGGATAGAACATGTGGCTTACATGCAATAGCAATAAGGAGAACATGAGTTCAAGAATATCTAAATGAGAAATGAAAGCAATTACTAAATTGATCTTACATGTGGCCAATGACTAAGCGCTGAAAATGAAAATAGAAAACCTATTGTCAGACAGTTCATAAACTCTAGAAAGAACATTGATTTTCCATCTACTGCAGGAAGTAAAAGAGACTGGGGTGGCCCTTGAGTTTGCACTTAAATTCATATGGCCTGGTGTTAGATATATCTATACCAGCCATGAAAATGGCAGGGGATATGTCTTTACCAGCCATGAGATGCCTTAAATATGAATAGACCACATAACGCATGCAACATATAAATTTGAAAATAAATTGTTTAAATATGAAAAGGTTGATATTCTGATTTCAATTTTGCTGCATGTTATTCTAGGTGAATCAGATTGGCACAGTGACTGAATCCATCCAAGTAGCTCTTAATTCTAAAGATGTTGGTTGGGGTGTTATGGTTAGCCATCAAAGTGGAGAGACCGAGGACAATTTCATTGCAGATCTGGTTGTTGGTTTAGCCAGTGGAAAGGTACAAGAATGAAACATCATGTTTTGACTGCCATATTCTTATTTTAAACATTTTTTGAAGATAGATTTTCAGTTACTTTACAATCATGTAACTACAAGCTATGGGAAGTCTCATGTTTGATATGTCTATGCTCTTGATCTTTGGATCTTGTCCGTACAGATAAAAACAGGAGCACCTTGTTGTAGTGAGTGACTTGCTAAATATAATCAGGTACAATGTCATTCATGAATATCGACATGTTATTTTTGTTGTGGTCATCAATAAACTCGTCTCTCTTTATTTGATTGCAGCTCCTACGTATTGAAGAAGAGCTTGGCAATGTGTGTTATGTTGGAAAGAATTTTGGCACCCGTAGAAATATAAAAAACAAGGGAGCATGTAGGAATGATAAGAGCACAAATAATAATTCCTTTCTGGAATTATATTAGGAATTTTGTGAAGGTTCATTTAAGTAGAAATTGTTTTGGACAATATCCGGCCCGATTACAAACATGTATTAGCCGGAAATGCTGAAACTGAGCTAAAATAATTTGTAACTTGTGGGCTAGGTTTATTGATGATTGATGATCACTATAAAGCTTCATATGGTTTCTTGGTAATGTCAAAGATTGCATGCAAATAGAGCTTTAAAGAATATTCTTAAAATAAATGAAATTGTTTGCTATCAAGAAGGTTTTCTTCTGTGAACATAAATATTAGAACCGAAAGAACAAAGATTCAATTAGAGAGATACAACATCAATCCTTAAATTTCAAGAACCAAATCCTAGTAAATGATAGGAAGTGCGAACAGAAAGTTGCATCTTAAAAAACAAGAGAATATAGAAGTTTATGAAGAAAGAGGCAGACAAGCTAGACAAAACTCTTGAAAAAACTCAAGAGGGCAAGAAACAAAGTTGATAACATGATCATAGTGAGTATTTTTAAATTTCTCATAAAGTTAAGTTCAGACAAGAGAGTACAAAATGTTGTCTAGGTGGGAAGTTTATCTGGTAGCCGTTTTCAAAATATTTATGGAAACAGTTGAATATTAGATTTGTGTCAAGAGGCCCAGCTTACAGATCTAGGTGGATACTTGTAACATGATGCTCAATGACACTGCACCTGGGTTAAGCATTAGAAAAAAGGATTCACACCATGAGTTTGTTGAATTCTTCCTGGCACATTCCAAAACTAAGTGAAGATGGATCTGTACTCAAGTAGATGACCAGATTTTACTATGTGTTTTATGGCTTAAGAGAGCATCTTCATGTCTTCTATTAGTAAGTTTTGCAAACTATACATATAAAGGACCCTTGCAAAAAAAAAAATAGAACATGAGGGATTTGACTGGAACTGAACCTTGGAAACTTCGTGTGAGATTCAATATTGCCAATAGGCTCCCAAGGGTCAAGAGAGATGAAAATGACTTCATTTGGTTGAATCCATCATTTTGGTACTTATATTATGGGTTATAACTGGTTATTTATGATGAAAGCACCTAGAGATCAGTTCTGGTCAAGTTATGCACACTTGGCATCTATCAAACATTTTGTTTATATTGTGGATGTTCTCTCTTTTAAACGACATGTTATTTGTGAGTCATAAGTCATTCTGTGTAAGTATCAAAATCAAAACTAAGTGTTTGGAAAGTCAGCATTGCTTCATTACTATTTCATATCTGTGTGATAAGTTGGTAACCCTACTCAATACTAATAATGTAAAATAAACAAGCTTTAGTAGTGTTGGCATCTACACAGTGCAATCTATTAGAAATTTAGCAGGCTATAGCTCCCAAAAAAATTCATGACATTGTGATAACCTTGTGGCATTCTATACATTCATTTCTTGTATCATTTAACAATGTTTTATTTTAATTTGAGTTTATTCTATGAATTTAAATGTTTTTTAAAGTAGTGATAAAGTTGCCAATTTATATCAATAAATTGCCAATTACAAATTTTTGAGTCAAATTTTGGTCTGCTAATAACGAAGTTTTGAACTATGGTCTAAACCATAGCATAAAACCTACTCAAATTACCACCCTAGTACAAAAATCATGGCCAAAATACGTCATAAAACAAGGCTAATGAATAACCAGATGACAACAACCAAACAAAGAATATGATCAAAATCCAGTTGCAGACAAGTTTCAACCAAATCAACCCAAGCAAAACTCCAAAATAAAAGAGTCTAAACCTAAGTTGCAAGGAATGCATAAACATGTACTAGTTTCTAAAACATAAATTCCTAGAAATGTAACCCCCAAAAGGAGCATGTCTAGGAAACGTGGTATATGTCGAGGAACTCCATTTTACTATTCATTTGAGCTATATAGTGTATCCCATGTAGTCTGGACAGCTCATTAGGATCCAATTTTAGTTGGTATGATTTATGAGCATCTGGGGCCACCTCTTGTTGTGCCCAAGCAATGTAAGAAACAATCTGTAAGCCCATTTCTTAGTTTCTGAATATGTATATCAAAATTGTAGTACTTGGCACATGTCAGAGAGGTAATCACCTACATTGTAAGGGAATGATTGACCTCATAAAAACATTATTATGCTAAAGCATCCTCAATGATATTGTAGTGTGATGGTGTTGTTTCTTGATATTATTCTACGATTATAACCTTTTGGTATGTCTCATATTTTCTCTCATGGTTTTTGTAAATGGAATGCATTTCTCATTCCTAGCAACAAAATCATAAAAATATTTTTTATGTGCATAACTTTGGTTCTAAGCTCTATGGGGTAATAATTTGATTTAAATCCTAATTTGGTCTCATCAGAAACTATAGAATGTAGAAGACAATGCTAGTATCATGTGAAACCATCAAACGATTGAGCATAAATTCTAATAATATTGAAGTTCCTCAACTCTATTTCTTTTAATGTTTCATAGGTTGTCAATGACTGAATACACGATAAAGAAGAAAAAATCCAAAAATATAATAAATGTCAAATCCTATGAATGCCAATTGAGTGAATGAAGAGTTGTCAGAAGTTTGAATGCCTAAGTAAAGTGGTTTGGGATGTTTATAACTGATTGAGCCTGAGAACCACAATAACTAGTTAACAAAAAAGTGCAAACCGTGGTGGATAAACCAATACATAAGGTTTCACAAGTAGTAACCTAAAGAAGAAAGTTGGATAATACAGTTACAAATATTTTGATACTAGTTGGAGAATTTGAAACTCAATATGAGGCAAGATATGCTAAAAACACTCACTAGGTTGTTTGAAACCCTAAACTAGGGCTAGAATTAGAAAATGTGGATAACTTGAGTTCTTGTGGACAAAATAACTTGAAATTTGATATGTATCATGGTTTCATGATCTTGAGATAGAAATAAAAGTTTGGGAGTGGTTTAAGACCGTAAATTTATATTTTATTTGACAGTCCAAGTCTGAGCGTTAAGAGACCTTATCAAAGCAAAGAAAATGAAATCTGAGCCAATTTTACCAAAGGGGGTTTGTGAAATGAATGGGACAATTAAACAAGCTAAATGGGTCCCTGAAAATGCTCTTCATTTTCTCTAAATGTTGCAAAATACAAAATTTGTCATTGAAATAGTAGTGTGATAGGGCTAATGGACTGTAGGAGGTGGGGTATAATATAGAAAACTAATTTCCTTATGTTTGTTCAATATCTCACTCCTTGAGAAGTTGGTGATTATTGGGAAGGATTTGATTAAGGATGTTGAAGGTGAATGAATCTTGTGTCAAGGAATAAAATAATTTGAGTTGTTAAGTAAATGTGAGAGATCATGATTAGTGAGCATCTTAGTCCTAAGATAAAATGATATAGAGTTCTTATATTGATCTTGGTTGTTCTTATGATGGCTATGTGAAACTAGGGTTGAACCACTATGGATGATAAGGTATGACCACATGAAACTCTTGTGTGGAGTGAAGGAATGTATATAGTTGAGTTTTGGGATCAAAAACTAGTGCCAAGAAAGTAGAGTAAGGAAGTAAATTATAGATGAAAACGAATAATATTAGGTGTTACATGTTACTTTTAAAGTTATAATAATAATTCCAAATTTGTAGATGTGGTAAATGATGTAGATTTCTTTATTCTAGAAGTAGAAAGTGCACATTGACAACATTTTTTAATGAAATCCATCACGTAAATGACAGAAAATCAAAGTAATAGATTTACTTAGTTGAAGTAGAAAGTTCAACTGTTCAAGTGTTATGTTCAATATGCATGTAATATTTTACAGTGAATAGAGTGAAAAGAGGGTTTTTTTTTTTGTCAATTTTCCTACCTTATTTGATATATAGTATTAGAAACATTGGATCCTTTGTATTCACATGCCTATGGCTTTGGCTGGTTGGGATGGTTTCTACCATTATATAACAACTACAACTTCTATGCAAAGATTATAACCAATAAAATAGGAGGGAAAAGCAATTTGGCATCCAAAACTATAACATAGTTAGATCTTGTTGTGGCTTGCAGGATGCCTATTTAACTTGTTACCTAAGATATTATGGATTAACATAGTGGAAATTTGTTAACTTTTGAAACAAAATTATGCCAAGTGATAATTTTTAAATTCCCAACAAAACTCAACAAAAAATGTGACAGTGGGTGGGAAGATGTGTATTGAACAAGTTAATAGGATAAGCTTTTACAGTTTCAGGTAAATAAAAGATAAATAAGGAAGTAATAGTGAACATGGGAAATACCATTGTATCATACAATACGGTCCTAATATTTATTAGGGATAATGTTTGTGCACTTCTCTTATTTAATTGATTATTTGTCTAGAAAATAGTGATATTAGGAATAATATGTTGAGGATTAGGGATATGATATTTCAAATAGAACTTCACTCTTCTAAATTTTCCTCAATCCTCCAAATTTTCAAACTTAAGATTTCCATTTATTAAATTTCATTTGTTGAAATTGCATTAGCATGCAAAACATACTGTACACATCAGAATCACAAAACAGTATCAACAGGGGCATTGCACTTCAATGCATTGCATATAGTCATAAAATCCTTCCAGATGAAAACTCATCACATAAAAAACTACATTTGGAGTGAAAACAAAACTACATACAATGCGACTAATTCCAAATTTTCAACTAGTTTCTAATTTTATCAAATCAAAGTATTGAATTCAGGTTGTTTCACATATTTTATATACATTAAACTCACAAACAGCCATCGGCAGGCCCCTGCTTTAGTGCAATGGGATTAAGCTTAAACCCAATACCCATCCCATAAAAATGTTTGAAAAATGAATAATCCACACCAAAAAAACATCAAAAAAACCTTGCAATCAACTAAAATTCCTCTCATGAAACCCACATGGATAAAACTCAGAAAAACTTGAAATCGAACTCCTCATGAAATGAAACATACAAAAATGTAATGCAGACATTCACGACTGCTTACCTCACTCAATAACCCCTATCTTTTTCTGTTTAGATGATCCATGATGATTAGAGATTCACACCTAGCCCGGAAAATATATATTGCATTTGATGGACGACTAATATTTTTACGCCGAATGGAAATGTGATGGAAATAGTCCCATGCATTCTCCGAACTTTGACATTTATAGACTACGGAGCCCAAGAAGACGTCTATTCCTTCCGCTTTCACCATCCACACTCACCGAGACACATAATATAAACCTCTTCCATGACTCTGCCTCTTCTCCTAGCTCCTTCCACTCCTCCCAACTCCTACTCTTATACCCTACCCCAATACCTAATTCGAAATACTAAAAAATTAAACCCTTCCACCCCCATTCACATACAGGGGATTTTTTTTGGCCATTTTTAATACCTCAATATGAATGGACGTGGTAGGATATCATTTAGTTAATGAACACCTCATGGTGGGCCACTTGGAGGATTATATGTTCAATGGAAAGGACCACGCATTTTCTATGGGTGTGGTGTACATGGTCATCATTTAAGAGAGTGTCCTCATAACCCTAATAATCGGGGTAAGGCACCGGTTTTGAGCCTACGATTGGTGACATGTCCGGGAGCCACATGGTTTATGCTATGCTCAAGAATTGATAGATAGAGCACCAAGGAATGGTGATTGAAACCATAGGTAGCATTGGTTATTTCTACCCTTATCATTTTTATTCGGGCTCATTAGATTCTTTCATTTCTCCATCTTTAGTAGAGCGATGTAGGTTTGTTGTAATTAGGTAGGGCCTTAGATAGGATGTTGAGATGGCTTCTAGAGCCAAACTCTCAATCGAATCCTTAGTTAAGGAGTGTGTAGTGAACCTAGCACCATTCACCATGAATTTGGATCCTCGTATCCTTCCCTTGGGTTCATATGGATTTATCTTGTGCATGGATTGGTTTTTTTCCCATTGAGCTAGAGTTGACTGTCACAAAAAGGTTACATCTTGTGTGCAGACAACTTGGGAGTGGATTTGGTGATTTTGGAGTCAGGATACCCATCTCTATTCACAACATATCTGTTATGCAGCTGAAGTGGTGTGTGCGACGGGGTTGTCAGCTATTTTCCATCACTCTTAGTGACCAATTAGAGGATGAGACTAAGGGACCCTCACTTGATGACCACCCCATTTTGTAGGAGTTCTCTGATGTCTTTCCTAGTGATTTTCTAGGGTGAGTTCCCCACGTGAGTTCTAATTTTGTATTGATTATTTTCTAGGAGTAGATTCTATCTCACATGAACCATATAGGATGACCACACATGAGCTATATGAGCTCAAGTTGCAATTAGAGGTCCTTCTAAAGAAAGGCCTAATCCATCCTAGTGTATCTTTTTAGGGTGCTCTAGTGATCTTCATGAAGAAAAAGGACAGATATCTACATTTGTGTGTTGACTATAGATAGACAAACAAAGTAATGATAAAAAATTGTTACCCCCTTCCTCGGATAGATGATTTATTTGATCAGATGAAGGGAGCTGATGTATTTTATAATATTGATCTTAAGCTAGGCTATCATCAGCTAAGGATTGTGGAGGAAGATATCCACAAGACAACTTTCCGCATGAGATATGACCACTCTGAATTCACGTTGGTACCTTTTGATCGAAAAAACGCCCTACTTTATTCATGAGTTTGATTAATGCGGAGTTTAGGCCATTTTTGGATCGCTTCATGCTCATGTTTCTTGATGAAATTTTGATATACTCACGTACATGTGAGGAGCATGAGGAGAACCTTCAACAGGTTCTACAGTGTCTTCATGAGTAGCAACTATACGGGAACCTAGAGAAGTGTTCCTTTTGGTCAAAGAGGTTAAGTACATTGGTCACATCATTTTTGGAGAATGTATCATAGTTGATCCTTCTATGATAAGAGCTATTATGGATTAGCCTATGTAAACCAATGTGACCAAGGTGCGATTTCATGGTGTTGGTAGGTTATTATAGGATATTGTTTCAGAATTTTCTCAAACTACGCACCCCATCCCTTCCCTTCAAAGCAGAAAGGGAAGAAGTTTGTTTAGTCTAATGGATGTGAGAAATCCTTTAGTATAATGAAGGGATGTCTTACAAAAACACTAATTCTTGCGAGTGTCGGATCCTTACCATGATTTATTTATGTGTATGGATTATTCCTTGGAAGTATTAGGTGGTTTCCTTTGAGTCTCACAAACTTAAGGATTACGAGCTCAATTATCGAACTCATGACCTTGAGCTTGCGGTAGTAGTGCATTCTTTGGTACATTGGTGTCATTTCCTTCTTAGCAGGAGGTTTAATCTCAAGATAAATCATTTGATCTTACGCCACCTCTTCACACAACACACTCTCAACACTCGTTAGAGGAACTAGGTGGAGTTATTATGTGAGTATGACATGGAGATACAACTTGTGAATTGGAAGGAGATTGTGGCTGCATACACTCGAGTAGATAGAGACATTTGGTTATGGCTACTTCAGTGGGTATAGATTTGTGGAGCAGGATTTTGTCAAAAATTCCACCACATGACAACTTCTACCTTGTAGCTAGATAAAAGATTGAGTCTTAGAGACCCTTGAGGGAATTTTAATGGTTTTCATTAGAGTCAAATGAAATTTATAGACATAGAGGACATGTCTATGAACCTAGGGATGGAGATATGAGATAGGATAGCTTGGCCGAGGTTCATCGTGCACCTTATTCATCCCATCCTCGGGTGAAGAAGATGCACACCACCTTGAGATATCTATACCATTGGAGAGTCCTTCAGAGAGATGTAGCTCAATTTTTGTCGTGGTGTTTAGAGTGTTAGATGGTGAAGGTCGAGCATCACTTATACTGGCATTCTCTATCCTTATGTTATACCAGAGTTGAAATGGAACAACATTTGCATTGATATCATAGTAGTGCTGCGACATCGAGATACCAACATGATGCTATCATGGTCACGGTTGATAGATTGATGAAAGTGACTCATTTTTATCAGAGAAGACCACTATACAACTAGTGCGGTGGCACAGTATATGTAGATGATATTTTCAGACTACATGAGATTCTATGGAAGATTATTTATGACCGTGATCCCTTATACACCTCTCATAGTTGAACGAGCATGCAACATGCCCTCGGGATGAGTATAAACTTCAGTACAACTTATCATTTAAAGACGAGATAGATAGATGGAGTGAGTGAACTATATTGTAGAGGACATGCTCTAAATGCACTTTATGGACCATCAGTCAAGGTAGGAGGAGTATCTTTACCTAGTGGATTTTTCTTATAATAACATATTTCAAAGTTCTATTTGTATGGCTCCATTTCAAGCACTTTATGGTAGGGAGTGCAAGACACCACTGAGTTGGGATAGATTGGAGGATAGAGTATCTCTTGGGCTAGCTTTGTTATAGGACATAGAGTAGTAGGTTGTTTTGATTAGACAGAGGCTTCAAGAGGCACAAGATAGATAAAATAAATATGTAGATCAGAGGAGAGTTAATTGTAGCTATGAGGTGGGAATGAAGGTGTTTCTTTGTTTCATACCTCATAAGAGCCCTATCCATTATGGAAAAGGCTCTAATTATCTCAAGAGATACTCTATCCTTCAATCTATCCCACCTATTTCAATGACTTCCAATAGGAATTCGAGTCTAAGGGGAGGGGGATGTAGTGCCCACTCCTCTTTGACACTATTTGCATTATGTTGATATTACTTTTGGACTGATACTTAGACATTTTGATTATGATACATTGATCGGTAGTTGATAGACTATGCATATATTTGTACTATTGACATGTTGTGATTCACATTTTGATTATGTTACGCTAGATGACATTGTTAGACAGTTCAATATATGTTCATTTACACTATTTGGATTTTATACTTATACGTTATACTCTAGATGTTCTTAGTAGAAATATAATCTCATGGATGTTAGAATCAAATTATTTCATAGGTTGATAGATGATAGAATTACTTAACTTTGGAGGATGATTATTGATTCTATGTAGATTTATTATTTCTCGATGTTGTTGATGGGGTCATGAGGCCAGAGAGAGATATTTTGTTTGTGTTGATGGGAAATTTTATCAGATACATTTAAAGGGGATAGGGGACCAACCACAGAAGGATGTTATGTGATGAGTAACATGGCCAAAATTTGAAAAATTGTGTAATTTTTATGTGGTTTTTTTGCATGCCTTGTTAGGAGGTTTCCCATGGGGGTGACCTCACATGTGTGGCCATGGGGTGAAATGTTTTCCCTTTCTTTTAATTTTGTGTGTGTTTTATTTGTGTATATGTATTTAATTATTGGAAATTGTTGTCACTTTATTAACAATTATTATTATGTCTTAATTAGCTAATCCAACTTAATTTGTTAACTAAAATAAGGATGTGACAATTGGATAATTATGAGGGTAGATGGTCCTTTAAATATTGTGGATGTAAGTTGGATTTTGTTAGGTTTTTTGTCGTGTACTCTCCCCCAACTTCAAAATTCGGATTTTGACTTGGGAGGCTTTTTTGGAGACTTGTGGGACAAGCTAAGCTTGTCCCATGCCTCTTAAATTCACCCAACAACCATACCTATGGTATGGGGGTTAATTTTAGACTTATTTTTGTTTATTTTGGAGTGTAAAAAGATTAAATCATTGCACTTTCATACTTACCACAATTAATTTGTGCCTTGTAGGTTTGGTGTGCGAGTTTGAGTTTCATGTGGGCATGTCATAATTATTACATTTTCATTTATTGTCTTGGGCATGGTGTTTGACTGTGTGTTTTAATGGAGGAATAATGAAGTGGCATCCTACATGGAGCCACCTCCTCATCCTCACATCTCATTTCTATTTATTGAGGGAATCGATGGAATTGGAGTTACTTGTTCATTTTTATTCTTTTGCACTTTTAGAATTGGGAGCTTGTTAGAGTTGCTTCTAGAGTGTTCTTGGCTTGAAGGTGCCAAAAATGTCTTATGGAGTAAGTCTCTTGGAAGCTTGATGTAGAGGTAGGATCTCCACCTTTGTTGTTTCTTTTTTATGTTTGTAGATGTGAAAAATTGTTCTTGTTAAATATTGTTTGAGTATTGTGAATGTGTTTTTGTGTGGTTGGGTAGTTTACCTTAATAAGGGAATGAGATATGGAAGCATGAGACCATTGGGGAGGGAAAAGGGAGTTGTGAGGCATGCATCTTAGAGGGAGTGTGATTGGGAGTTTCACCTATGGGGAGTGAAAAGGAAAACATGGACATATTTTTACATACTTGCAAGGGGAGAGATAAGGATGTTTTGTTGTTTGTATTGTGCACATGGAGGCTTTGGGTGAAACTCCTAATTCACTTGGGAGGAAAAATGATTTGGTTCCCATATTCCTTTCTCATTTTGGTTTGATATCAATTCTATGTGTTGTTTGAGAAAGTTGTAAATTTTTTTAGTATGTCCATTTAGATGTGTGGAATGTTTTGGAGTGTATGTATTTTTTTTTTTTAAGCCATTCTTGTTAAAAAGTTGTCAAATGTTTCTCAAGATCCTAATTTTTCTTTGGTTGGGGCTCAAGGGCCAATAAGGGGATGGATTTTACCCTTATTGGATTAAAGTTTGGGAATGGAGTGCCACATATTCCCCCTTCCTTTTTATTGTGATCCAAGTTTTGAAAGATTGAAGAATGCAAGATGACTTGAGTTTTTTCCTTGTTGAAATATCTATGTTGTATTGATCATATTATTATTCCCTCTCGAGTGGAATTTTGTAACATTTGTATGATTGAAGGAAAGTTGTAATATTTAATTTATTCCAAATTAAAATGAGTTAGTGAATGTAGAAAGATCTCTTGGTTGCTTACTTTGTTGGAAAGGATTAGACTTAGTGAAATAAAAGGATTTGAAGCCCTTGCATTGTACAAGAATGACTGATACATTGGTAGTTTCCATAGCTGTATTGTAATTTATAGTGAAAGGAAAGCTTAAGTATATAGTTGCTTGAAATGAAACTCCTCTAAATTTGGATGCATTTAAAGTCGCAATATATATACATGTATATTTGGAAAATTAAAGATGTATTGAAAAGAAGTGTGTTGAATTCTTTTTTTTTTTTATGGAAAAATGAATTATGTGAAATAGAATGAATTGTAGAAATGTTATACTCAATTTTTACATTTTATTACAAAGGGAAGGATAGAGATTGAGTTGATGTTTTGTATTTGGAATTAAGAAACTAGATATACTATCACTTTATCCACCAATGAATGGAAGACACCCTCATTAAAATTAATATTGCATAAAAAATCAACTTAAGGAAAAAAATTGTTAAAAAATGTATTCTTGAAGGTTCTTTTTTCGAAGAATACAACCACTTGCGCAGAGCAACAGTTTCAGAACCGCCGGCTAGCACAGAGCGGCAGTCGATGAACTGCCCCCGAGGTTGGGTAACGGTCACGGGACCGCCAACCTACATAGCATAGTGGTTTCATCACTTTTGACAAAAAAATAAAATTCCATCCATTAAAAGCAAAGTTTTAAAATTAAGTAAAATATAAGATTAAAACTACAACAACGAACCTTCCAACAACTAGGAATCAATTAAATTTAAAATTAGAAGTATTCTAATCTCTAATTTGACACCCAAATGTGTAAAAACATAGATTTAAAAGAAATGGGGTTTCCCCAATAGTTCAAATCAAAACTATAAAATGATTTTATTAAATAACAAAATAGATCCTTGGTAGGATATCTACATTTAATCAAATGGGCAACATTACAATGGAAAAATATTTACAACTAACATCAAGAGAATTTTTTCCATGGTTGCTCTCATGGCTCCTCCTCCTTCTCCTCTTCCAAGGCCTATAAATAACAAAAGAGAAAATGAGGTTGTTTGGGGGAAATAAGAATTAAAAAGAAAGCCATAAGGAAATTTAGGGCAACCTAGATCTAAGGGCTAGGATAGATTCAATCCTATGGCCCAAATTAAAACCTACCTCATTTAAGTGGAAAGGAATTTTGTGGGAATGTAGATTTAAATTAAAAAAATAATATAGGTAATGGTGTGAATGACGCCACTTAGTGGCTAGGTAAAACAAGTAACATTTGAGTTAGAAAATAATGTAATCTAGGGTGCTTCATAACTAATGGAACTTAGTAGATGATCTAAAATGTAAATATATCTTAGGAAGTACATTATAATATTTAATTATTAATTTAATTCCATTGTTCACAACCTTTTGTAGAAAACCTCTCACTAAGAAATTTATTAATGGTGAAAATGCCTAACCTTGCAAACACTTTTAAACAAAAAAAGTATTACCATTAACTTCACTATTTATTTATTACTTCTCTTTGTTTGGAGAGTAGAATATTGTGGGTGTTACACTTGGTATCAAAACCATGGATTCAATGTTTAGACCTTGTGTACACTTAGAAATATGAAACAAAACAAGAAAACCTAGTACTATTCTAAATTTAGAACACACAACATTGCATGATGTTTAAAAATGTATAAAACATAGAAAACTGAAACAAATCCTAAATGATGATAATCTAACTCTCTTCTTGGTCTATACATGTGGCACGAGACTAGGCGAGGGTCCTTTCACATGAGCCTAGATATACCACCCCCGAGATCGGGAAGTAGAAGCCATATTGACTCGAGATACTTAAGACCCTACAGATGTTAATGCCACTTTACGTGGAGGATATTTAGGAGGGAAACCTAGTAGAGAAGATGGAGAACCATTAGCAAAGGCTCATGCATCGCCACGTCTCAGTGCTAAGGAAAGGGTAGAGAAATCCCATGCAGAGTCAATTGGACATGAGTCACCACATAGAGAGCACAAAGATAGAGCTTCGGGACACAGAGATAGATCTAGGAGCCCAAGGCTGAGGGATGTTCTTACAAAGATTCCTAGGGGCTAATAGTCAATGGCGAAAGATCACATTAGAGAGATACTGAAGTTACACCCGCCAAATTTTGTCAGAGACATGATAGGATTTTAAGCCGAGGCATGGTTGGTTAGCTTGAGTAGATTATTCAAGTTATGTCCTTGTACTAGAAACATGAAATCTCATGTTGTTATCCACCTTCTGAGAGATGGAGCCAGAGTTTGGTGGAGAACTAAGGAGAAAAATCTCCATGTAGATTCTAAGATAGTTACTTAGGAGCTCTTAAAGGAGTGCTTTAGAAGTAGATACATATCTAAGAGATTCATCCAATAGTGAATCGATGAGTTTCATGATCTGCATGACAGGATTCCATGATAGTGGTAGAGTATGACGGTTATTTTTTGGATATGCTTTAGTAATCTGGATTACATGTAGGAGCAGCAGGTTAGAGTTCATAGGTTCATCAGGGGCATGAACTTAGAATTGGGTGGGGAAATATGCATTCATTGGCTAAAGAAATCATCAGAGGACATGGAGAAGGCCTATATTGCAGAGGAAAATAGGGGAAGACTCAACATGATCGTGATAGAGTGAGGATTCACATACACCGATTCAAGATAGTAGGTCGAGGGGATTAGCTCCTCCTCCTTGTGGCAGACACACTTTAGCACATTCTTCCTTTTGGCCTCCTCCCTAGTAACAACATAATACTAGACCACCCTTTCAACCTCCACAATGCTATGATGCTCGAGATAGGGCGTAGTATAGGACCTTTAATTGGGGGTCCCAACGGGACATATGCTCCACCTCGAGCATAGTGAACAGAGTACGTCAACCATAACACCCACAAAGATCTATGATATGATCATTAGGTTCTACAAGCATGAACTATCGGGCCATCTCGAGGAGTATCTACTTAGTGGAGAGGACCAAGTAGTTACTATGGGTGTGGTGTACATGGTCATCATTAGAGAGAGTTCCCTCATAACCCTTCTAATCAAGGTAACACACTAGTTTCTGAGCCTACGGTTGGTGACATGACTAGGATCCACATGATTTATGTTGCGGTTGAGAAGTGCTAGGAAGAGCACTAGGGCATGGTGATTGACATCACGGGTAGCATTTGTGGTATTGTTGTACCCTTATCTTACTTGATTCGGGATCATCAGATTGTTTCATTTCTCCATCTTTAGTAGAGTGATGCAGGTTGGTGGCGGTTACGCAGGTTTTAGTTGTGATGTTGAGATGGCTTCTAGATCCAAAATCTCTGTGGAATCATTAATTAAGAAGTTTTTAGTGGATCTAGGACAATTAACCATGAGTTTGGATCTTCGTATCCTTCCCTTGGGTTCATATGGAGTTATCTTGGGCATGGATTGGTTGTCTACACACAAATCTAGAGTTTATTGTCACAACAAGGTTATATCTTGTGTAGACAATTTGGGAGTGGAGTTAGTGATTGTTGGAGTTAGGAGACCCATATCTATTCACACCATATCCATTATGTAGCTGAAGCGGTGTGTGTGACACGGTTGTTAGTTATTCGCCATCACTATTAGTGAAACATCGAGGATGAGACAAAGTGACCATCACTTGATGACCACCCAATTTTGAAGGAGTTCTCCAATGTATTTCCTAGTGTGTTTCAAGGGTTACCTCCCCATGTGAGGTTTAATTTCGTATTGATTTTGTTCTAGGAGCAGAGCCTATCTCACACGCACCATATAGGATGACCACTCTTGAGCTATGTGAGCTCAAGTTACATGTGGAGGGCCTTACGGAGAAATTCCTAATCATTCTTAGTGTATCACCTTGGGGTGCACCAGTGATCTTTGTGAAGAAAAATGATGGATTTCTTTTTTTTTTGTGTGAACTATAGATAGTTGAACAAAGTAATGATAAAAATCATTACCGTCTTTCTCGGGATAGATGATTTATTTGATCAGATGAAGGGAGACAATGTATTTTATAAGATTGATCTTAAGTCGGGGCTATCATCTGCTAAGGATTACGGAGGAAGATATCCACAAGATAACTTTACGTATGTGATATGGCCATTATGAGTTCGGGGTGGCACCTTTTGGTTTGACAAATTCCCTGTTTTATTCATGAGTTTGATTAATAGGGAGTATAGAACATTTTGGATCTCTTTCTTACTCATGTTTCTTAATGACATTCTTATATACTCACGTACATATGAGGAGAACCTTTGATAGGTTCTATAGTGTCTTCGTGAGCATCAACTATATGGGAACATTGAGAAGTATGCCTTTTTCCGATCGAGTTTTAGTACACGGGTCAAATCATTTCGGAGAAGGTATCGTAGTTAATCCTTTCAAGATTAGATTTGTTATGGATTGGCCCGCACCAACCAATCGACCATGGTGCACGATTTCATTTGGTTGGCAAATTACTACAGGATATTTGTTCAAGAATTTTTCGAGATTGTGCACCCCATGACTATGTATTTGGTATGACGGATGTTAGCAAGAATTCGAGTACAATAAAGGTATTCCATATGATAACACCGATTCTTGTAGTGCCGGATCCTCGGAGGGTTTATTTGTGTATACGGATGCTTTCTTGGTAGGATTAGGTTATGTTTTGATGTAGGAGGTCCATGTGGTTGCCTTTGAACTCTCACAAACTCAAGGATTATGAGCTCAATTATCGAATCGGGACCTTGAGCTTGCATGGAAATAGTGCATGCTTTGGTGCATTAGCTTCATTTCCTTCTTCTCAATATGTTTATTCTCAAGATGGACCATTTGAGCTTATATCACCTCTTCATGTAACCAAATCTCATATGGAATTCTTAGAAACAGAGGATGGATCTATGTACATAGGGATGGAGGTTTGAGATAGGATATCTTAGCAGAGGCTCATCATGCACCTTATTCAGCCCATCCTAGGGTGAAGAAGATGTACACCACCTTGAGACGGCTATACCATTGGAGAGGCCTTAGAAGAGATGTAGCTCGGTTTCTGTTGTGCTATTTAGAGTATCAGAGGGTGAAGGCTGAGCATCAACATGCAGCTAGGATTCTCTACCCGCATCATATACCGGAGTGGAAATGGGACACCATTTCCATGGATTTCATAGTAGGGCTACTAACATCAAGATACCACCATGATGCCATCATGGTCATGGTGGATAGATTGATGAAAATGGATCATTTTTCTCCGGTGAAGACCACCTATACAACTAGTGTAGTGGTGTGAGTATACTTAGATGAGATTTTCATAATGCATGGGATTACGCAGAAGATTATTTATTACCGCGATCCCTTATACACTTCTCATTCTACGGACTACCATGCAATATGCCCTTGGAACGAGTATCAAATTTTGTAAATCTTATCATCCAGAGACAAATGGATAGACCAAGCGGGTGAACCAAATTTTAGAGGACATGATCTGGATGTATGTTATGGACCATCAGTCGAGGTGGGAGGATTATTTGTACCTAATGGATTTTTCTTATAATAACAACTTTCATAGTTCTATTGGTATGGCTCCATTTTAGGCACTTTATGGTAGGGAGTGCAGGACACCACTAAGTTGGGACAAATTGGAGGATAGAGTATCTCTTAGGCTATATTTGTTACAATACATGGAGTAGCAAGTTGTTTTGATCAAACAAAGGCTTTAGGAGGCATAGGATAGACCATGGAGTAAATGCACATCATAGAGAACAGGACACGGGCCTTCGAGGATGCTAGATTGACTAGGTGTGTTTCCAATGGGATATGTATGATGAGATTGAAACCACATGGGAGGATGCTACTTTGTTATGGGACCACTTTCCTAGCCTATTTTAGTGGCTTCTAAGAGGAATTTGAGTCTAAGGGGAGAGGGATGTAGTGCCTACTCCTCTTGAAACTATTTGCATTATGTTGATATTACTTTTGGACAGATAGTTAGACATTTTTATTATGATACATTGATCATTAGATGATAGACTATGAATATATTTGGACTATTAAAATTTTGTGATTCACATTTGTATTATGTTACACTAGATGAAATTGTTAGACAATTCAATATATGTTGATTTGCACTATTTGGATTTTATACTAATACATTATACTCTGGATGTTCTGAGTAGAATTATAATCTCATGGATGTTAGAATCAAATTATTTGATATGTTGATAGATGATAGAATTACTTAATTTTGGAGGATGATTATTGATTCTATGTAGATGTATTATTATTTCTTGATGTTGTTGATGTGCATGTGAGGCCAGAGAGGTATTTTGTTTGTGTTGTAGGTATATTTTATCACATACATTGAAAGGGGATAGGGGACCAACCACGGAAGGATGTCGGTGTTGTGCAACATGGCCAAAATTTGAAAACTTGTGTAATGTTTATGTGGTGTTTTTGCATGCCTAGTTAGGAGGTTTCCCATGGGGGTGACCTCACATGTGTGGACATGGGGTGAAATGTTTTCCTTTTATTTTAATTTTGTGTGTGTTTTATTTATGTATATGCATTTAATTATTGGAAACTGTTGCCACTTTATCAACAATTATTATTATGTCTTAATTAGCTAAAACAACTTAATTTGTTATCTAAAATAAGGATGTGACAATTGGATAATTATGAGGGTAGATGGTCCTTGAAATCTTGTGGATGTAAGTTATATTTTTGTTGTTTTTTGTGTTGTGTACTCTCCCCCAACTTCAAAATTCGGATTTTGACTTGGGAGATTTTTTTAGTGACTTTTGGGACAAGCTAAGCTTGTCCCATGCCTCTTAAATTCACCCAAAACCATACCTATGGTATGTGGGGTAAATTTTAGACTTATTTATGTATTTTGGAGTGTAAAAAGTTAAAATAATTGCATTTTCCTACTTACCACAATTAATTTATCCTTGGTAGGCTTGGTGTGCAAGTTTGAGTGTCATGTGGGTTTGTCATAAGTCTTACATGTTCATTTATCATCTTGGGCATGGTGTTTGAATTGTGTGTTGGAATGGAGGAATGATGAAGTGGCATCCTACATGGAGCCACCTCATCATCCTCACATCCCATTTCTATTTATTGATGGAATTTGATGGAATTGGGGTTACTTACTCATTTTCTTTTGCACTTTTATGAATTGGTAGCTTGTTGGAGTTGATTTTAGAGTGTGATTGGCTTTAAGGTGTCAAAAAAGGCTTGTGGAGTGAAGGTTCTTATAAGATTTATGGAGAGGTAGGATTTCCATATTTTTGTTTCTTATTTATGTCGTAAATGTGAAAATTTGTGGATCAAATATTGTTTTGGTATTGTAAATGTGTTTTTGTGTGGTTGGGTAGTTTACCTTAATAAGGGAGTGGGAGATGAAATCATGGGACCATTGGGGAGGGAAAAGGGATTTTGAAGCATGCACCTTTTATGGAGTGTGATTGGGAGTTTCACCTATGGGGAGTTACAAAGAAAACATGGACATATTTTTGCATACTTAGAAGGGGAGAGATAAGGATGTTTTTCTGTTTGTATTGTGAACATGAAGGATTTGAGTGAATTTCCTACTTCACTTGGGAGGAAAAAGGAGGCGGTTCCCATATTCCTTTCTCCATTTGGTTTTATATCAAACCTATGTATTTTTTGAGAAAGTTTAAAATTTTGTTGAGTATGTCCATTTAGTTGTGTGGAATGTTTTTGATTCTATGTTTTTGTGGAATCCATTCTTGTTAAAAATTTGTCAAATGTTGCTCAAGATCCCTCATTTTTTTGTTGGGGCTCGGGGGCCAATAAGGGGATGGATTCTCCCTTATTAGATTAAATGTTGGGTGGAGAGCGTCACCTATTCCCCCTTCCTTTGTATTGTGATCCAAGTTTTTGAAAGATTGAAGAATGCAAGATTGAAGCTACAAGTTTGGAGAAGACATGCAAGAAAGAATTGAGTTTTTCCTTGATGAAAATCTCTATGTCGTATTGATCATATTATTATTCCGTATTTGAGTGGAAGTTTGTAACATTTATATGATTAAAGGAAAGTTGTAATCTTTCATTTATTCTAAATTGAAATGAGTTAGTGAATGTAGAAAGATCTCTTGGTTGCTTACCTTGTTGGAAAGGATTAGACTTAGTGAAAGAAAAGGATTTGAAGCCCTTGCATTGTAAAAGAATGATTGGAAAATTGGTAGTTTCCATAGTTGCATTATAATTTTATAGTGAAAGGAAAGCTTAAGTATATAGTTGCTTGAAATGAAACTCCTCTAAATTTGGATGCATTTAAAGTCACAATATATATACATGTATATTTGGAAAAATAAATATGTATTGAAAGGAAGTGTGTTGAATTATTATTGTTTTTGTTGGCAAAATGGAATATGTGAAATAGAATGAATTGTAGAAATGTTATACTCAATTTTTACATTTTATTGCAAAGGGAAGGATAGAGATTGAGTTGATATTTTGTATTTAGAATTAAGAAAATAGATATACTATAAATTTACCCACTAGTGAATGGAAGAAACCATGATTACAATTAATATTGCATTTAAAAAATCAACTTAAGAAGAAAAATTGAAAAAATAATGTATTGTTGAAGGATCTATTTTCGAGAGGAGGAATAATCGTCGCGCCTGTGTAGAGCAGTAGTTTCAAAACCACCACCTAGCATAGGCGGCAATCGATGAACCATCCACAGGTAGGGTAGTGGTCACAAGACCTCCAACCTATGTAGGGTGACAATTTCATCACTTTTGATGGAAAAAAATTTCATCCGTGAAAAGCCAAGTTTTAAAATTAAGTAAAATCTAAGCTTAAAACTACAACAAGGAAGCGTACGTACCCAAAATTGTAAGGTACTACACTACCAAAAAAATGTAACACATGCCGCAATGTTGATACAAGTCTCCTTGCAAGGTGTTCAGGATCCGGAAAAGCTCCCCAAGTGTGCGTTAACATACCGCATGCCTCGCTTAGCCCCTGCATGCTTTGTTGTTCACCTTTTCCCCTCTTTTTTTTGTGTTTTATTCTTTAGTGATGAAACGCCCGACCTACGGGCAGCGGTCTCGTGGTCACGCTGCCTAGGAAGGGTTGCGATCCAGAATGCTGCTGCCCTACTCGGGTGGTGTTCCTTCACGCGTTTTCAAGAATGTTCTTTTAATGCGACTCATGTAAATTTCAACGTTTACCATCTTTTTTCACCACCTTTGGCTTGCATTAATGATTCTGGTTCCCTGGAATAGTGTTTTGGCTTTGTTTATGGTTTAAGAGATCAATTTGGTTTCTACCTTTGGGTAAATACAAATGCTATAAATAGTTGGCTTGTGCTCAAGCAATTGGCCACTCAAATTTACCTCTCAATTTCTCATTTTAGTAGTTCAGTCTTTTATTTTGCTTAGGATTCATAGTTTAGTTCATTGCATGCTTAGTTAATGTTATTTTGCTATTAGAAAGCCACATATCCATCTTGTGCAAGTGCTGTCATTACTTCATGCAATCCATTAAAGTAGAACAATTTAATTCTCAGTAGGAAGCCATTAAAGTTGCAGGTTTTTCTCGTCAAACAGGATAGTTTCAGGTTCTGGACGTTTTATGTTGCATGACTCGTAATAAATCCCGCTAGGAATTGCATAAGCCAAGCTCTGTACTCTTGCGCTATCCCTCTCCTACTCGCATTGTATTCATTCTGTATCCTAAGCTACCTTTGTTCTAAAATCTACTTTTTTTGATGCTAGCATTACACGCTTTTTTGGATCCACGTGAGCACGAAGGAACGAGGAGATTACACTGAGGGGAAAAAACCACACAAACCATTGGATTCGCCACTATTCTGCAAAATCTAGGTTCTATCTTTTAAAGTTCAAGTAGAAGCATATCAAATAGAGTAGCCAATCACTTTATTTCAGTCAATTTTACTTTCGATATTGCTAGGAAGATGTGGGGATGGATAGTTTCTTAGAAACTATGATTCATTCCTCACTTCTGAGGTAGGATCGAGAGTATTTCAAATAGATTAGATCAAGTTATTTCATTATTTACAATAGATTTACAACTGCATAGGCAAGTAGTTATACTCGGCTGCCTTGTTTGTTTTAAATTTCGTAATTAGTTTAGTTGTCAATTGCTAGATATTTTAGAAAGTTGTTCTTTAAAATTCATTCATATAAGTTCATCAGAAAAAGACAAAAATAGGGAAGTTATATATGCTTTATAGATATTCTTCATATAGTTAATTTTACTTTGCTCGAATTTGATTTACATTGTTACCTTTGTATGAAAATCACGGGACCGAGAGAGCCCGGAGAATACGTATTCGAGCCAATCGTGCCTCAACCCAATATCGTCATAGCAATAACTGATATAGATAAGAATCTTAGGATCCAATTCTTGAACAAAGGCAAACTTACAACGAGATCAGCGTCAGCCTAAGCGGGTTAAACATAGAAGATGACCAAGCGTACATGTTTTGGTCAAATCAACAAAACTACAGATTACCCTAGATATATATCTCGCATGATTGTAGAAGGGCTTGAAAGAGAGAAAACGTTCGGTTGTGATCCTTTGGTCCCACAACCAGACGCAGGAGACACTCTCATAGATATAGATACCAGCTCAAGAATTCAGGTTGCACAAATGCATGTGAGATACTCTGAGAAGATCACACAACTGTTAATTCTGAATATAGAGGCTAAGAAAGCATATGACTATTGGATACTAGGGATTAGGGACTGAACCTGCACATGACCATAAGCAAGACCACAAAAACGTGAATCTATGGTTGTGACCCACAAATCCCATGACCCAACGAATCCATAGGTGAATTAGACATAGATGTTGGCTTACGCACATTAGTATTCGAGATCTACTCCACGGCCACCATTCATCATCGAACAGTTATCCTTGTTAGACATAGTAGCTAATAAAGTTAAGGAATTCTAGGCTAGCCGAGATAACCACCCGTAGTGTCCACTATACCCATCATCCACCCTATGACCCTATCTAGAGATATAGACGAAACTATCCCGAGTCATTTTCTGCATATTCCACAACCCATATACCTAAATCATGCAGAGCTCGATATTGATTGGAGCCTTCGATCAGTCATCCTTGTCGATCGATCCATCACACCGATTCGGGTTAGGAGGGCCTTCTCGCCTTAGATTCACAATTTCCACTAGTGCACCTCGAAGATATCAGATTGCCTAAGTAGTTTGTCTACATCCCACGCATATTCCATCCCCATCGGCTATCTCGGCACGACCTCGAGAGGTCAGTGTGAGGAAGAGTTACTTGTAGATTCCCACGCTCGCTTGCAAGTCTTTGTCATTACTTCATGTAGTCCATTAAAGTAGAAAAATTTAATTCTCGGTAGGAAGCCATTAAAGTTCGCAGGTTTTCTCACAAATAGGATAGTTTCATGGGTTCTAGGCGTTTTATGTTGCATGATTGCAATACTCTTCTGCGCTATCCCTCTCCTACTCGCATTGTATTCAATCTATATCCTAAGCTGCCTTTGTTCCAAAATCTACTTCTGTTGATGCTAGCATTACACGCTTTTCTAGATCCACGTGAACATGAAGGAACGAGGAGATTACACTGAGGGGACAAAACCACACACACCATTGGATTCCACGTCTATAAAATCTAGGTTCTAGCTTTCAAATTTCAAGTAGAAGCATATCAAATAGAGTAGCCAATCACTTTATTTCAGTCAATTTTACTTTCGATATTGCCAGGGAAGCTTTGGGGATTGATAGTTTCTGAGAAACTATGATTCATTCCTCACTTCTGAGGTAGGATCGAGAGTCTTTCAAATAGATTAGATTAGTTATTTCATTATTTACAATAGATTTACAACTGCAAAAGCAAGTAGATATACTCAAATTGCCTTGTTTGTTTTAAATTTTGTAATTAGTTTAGTTATCAATTGCTAGATATTTTAGAAAGTTTCTCTTTCAAATTCGTTCATATAAGTTCATCAGAAAAAGACAAAAATAGGGAATTTATATATGCTATAGATATTCTTCACATAGTTAATTTTACTTTGCTGCAATTTGATTTACATTGTTACCTTTGTATGACAATCACGGGACCTAGAGAGCCCAGAGAATATGTATTCGAGCCAATCGTGCCTCAACCCAATCTCGTCATAGCAATAATCGATATAGATCAGAATCTTAGGATCAAGTCTTTCGAACAATAGAAAACTTACAATGATCAGCCTCCCGAGTTAAGCCGGTTAAACATAGAAGACGACCAAGCGTACATGTTTTGGTAAAATAAACCAAACTACAGATTACCCTAGATATATATCCACATGACTGTAGAAGGGCTTGAAAGAGAGCAAACATTCGGTTGTGATCCTTTGGTCCCACAACCAGACGCAGGAGACATTCTCACATATATAGATACCAGCTTAAGAATTCAGGTTGCACAAACACCTGTGAGATACTCTGAGAAGATCACACAACTATTAATTCTGAATATAGAGGCTGAGAAATCATATGACTATTGGATACTAGGGATTAGGGTGAACCCGCACATGACCATAAGTAGGACCACAAAAATGCAAATCTACATTTTGACCCACAAATCCCACAGCCCAACAAATCCATAGGTGAATCAGACATAGATGTTGGCTTACGCACATTAGTATTCAGATCTACTCCACTTCCACCTATCATCATCGAACAGTTATCCTTGTTAGACGTAGTAGCTAATAAAGCTAAGGAATTCTAGACTAGGCCAGATAATCACCCATAGAGTCCACTATACCCATCATCCACCCTATGACCCTATCTAGAGATATACACGAAACTATCCCAGGTCATTTTCCACGTATTCCACAACCCATAAACCGAATCACGCCGAGCTCAATATTGATTGGAGCCTTCAAGCAGTCATCCTTGCCGATCGATCTATCACACCAGTTCAAGTTAGGAGGGCCTTCTTTGCCTTAGATTCATAGTTTCCACTAGTGCGCGTCGAAGACATCAGATTGCCTAACTATTTTTTCTACATCGCACGCATATTCCATCCCCACCGGCTGTCTCAACACGAACTCGAGAGGTTAGGTGTGAGGAAGAGTTACTTGTAGATTCCCACACTCGCTTTGTCACTTTTCCGTCGTACAAAATTGGTGAACCCGATGTGAACGAAGCTGTTTCTTTCTCTTTTATTTTCACTTCTTCCTTCCACCTTCACTCTTACCCATTATTCGTGGGTATTCATATACCCAGAATATGTCGGGATTTGATGCATATGGTAGACCTCTCCTAGGTCTTGAAGCATACTACGCTCAATGAATAGACATCATCACCCTCGCTCTCAGTGTGGGGTGAACACTATTCAAATAACCAATTATCAACACAAACTCCATCTCTAAGGATCAGATATGGCTCATCTTTCCAAACAAAGGAGTTGGATCAGCTTGCTCAAACACAACAAACAAAGCCCTCGAGTTCGAACAATATGATGTTCACGGGAGAATCTAGTTCATCTCCTCTCAGTCTTTGCTTAGACCACAAATTAGTAGACAATCAGACCCATACCTAGTTTTAGATGATGAACATTTGGTACGTTATGCCAGGAATGAACAACGCTCTCGGAGTATTTACCCACCCATAGGGACTTTACAATTGCAACCCGAGGTCTCTTTTCAAGATAATACCTCCATGCCACTACATATAGGGAATGCCCTCGGGAAACTTGGCAAGGCAGCAATCAATTCATAGCAGGATATCACATGCCTATACAACACCAAAATATCATTGCTTCACCAAATGAGGTCATTTCAAATTTAGTAGAGAAAGTTAGGGGATTAGAAATTGCTCAGGAAAATCACCATTCTCAATTCATACAGGCAGGAAATTGTAATCCTCCATGCCATCCTAGCCAAGTAGACCTCCTCACAGAATAATAATGTTAGGCATGATTCCTTAGTATTCACAAGAACCGCCAACAAGTACCGCCATTTCTAACACCATTCCGATACCTCCCAGTCTAGTACAAAATAATCCATTCCTAGACAATACCCCTTCATAATTAAACATGTACTCCAAATCACCACAAGGGGACATGTTATCCTCTCCCGGCATGTTTTCTCAAACACAGGGGCTTCCTTATGCCCCTACCAATGCATATGCTATGCCATACCAACAACCCATTCCACCGCCACCCCCTCAGCAGGCACCATCAATGGTCAAAACCTATGCAATAGGGACTTATTCAAGAATATTTGAAAGAACCCTTAGACTTCACCATACGAAGCGTTATGCTTCCAAGACCTCTTCCTAATTTTCCCAAAGACAAAGGTGAGGGATATCCGAATGCACATATCAATGCTTACGCCATAGCTATTCGAGAACTACTCCCTTGGGATGGGGTTGTTGCTAAAATATTCCCCAAAACTTTGGAAGGTATCACTCTCGATTGGTATTATAGAATACTTGAGGCTTCCATCCATTCATTTAAACAACTCGTTTCAGAGTTCATCAAGGCATTTGACATGAACAAGCTATTAAGAACAGGAATCAGGGAATTCTTGCACATTAAGTAGGAATACAATGAATCTGTTGCTCATTTCATCCAGAGGTGGCATACAGTTCTTTATTCTTCAGCTAGTGCTCCAAATATGGACCAAATGGAATTATGTGATTTATTCCTTCATTCTCTCAGCAGAGAAGTGAAGGAAGAAGTCTAGAAGTTCCCACTAAGGAATTATGATGAAGTACTTGAGAGCACTCTCCGAATAGATCAAGCGGCAATAGATAGTGGTCGTAAGATGTATGGAACAAACGGGAGGTTGATCACCTCCAACCAGAATACTACAACTTATCCTACCTACCACAAATACCAATCAAGGACCTAAAATCCTTAATAAAAATCATGGAGTGACAATAGATGGAGTAACTGATCAGGTCAAAAAGGTAAATGTTGTGAATACTCCACCTCTAATAAACAACCAACGAAACAAAAAATTTACCCCAACAATCAATGTAGTGGATTTTAATCATCCACAACAACAACAACAAAAATGGCGAAACCCTACATAGGGTCCAAGCCAAAACTCAACTGGATATCAAAACTAGAACCAAAACCAAAAACAGAAAATGCAAAACTTTAATCCTAATAGGCAATAGTTTGATCAGAGTTTTGGGCCACAATATGCACCAAACCAGTAGACTAGGAATTACAATCCTAACTCGTATTGTGGTTTTCACAAAATCTGAGGCCATGACACTAGAACATGCCATGACTACAATAAATTCATGCAACGTTTGCTAGAGGAACAAAAACAACTTTTCATAGATATGTTCTTGGCAGATCCTACGTCACCGGAACCAAATAATTTTATGGGGTAGTTTCCTCAAAATGCACCCGTTAAGATCTTCAACGATCCGCTCCCAAATCACAACAACAGGTGAAATTCGAATGGGACAAAAAGGGTGTAATGACGGGAAACAATGATCATGAAGCCTCAACTTCACTAAATCCATTAGTTGCGCCTAATTAGGAAGTCATCCGTGACCCAAGATAGTCGGTTTAGTGGAGTTAGATGCCGAACTACCCGTAGAGGTCATAACGAGGACACGAGATTATTCTCTCTCACCAAGTCCAAGTTACTTACTAGAGATGAATAACATCCAACAAATATTAGTAAAACCCATGGGTGCCTACAATTTAATTAGTGATCTAACAAAAACCTTCTCGCACATTTCTTTTTTGATTTACTAAATAATTCTCCCACCACAGGGATGCTCTTTTAGAGGCATTAGGTTTAGGTCATCTAATTAACATCACTCCACCTCCTGAAACACAGGTAAACCATAAAGACTTTGATATCCACCCTCCGGGGCAGCCGGATAGGGATACCGAATTCATATTTGAAATAAAAAAATGCCAACAAATGCTTTGAGATTTACACCGAGGTGATCCAGCCTTACATTTGCAAGTATGGGTTTATAACAATTATGTGAAACGCGCGATGGTTGACGATGGGGCAGCGGTTAACATAGTCCCCTTCTCTTTCCTTCAAAAGCTAGGGTATGGAGAAACGAATTGTTCCACAACTCAAAATACACTAAGAGGCTATGATAGCCTTAAAGCCACCTCGATTGGAACTATAATACTACCGGTCACCTTAGGACCCAAAACAATCCTGACTAAGTTTTATATTATAGATCGGGAAACTAACTATAATATGATCCTCGGCTGACCATGGATACACCGTATGAAGGCAATCCCTTCTACGTTATTTCAAGAAGTAAGATTATTGCATTTAGGAAAGGTGTTCATAGCCAAAGGTGATCCAAAACCATTCAATGTACACCTGGCTAACCTAAAAAAAAGACCGGTGTGCACTAGAGTTTGAACTCCCAACAAACTAACTTAATAAACCTACCGACGTGAAACCGGAAGAAAAGTTAGTACCTACAATAGATCTTGAGACTATGAGCCTATTTGAGATGATCCCACCCTCAAAGGATGAGGTTAATATTGTAGAAACAAGTATCATTAGGAACTACTGCAAAAATTGTTGAATTTCTAGAACATGATCTACCAATGTTCCTACCATTTGATTCTGTAGGCATGGGATATAACCTAGGTTTTGGTTCTCTTCCAGCAGTAGATCTCTGCATGGTAGAGGTAGAAGATGTTAACAAAACAAATATCCCAATGCCCATATTCCCAGCTAAGTATTGGACTCTCCATTTCGATGGAGCTAGATGTCGTTACGGAGCTGGGGCAGGTGTAATCTTTACTTCTCTTGAGGGAAAGGTCCTACCATTTTCCTTTAAACTAAATTTTGAATGTACAAACAACGATGATAAGTACGAAGCCCTCCTCCTTGGCCTCATCCTACCTAAGAGGATCGGTGTTAATAATATCAGGGTATTAGGAGACTCACAATTTGTAGCAAACCAAGTCTCTGAGATGTATGAAACCAGAGCCAAGCACTTATAGCTCTACAAAACAGCTATATTGAATTTAAGCAAGGATTTTTACTTCATATCAATTGAAGCAATCCCGCGAGAGTAAAATCTTCTTGCTGATTCAATAAGCGACCTTGGTGTCATGCTTCACTCCAAACAGTGAGTTGGAAGATACCCGTTTCATGGTATCCCTTCATACTGAACCATTAGTAAAAAAATGTCAAATCCTCTTTTAACAAACAAAAATGAAAACAAATCTACTATCCTAGACCACATTGATAGTGATACAACCACTCTGAATTACTTAAACACCTATGCATCATTACATCTCACCCATCACATGATAGATTCATCCTTAATCCCGCATTCATCTTCCTACTTGGAAATCCCATGAAAGAGCTTCCCCCATAAAAGGAACTTACTATATACAGTCGAGAATGGAGACAATCTAGAACTACCTCCATCCCCGCTTTGAGTTTGAAGAAGGTAACGCTTCTCTAATCAAAGAAACAATCGATATTAACATCGGAACGGAAGATGAACCAAGGATATTGAAGTTAGGATCCTCGTTAACTCCATCGGAAGTATAAATACACACTCAAATCCTCAAAGAACATCGGAAATATTTTGCATTTAATTATAAGAAATGACAGGGGTCACACCACACATTGCGGTACATAACCTCATCACTAAATCAGATGCAAATTTGATTAAACAAAAATTGAGACCAATGAAACCTAAGGTAGCTCTCATGGTGAAAGAGGAGGTAATGAAACTCCTCCAAGTAGGATTCATCAAGCTAGTCAATTACTCTTAGTGGGTATCTAATATCATTCCCATTCTAAAAAAGAATGGCAAGATACGCATCCGCATAGACTTCGAGACATTAACAAGGCATGTCCTAAGGATGACTTCCCATTACCATCCATAGATGTCATTGTTGACACAACAACTGGATTTGAGCTTTTGTCTCTCATGGATGGATTCTCGGGATACAATCAAATCAGAATATCCAAACAAGATCAAACCAAAACCACGTTTATAACTCCTTAGGGAACCTATTGCTATGTTGTTATTCCATTCGGTCTCAAGAAACGCTGGCGCTATATACCAACGGGCTATGACGTATATATTTCATGACCTTATTCATAAAATTGTGGAATCCTACGTAGATGACTTGTTGGCCAAGGCCAAGAAGCGTAGTGACCATCCGGAAGTGCTTCACGTCATTCTTTCACATCTGATAGAATACGGAGTCACCCTAAATCCAGAAAAATGTGTCTTCGGTGTAACAAGAGGGAAGCTCCTAGGTTATATTGTATCATCACGTGGGATCGATATTGACCCAACAAAAATTAGAGTTGTTCTCAAAATGGTCCCACCTTTGGATGAATCTTGAATCAGGTCATTTCTCGGAAAACTCGGTGCAATCCAGAGATTCATCCCTGATTTAAGCTTCGACATTCATCCAATCAACAATCTACTCAAGAAAGAATATATATTGATTAGACTAAAGATCGCAATGAAGCTTTGACGCAGCTTAAGCGTTTATTGTTATCACCACCTACGCTAAGGCTACCTAGGCCAAATCGTGCCCATTAATTTTATATTCGCGAGCTACCAATGTCTCACTAGCATATGCTTTGGCTCAAGAAGATGATGACAAGAGAGAACATGCGATCTATTTCATTAGCCGAACGTTGCTTGACTATGAAACACGTTATACATAGGAAGAACGAGAATGCCTTTCCATAGTCTTTGCAACCAAATGCTTAAGACATTACATGCTAAATCAAGAAACAAAGGTCATTGTAAAGATAGAGCATTTACAAACTTTCCTCATGCAAGGGTCCTTGTCTAAAAAGGTTGGACGCTTTATAACCTTAATGGGTGAGTTTGAATTAACATTTGTAAATTAGAAGTTTGTTAAAGGACAAATCATCATGGATTGGTTAGCTGATAACCCACTAAATGGAGGTAATCTAGTAGATCTGGACTTTCCTGATGAATGCGTATACTACATCGAAACTAGACCTCCCATCTCTGAGTGTCCTTGGTATGCTGATATTATTAATTATATCATGGATCATACGTATCTAGAAGGCTACACCGCAACAAAGAAGGTGGTTACGCATTATCGTAGCTAAATACGTCATTATAGAGCAAGTTCTCTATCGAAAAGCATTCGATGGAATGCTTCTAAGATGTGTCGACACAGAAGAATCCAAGAAGATTCTCCATGAATCTCATAGTGGAATGTGTGGAGGCCACGAGTGGTGGCCATGCCACCACTTGTAAAATACATCGGATGGGTAATTTCTGGCCTACTCTAGAACATGACGCAGTAGAGTTTGTATGAAGGTGTCATAAGTGCTAAGAATTCTCCCATGAGATCCACATGCCAACACAAGCTCTACAACCAATCGCTACTCCATGGCCCTTTTCTACATGGGGCCTAGATTTGATAGGGAAATTCTCTCCCTCATCCACAGATGGCCATAATTTTATAATCACGGCCACCGAATATTTTACCAAGTGGGTAGAGGCTATGCCTCTTACTACTGTACCAGGTTTTGTAATCACCAAGTTCATTTTGAACCAAATCATTTGCAAACACGATGTCCCGCAAATCATTATCTCGGATAATGGGACTTCTTTTAAGAATAAAGAAGTTAGTGAATTGTGCAATAAATTTAAAATAAGCCATCATACGGCCTCCTTGTATTACCCCCAAGCCAACGGACAAGCTGAAGCAACAAACAAAATGTTAAAAGCCATTCTCTTCTTAAAACAATGAAAGAAAACAAGGAAAATTTGAATTTGAAGTTATATCCGGCCTTATTGGCCCACCGAACCTCAATAATAACACCAATAGGAGTGACTCCTTTTTGCTAGTATTGGGGGTGAAGTAGTTCTCCCGCTTGAGGTTGAAATACCCAGTCTCCGTATCTCATTACAAGGGATCCTAGATGAAGATGCTTATAGAGAAGCACGTCTCTCCCAATTAGAAAGCCTAGATGAAGCTAGGTTAGATGTTGAATAATGGCACAAAGTCTATGCTAACCAGATGTGCCGAGCAGTATAACAAGAAGTTCTATGAATGCGACATATATGAAGGTTATCTAGTTCTAAGGCTAGATAGCCGGATCAATAAAAAGACCGGTGAAGGAAGGAATTTCCGGCCCAAATGGTTGGGCCCATACCGAGTCATGAAGGACTATGGAAATGGTGCATATCTCTTATGCACACTAGAAGGTGAAGAATTTGGTGAAATGGTCAATTCCCTACACCTTAAATGATTCTATGCATAAGCAACCAACACTACTTGTATAATGATATCTACATTGCATCTTCATATAGTTAGGATCATTTTGTCCGCTTGTTTCGTGTAATTTTGTGATCAAGGAATTTATTCTCAAAGCAATTCATTACAAACTTCTGATGGTATTGGCATAAACACTCTAATCATACTTCTCCATTTCCATGATATCATCAACTATTTGGAATCATTTCATCAAAAAATCTAGATATGACAAAGTCTTAACGGTAACCATACCAAGGTTTGCATACTTGTTCTCACTTTTGGTTTCTTCTTAGGATAGGTGTCTTGCCTATGGTCTGTTCTAGAAGCTTCATCATGTCACATCTATCCCGTATGTATATCTCTTTGGAAGTAAGAGCATGCTGACACTTTGCTCAAATAAGAAAGTAAAATATAAATCAAACAAAAAAATTTAAATTTACACATTTCCTTGCCCCACCAACCTTTGGTGATGAGCTTGGTCTCTTACTAGTGACATAGGGTTGGGAAAGGATGGAAATTCCCTTACTCCCCTATGCCTTGCTCATGGTGATAAACCCATGCTTCTTACTAGTAGCATGGGGCAAGGTGTAGGGGGTCCTCTTGACAAACAAACGTTAAAAGTCATAAACAAACAATTCAAATATTGAAGTCTTGAGTAAAAAAACAAATGAATCGGATGTCCAAAATTCTAAGAGAGTTAAAAATCCTAAAACCAGATTTTGTCTACCATGTGGCCATCTACGGATCTAAGTCTGGATAAACCACAAAGCAAGTTGCATCCAAAACTATGGAGTCACTCGAGTAGAGTAGGCTTGTAGCATCCTAATTTGGTTCCACCAAAGCTTTGTCTATCTTTCATCACTATCATTTCAACACATTTCATAACTTGTGCCCTTTCTAGCTCTCGGTGACAAGCCCTCACATCTTACTAGTTGTGTGGAGTTAGGAGTGGGGAAAGTTTATATGCTCATCATACCGGCTTATCTTCACCAATTTGCCAAAACAAATATGAGGTATCAAAATTGCTTAAAGAAACTAAAAATTCAAAATCACATTGTATCCACATTATCATATATCAACACCATGAAATACGATGAAAGAAAGTAGGAAAATTTTAGTGGTGAATATTCGTAATATGGCGAATATTCCATTTTTGAAAATTTTGAAAGGGGAATTTTCTAGTGCGGGTTAGTGACTGTTCACCTAAAAATTACACTTTAATTTTTTAGGAAAGACTTTGCCTACCCTTGAAAAATATCCCTATATAATCCTAGATTATTCGCTAGGTAGAACACTTCTACTTCACATTTTGTCAACAATATGATATATCCCGTATTGCAGATGCGCGACAAGGGTAAGTTATTTGAGCAAAAGGAGGGTTTACGATATATGACGCATAGTAGACACACGACAAAGAGTTTGTTGACGCGCTAATAATGGGGTTATTTGTTAACACGTGACATCGGCAGAGATAGACCCTATTTAGTTCGACGTGGCGTGACAAGGAGGTCTTGTAGATATTGACGCATAGTAGACTTTTTACGACAAATAGTTTGTTGACATGCGATAATGTGGTTATTTGTTGATGTGGAACAACGAGACGGATAGTTATCTTATCGACAAGGAGTTACTGCGAGATATTGATGCATAGTAGGCGCTATGACAAATAGTTTGTTGACATGCGACATGGAAATTTTTTTGATGTGAAAGTAGATGGCGGAGGTCAGAGGCGAGCGACGGGAGATTTGGTTGTCGTGCGTCAAAAAAATGCATTGACGCACATCATCTATCCTCATTTGACGCATGTCAACAAGGTTTTTGACGTGCGTCAATGAGGAGTGCATTGATGCATGTCAATGCATTTTTTTACATGGCGTTAGTGAATAACAAATCTTCATCATATTGTAGTTTATACACCACTTGAAAATTAGGAGAAATTTTTTCATACAACCCCCAAAAAATTCACCTTCCCGCAAAACCGGTTCTGGGGATATTTGCCAGATATTTTCCACCTTCGATTTCCAAGAGGTCTCTTAAAATGAACCCTAAAAGAAAGTCAACACTTGTATCATTTTTTTTGCATTGCATACATTCTAAAAGCATATAAGCATAACATTATAGTTTACATGTGGAAATGGAAATGAAAGCAAGGTCATAGATGCAAGAGTCGATCCAAAAGAATATATATATATATATATATATATATATATATATATATATATATATATATATATAAATGGTCAAAATTCCTGTACAATGCCATCATGCGCTAAGCATGGTCAAAACGCTCAAAGAGCCCGGGAAATACAAAAACATCATACAAAAATCTAAGAGAGCCAAGTGGCTTCTCAACCCCTATGAGATCCCTCTGAGGGTGCACGCCCATGCCTAGGACTCCAGCTACACCGGCGCTCTGAGTGCACGGAGGGCTCACAATCCCGAGGGGCAGCTGCGGTCTCGCCATGAGAATGACTCCTCATTAAGCGCTCTGCTGTCCTATACCCTGCCAGCTCAGTACAGAGGGTAGATACCATCCTGGCCACATGCTAGATGGGGGCAAAGATGTCGAGTATGTATTCCAGCCATCGAGGGCTCCCCGCATCCACGGATAGCTTTACATGGGTCCTCTCCATAGGAATCATAGAGTATCGGTGCATACCCGCGAATCGTATCGCCACTCATAGGCGCCTTCTCTCAAACAAAGGAGAAAACAAATTGGAAATAAAGCGAATATAAACACAAGTGTAAACAAAAGGAGAGATGGAAATTAAAGCGATCCTAACTCAAGAAAAGGGAAGATAACTTATTCGGATCACCAGGCCTCCAAGATGGATCTCTAGGGTTAGCACCTGCCACAGATGCCACCATTGACTTAGGTAATCCTCCCATGGCTGGAGCAATGTAGTGTCCCGCAACGGACTCATCCTCCCCACCATGGCCCCGGAAGAGCGGCTCTTTGAAACCGAGTCACCCTCTCTACACTCTCTACTATTCCCTCTCTACTGCGCATGATATCCTAAGTGCCATGCCACTCAGGATCACTGTCCTCCTTGGTCTCCTCCTCCGTCTCTCCCCTTGTGAACTCCTTAGACTTGAATTACGTGTCAATAGGGTCGTCACGGCTGTGAGCGGGACCAGCAGCAATCTGAAGTAAGGGTGCCTGAGGAGCATTGGCTCTCCCTCGGGAACGTACTACCTTCCTAGCCTCAATGGGAACACCAGGGGTAACAACTGTCTAACCCTGGCCTCTAGGACCCCTTATGGCCTCTCGAACTAACCTGTATACTGGCACTACCGGGGGAAGTATACCCATGTAAGGTAGGCCAAACTGCTGAGGAACTCGGCTAAAGGGGTGTATCTCCATTCTCCCTACTCTGTCAATAAGTTGCCCTGTGGTGGAGCAGGAGATCAAAGTAAGAGCCTCCTCGCCCCATAAACCTGCCATGGCCTGATACAGTGTGGCCTCCATGTCATCAATGGTCAGGAAAGCAACTAGCTAGTTAGGTGCTATGAGCACCGACATGTCTGTCCATCGGCTGCCCTCATAGCTCGAGATCTCGCCACCTCTACACCTATGTTGTAGGGGATGAAGCGCTCATAGACCCAGCTCATAACCAGGGTCGGGTGGCTCAAAGACTACCCCTGTAAATGGACTAACATGTACAAGTCATGGTAGGTAGTCCCAAGAATATCAGCTCCCTAGGTGTAAATCCGTCCATGTCCCTCAATCTGTGCAATGATGGGGGACCAACAATATAGTAGTGTGTCTCCTCCCTTTTCCCGGATCAATCTCGAGGCAAGGATCCCCATAATGGCCTGGCGAATCAAGGGGATGGGGGCAGCTAGGAATAGATTGGACCCTCACCCCCTTCTTCGAGCCAATGGAGATAACTGCATCTCCCATATAAGAAGCTCACTGTGCTATCTGGGCCCGTGAACCTGCCGTCTCAAGAGTAAGTCATCTCTCGATGATCGGGACCCCTAGAATACGGTAAACATCCTCAAAGTGATGGTCCACTCACCTCGGACCCGTGGTAGCCGGAAGGTTGTCCGATCAGCATCCCAATAAGAAAATAAGTCACAAAGTATGTGACTAGATGAAGCAACATGTGGGACACGTGATATATGCAGTATACCGGCCCTCTGAAGAGTATCCACCTCATCCTTTGAAAGGGCATCTAATACTGCTGGGATCTAGTCACACTCTCTCTCTCGGCTCCTTCAAATGTACTCCTCCCTCACCTGCATACAACCAAAAACACACAAAACAGAGAAAGTTAGCATCTCGAATGACATTAGAAAAATCATGAAAACACATAAAGATGCTAAAAATGTAAAAATAATTTTAAACAAGTGTTCCTTTAGCATTCTGTTAGGAACCGCCGCCCTGAGCAGGGTGGTGGTTTCCTAACCGCCGCCTTAAAGGAGGCGGTCTTGTAACCATTTCCCTGAATAGGGTGGCGGTAACATGACCGCCACCCTATTCAGGCGGTGTGGTCGTGTCCCGAAACCCACACGGGTTTTATACCTTAAAAATCCTAAAAACGCAAAAAAGGGACTATTTTAACTAAAACAAAGCCTACCTAGTAGGCACCCCCTAGATAGACCTTTTGAACCTAACATTTTCAAAAATAACCCCCCCATGACAAAGATTTTAACATTTTAAAATTTTGGTGGTAAAAATGATAAATTGAGAAAAACAAACTTGTGATCTCTCGGGTCGATGATCTGCTCGCGGTGGCATGATCGCCATCTCGTCACAAACGTTTTGACTCTACTCTCGTAAGAAACCATCACCGTGGGTCCCAGAGCTCAAAACCAACCAAATCAACATGCACAAATGATTAGGAAAATGGGCCCACTTTCATATATATAGAAATCTGACTCATTTTAAATCCCCTTTTCACAGGTTTGGAGCACCAACGGAGGTAATTTCTTACCCCCACACAAATGGTACGTCCTCATTTCCCATTATTTTAGCTTTTATTTTCGATCTATTTTATCTATCTCGCACTTGATTGCTCTTTTCATTTTACAGTGTGGTGGGAATTTTGGATGGCGTCATTTCGACACACTAGGACGTATAAGGTATAACTTCCAACTTCCCATTTCGGGACCTCTATACTCGAACCCACCGTTTTACACCTCTTCATGGCTAAAGCGCTTCTCCAACGGGAAAATATACGTACCCAAAATTGTAAGGTACTCTTGCCTTTGTTAGAACAACGTAACATGTGCCCCAATGATGATACAGTCTCGTCGTAAGGTGTTCGGGATCCCGAAAAGCTTCCCAAGTGTATGTTACCATCCCGCATGCCTCGATTAGCCCCTATGTGCTTTGTTGTTCTCCTTTTCCCCTCTTTTTTTTGCATTTTATTCTTTGATGAAACCGCTGCCCTACAGGCGGCGGTCTCGTGACCGCGCCGCCTGAAAGGGCGGCGGTCATGTAACCGCCACCCCGCTCAGGGCGGTGGTCTTTCACACGTTTTCCAGAATGTTCTTTTTAACACGACTCACATAAATTTCAACATTTACCAGCTTTTTCACCGCCTTTGGCTTGCATTAATGATTCGGTTCTCTGGAATATTGTTTTGTCTTTGTTTATGGTTTAAGAGATCAATTTGGTTTTTACCTTTGGGTAAATGCAAATGCTATAAATAGTTGGCTTGTGCTCAAGCAAATGGCCCCTCAAATTTACCTCTCAATTTCTCATTTCAGTAGTTCAGTCTTTTATTTTTCTTAGGATTCATAGTTTAGTTCATTGCATGCTTAGTTAATGTTATTTTGCTATTAGAAAGCCACATATCCATCTTGTGTAAGTGTTGTCATTACTTCATGCAGTCCATTAAAGTAGAACAATTTAATTCTCAGTAGGAATCCATTAAAGTTGTAGGTTTTTTTCGTCAAATAGGATAGTTTCAGGTTCTTGACGTTTTATGTTGCATGACTCGCAATAAATCCCGCTAGGAATTGCATAAGCCAAGCTTTGTACTCTTGCGCTATCCCTCTCCTACTCGCATTGTATTCATTCTGTATCCTAAGCTACCTTTGTTCTAAAATCTACTTTTGTTGATGTTAGCATTACATGCTTTTCTGGATCCACGTGAGCACGAAGGAACGAGGAGATTACACTGAGGGGACAAAACCACAAACACCATTGGATTCGCCACTATTCTACAAAATCCAGGTTCTATCTTTTAAAGTTCAAGTAGAAGCATATCAAATAGAGTAGCCAATCACTTTATTTGATCAATTTTACTTTCGATATTACTAGGGAAGATGTGGGGATGGATAGTTTCGAGAAACTATGATTCATTCCTCACTTACGAGGTAGGATCGAGAGTATTTCAAATAGATTAGATTAGTTATTTCATTATTTACAATAGATTTACAACCGCACAGTGCAAGTAGTTATACTTTTGCCTTGTTTGTTTTAAATTTCGTAATTAGTTTAGTTGTCAATTGCTAGATATTTTAGAAAGTTTTCTTTCAAATTCGTTCATATAAGTTCATCGAGAAAAAGAAAAAAATAGGGAAGTTATATATGCTTTATAGATATTCTTCATATAGTTAATTTTACTTTGCTTTACAATTTGATTTACATTATTACCTTTGTATGAAAATCACGGGACCGAGAGAGCCCAGAGAATACGTATTTGAGCCAATCATTCCTCAACCCAATATCGTCACAGCAATAATCGATATAGATAAGAATCTTAGGATCCAAGTCTTCCGAACAATGGAAAACTTACAACAGATCAGCGTCCGATTAAGCGCGTTAAACATAGAAGACGACCAAGCGTACATGTTTTGGTCAAATCAACAAAACTACATATTACCCTAGATATATATCTGCATGATTGTAGAAGGGCTTGAAAGAGAGAAAACATTCGGTTGTGATCCTTTGGTCCCACAACCAGACGCAGAGATACATTCTCATAGATATAGAAACCAGCTCAAGAATTCGGGTTGCACAAATGCATGTGAGATACTGCGAGAAGATCACACAACTGTTAATTCAATATAGAGGCTAAGAAAGCATATGACTATTGGATACTGGGATTAGGGGTGAACTGCACATGACCATAGCAAGACCACAACAAATGTGAATCTACGGTTGTGACCCACAAATCCCATAGCCCAACGAATCCATAGGTGAATTAGACATAGATGTTGGCTTATGCACATTAGTATTCGAGATCTACTCCACTGACCACCTATCATCATGAACAGTTATCCTTGTTAGACGTAGTAGCTAATAAAGCTAAGGAATGCAGGCTAGGCAGATAACCGCCCATAGTGTCCACTATACCCATCATCCACCCTATGACCCTATCTCGGAGATATATACGAAACTATCCCGAGTCATTTTCGCATATTCCACAACCCATAGCCGAATCACGCCTGAGCTCGATATTGATTGGAGCCTTCGATCGGTCATCCTTGATGATCAATCCATCACACCGATTCGAGTTAGGACGGCCTTCTCTGCCTTAGATTCACAATTTCCACTAGTGCACCTCGAAGATATCAGATTGCCTAAGTAGTTTGTCTACATCCCACGCATATTCCATCCCCATCGGCTATCTCGCAAGACCTCGAGAGGTCGGTGTGAGGAAGAGTTACTTGTAGATTCCCACACTCGCTTGTGTAAGTCTTTGTCATTACTTCATGTAGTCCATTAAAGTAGAAAAATTTAATTCTCGGTAGGAAGCCATTAAAGTTGTAGGTTTTCTCGTCAAATAGGATAGTTTCGGTGTTCTAGACGTTTTATGTTGCATGAATTGCAATACTCTTGCGTTATCCCTCTCCTACTCGCATTGTATTCATTCCGTATCCTAAGCTACCTTTGTTCTAAAATCTACTTACGTTGATGCTAGCATTACACGATTTTACGGATCCACGTGAACACGAAGGGCGAGGAGATTACACGAGGGGACAAAACCACACACACCATTGGATTTTCCAGCTGTTCTATAAAATCCAGGTTCTAGCTTTCAAAGTTCAAGTAGAAGCATATCAAATAGAGTATCCAATCACTTTATTTCATCAATTTTACTTTCGATATTGCGGGGGGAAGCTATGGGGATTGATAGTTTATGAGAAACTATGATTCATTCCTCACTTCGAGGTAGGATCGAGAGTCCTTCAAATAGATTAGATTAGTTGTTTCATTATTTACAATAGATTTACAATCGCATTGCACGGGCAAGTAGTTATACTCGGCATTTGGCTTGATTTTTTTAAATTTTGTAATTAGTTTAGTTGTCAATTTCTAGATATTTTAGAAAGTTTCTCTTTCAAATTCGTTCATATAAGTTCATTAGAAAAAGACAAAAATAGGGAAGTTATATATGCTATAGATATTCTTCACATAGTTAATTTTCCTTTGCTGCAATTTAATTTACATTGTTACCTTTGAATGACAATCACGGGACCGAGAGAGCCCATAGAATACGTATTCGAGCCAATCGTGCCTCAACCCAATCTCGTCACAGCAATAACTGATATAGATCAGAATCTTAGGATCCAAGTCTTCCGAACAATGGCAAACTTACAACAGATCAGCCTCCAGTTAAGTGGGTTAAACATAGAAGACGACCAAGCATATATGTATTGTTCAAATCAACCAAACTACAGATTACCCTAGATATATATCCGCATGACTGTAGAAGGGCTTGAAAGAGAGCAAATGTTTGGTTGTGATCCTTTGGTCCCATAACCAGACGCAGGAGACACTCTCACAGATATAGATACTAGCTTAAGAATTCAGGTTGCACAAACACCTGTGAGATACTCTGAGAAGATCACACAACTGTTAATTCTTAATATAGAGGCTGAGAAAGCATATGACTATTGGATACTAGGGATTAGGGACTGAACCCACACATGACCATAGCAGGACCACAACAAACGTGAATCTACGGTTATGACCCACAAATCCCACATTGACCCAATGAATCCATAGGTGAATTAGACATAGATGTTGGCTTACGCACATTAGTATTCAGATCTACTCCACTTCCACCTATAATCATGGAGCAGATTATCCTTGTTAGATGTAGCACTAATAAAGCTAAGGAATTCTAGGCTAGGCGGATAATCACCCGTAGAGTCCACTATACCCATCATCCACACTACGACCCTATCTGGAGATATACATGAAACTATCCCAGATCATTTTCCGTGTATTCCATAACCCATAGACCGAATCATGCCAGATCTCGATATTGATTGGAGCCTTCAAGTAGTCATCCTTTCCGATCGATCTATCACACCAGTTTAGGTTAGGAGGGCCTTCTCTGCCTTAGATTCAAATTTTCCACTAGTGCGCGTCGAAGACATCAAATTGCCTAACTAGTTTGTCAGCATCCCATTCATATTCCATCCCCACCGGCTGTCTTGGCATGACCTCGAGAGGTCGGGTGCGAGGAAGAGTTACTTGTAGATTCCACGCTCGCTTGTCACTTTTCTATCATACAGAACCTTCTAGTAATTAGGAATCAATTAAATTTAAAATTTAAAGCCTTCCAATCTATTCTTTGACACTCAAAATTTTAAAACTCATGTATTTAAAATAAATGGGGTTTTCCCAATAGTTGAACTCAAAACTAGAAAATGATTTTATTAAATAACAAAATAGATCCTTGTACGATATCTACATTTAATCAAATGGGAAACATTACAATGTATTTTTTTAATAGATAATATCTAGAGAAATTTTGTTGTGGTTTCTCTCCTTTCTCTCATGGCTCCTCTTCTTTCTCTGATTTAAAAATACAAATAAGAAAAGAGCAAATGAGGTTGTTTGGAAAAAATAGGAATTCAAAAGAAAGCCATAAGGAAATTTAGGGCAACCTAAATCTAAGGGCTATGATAGATTCAATCCTATGGCCCAAATTAAACCCTACCTCATTTAAGTGGGAAAAATTATTATGGGAATGTAAATTTAAATAAAAAGATATAACATGGGTAATGGGGTGAATGTGGCGATTAGTGGCTAGTTAAAACAATTAACCTTTGAGTTAGAAAATAATGTAATATTAGGTGCTTGATAATTAATTTAACTAATGGAAAGTAGTAGATGCTTTAAAATGTAAATATATCATAGGAAGTGCATTATTAAATTTACTTATTAAGTTAATTTCATCGTTCACAAGCTTGTGTAGAAAGTCTCTAACCGAGAAATTTATTAATTGTGAAAATGCCTAACCTTGCAAACACTTTTAAACAAAAAAAAAATTATTACCATGAACTTGACTATTAATTTATTAGTTCTATTTGCTTGGAGAGTAGAATTTTATGGGTGTTGCAGAGAGTCTATTACCATCGATTCGAGTAAAGTGTTCTCTTTGAGACCTCTTCCTCGTTCGATCAACTTTGTCAAACTCTCAAGCTTTGTGAGACTAAACTCTTGGAAATAGGAAAACTTAAATATCAAGAGCAAGCATCATCATCCACATGTTTATCGAGAACAATTCCACATTTAAGCCCTCTACAACTAAACCCATAGAGGTAAAAACCATTGTAAACGTAGTCTCTACTCCTAGGGAGCTTTGACCACAACCATACAAGCATACTTTTACTAAGTTTAGTACACCGTGAGTGTTTTGTTAGTGCAATTCATCAATAGTAATCTTATTACCTTACTGTCACCTCTATAACTTGATCCATCTCAACCAAAAGGGAATAATTTCAATGATATTTCTTATTGTGACTATCATCAATGCATAGGGAATTTCACTAATTGGTATTTCCGAGTTAATACATCTCATTCGGGATCTTCTTGACAATGGTCAAATTGAGATCTTGGAATCTACATCATCTACACCTATTACTTGAAAATCATAAACATATGATTTTTAATAACCTACCAAAACATAATAAAAAAATGACCGATTCCTATGTTAAATAAGTTTATCACACAGTATCTTCTCCCCCATCGAGATCTCAATTTTTTGGTTATAAGCAACGATGCTTCGCCATTGATCATTTTTTCTAACATCGATTATCATGTGAATTTTACATCCAATCCTTTACATATCAATGAATGTATTAGCTCAACCTCGATCAACAATACTAAGGTTGACACATCATGGCCCGTTAGTGTATGCTCTATCTCAATTCTTAGGTGATTAACTAAATTTAACTAAACTAGGGGAAATTATACTTATAGTTAATCTAATCTAGAAGGACATAAATGTTGTAAATAAATGTACTATAGAAAACATAAAGTACTTAAAAATTAACTAATAGAAATAAAACCCAAATATCCAAGGAGAAGGTAAGGAAAGAACTCGATTGTTGACTACAAATGATGGTCACAGAGTGTCATAATTGTGACATGATATTCCACAAGTAGGGAACATTTGCACAGGGTACCGAAAAGCGTGTGTTGATGCCAAATCATAGCACCCCCGAATGGCCTAGGTTTTAAATTGTTAAAATGGGGCATTTGGTGTGATTTGCATAACATTGGACCATATCTCAAGTTGTGGGACATGCAAACTTGAGATGGACTTCCAGAGAGAGGTGGTTATTGTTCCTAAACTACCTGCCACAAGCTACTCTAATGCAAGAAAAGCTAAACTATCCTAATCTAACCATTCCAAGGAACCAGAGAGAAAGAGAGAGTGAAAGAGAGCCTACACTAAAGTGGTGATACACCAAAGAAGGAAAGGGGCGAGATACTCTATTGAGGGAGGATGAAATAGTGGAAAAAGGAGATGGGAAGGTTAGACAGACGTGACACAAACCAAGGTCCCAATCTACCACTAAAACTCCATAAAACACAACATCCCACACAGAAAGCGTAAAATACATGCAGAAAAAATATATTTGAAAGGGAGAGGCATGGGGAAACAATAAAACATGGGAAAGGGTTGAAGAATACTACAAAACACGAGTTTATTTTCTCTAGAAGGTGCCTGAGACCATTACATTTTTGCTCAAAGGCTCAAATCTACTTTCAGTGTGGGAGAAGGCTTACAACTCAAATGGATTTAGGAAATAAATTTTACTGAGTTTCCCTACACCCAAAATGTTTATTTTTCTCAAATGAGAAGTGTTTACAATATATAGAAGGCTTTTACAATGAAAACTAGAGAGAAAGAAGGAAAAATGGATCGCTTTGAAAGTTCAACCAACATCAATTAATTCCTGAAAATCCACATACAATCTGTCAAATCTGGTTCTCCATGTATATTTGGGCATGTTGGAGAAGGAAGAATGGTAGATCAAATCAAATCTGGGTGGTTGATACAATTTGATCCCGTATTGATGGCTTGAAAGACATTTTCCTATTTTTCACCCACCAAAGCCTACTAAAAATAATATTTTGTGCTTTGATGGCGTATAGGAGGTTGAGATATTTCCAATGGCATGAAATTTGTTGAAATTCAAGATATGGATTGAAAGATATGCTCATTTGAAATTTTGAATCGAATCCATACAAAAATGGCAAAAAACCAATTTTGTAAAATGGATCTACGGGCCTGAAATTCACTTTGGCGCCTTTTGCATAAAAATGAAAATTTATAAAAAAAAAACCCCACAACCTTGCAGGCCCAAAATGTACTTTGAATGAAAAGCTCTGCGGGTCTAAAATTGAAATTGCACTTTTTTGAGAAAGTGGCAAAAAATCCAAATTTCTCCCAACAGCCCGCTTCTTTCGCGGTGACAAAGGCGACACGTGGCTTGTCAGGCGTCGGTTGAAGTGCAGCTTACCTTTATAATTTATGTCTTTTAAAAATAAAATTCCAAAAATTCCAAAGTTCCTCCGACAACCCGCCTTCTGCTTTGACTTGAAACACGGTCACATGTCCCTTTGCGGGCCTTAGCAATTTTTTCCTTATTTCGCGCGGGTTCACGGGACCGCAATTATAAATTATGCCTTTTAGAAAAAAGTTCTAAGTGCCAAGATATCTCCTATTGCCCCGTTCGTCTGACGACTTCCTATGGAAAAAAATATTTCCAAGGCCCGTCGGCCCGCTTTTGGCAAAAAATCCTTCTAAGGCCTTCCGGCCCGTAACTTGCAAACTATGAGGAGTTAGAAGGACTTATTTATATTTTTGGAAAGGGGAGAAATTTCCTATCTGATGGAAATGTTTTCAAGGGAGCTTAAGTTCTTGAAATATGTAAAAATTTATATTGAATCAAAAAAAGGGGGAAAATGGTGTTAGTTGACCAAAAATAAGTGTGAGCTTATTTTGGTCAACAATTTGGTGACTCGTGGGGATATGTTCCTGCTAGATGAGATGATTAGTGGCCTTGAAGCATCCATTGGGAATGGATTCTTCCTAGTAAACACAAATCTAATTTGAACTTTGAAAATCTAATCCCTGAACCACTTGCAACACCATTGGAATTAGAGATGATCTCACCAACTGCCATTCTCAATGCACTGTGCATGAACAACAAAACATCACAACACAATATGTACAAAATTGGAAATCATACACACCCCAAGTGGGATATGCAGAGCTTTCACAAGAACTTCTTCTGCTGAAAGCAAACCTACCTACTCTACACTAACCAGAGAGATGGGTAATTTCAAACAAAACCTACTACTGGTGATGAGAAATAACTACCCTTCCTTGCAATTGGAAGCCATGAAAATGATTTGACACTTTGAATATGGCTGCTTATATGGGTGAAAAACTTATTATAGCTGATCCTCCACCCAAATCATCAACGTGTCAATGGAAATAAGGAAAATACCTCTTTTAGTTGTTTTTTTGGATTGAAGAGGCATTACAGCTAATTCTTGGTACTTTGATACTCATCCTCATGCTCAGGAGTAAGCATGAATGGTGTTGGCTTCTCCCTTGGCTCCAATGAAGCCAAGTACCTAATTGGGAAAGGTTTGTGTTATCCATATATCACCCACAGGACAAATATCGGATCAGCTACGACCCCACATAGAAAGCATCTGAGAAAATGCGTTTAGATATGTAAATAGGTCACAGAGGGACTCAATAATGGAATATCAGGGTCAGAAAAGAAGGGGAAGTAACGTAGAGAAACCAAAAACAAGAAGGGGAAGAAACGGTGAAGATTCAAAGTTCTCGGGCTTAGATTCATTAAAAAGGGTCCAAAATCGACTAAGTATGGAGGAGGTAGTGGAAAGAACCACGTGCCCTAATGGCACTTCTTCAAAGATGAATCCAAAAAGGGAAGCCCAAATGAGCACCGGGTTTCGCGTGGCCTTGGTAGGTGAAAAATGGAGAAACATCTTCAGGCCTTTAATGCAGGATCTCTTTGCCTCAACAACCAGATCAGATTTGATCTATTCCGTTGTTTCCTCTTCCTTTAAGGCGGTAAACCAAGGATTAATGTATTAAAGACTGATTTGGGGGTAGATTTTTTCAAAGGCATTAATAGCAGTGGTTGAGATTCAACCTACTTTTCCCACTTCTCTCTCTCTTCTTTCTTTACGATTGAATCTCTAAATTCAGGGGGTAAGATTCATTGTAAAGGGTTGGACATTCCTTGTTTTGCAGGATCCCTTTTTCTTCTAGCAAAGGAATTTGTGGAATTTTAGGCCTTCCATCAAAGTCACAATATATTTCTTGCCTCTTGGCTATTTTGTAATGTATTGTATCAATCTACAGAGCAATAAAACATGTTTGTGATCAATTCTAGATCCTTCCTATCTCTTTTTCTCACATCTGGTCTTTCATTATAAATCTAGTTATCTGTGTTTGATTATTGCATGTATTTGTTGGTTTGTGTCTATCAACAGAACTAGTGTTCATCATTCCTTCGGTGCATCACCTTGTAGTTTAGTTATTGTTTATTTCTTGTACCCCTTTCTTATCCCTGTCTCCTTGGCAAGTTTTAGATTAGGTATAGAGATAAATCCTCTGCAAGTTCTCACATATGCATCTAAATAGAGGAATAAGGAACCAACCCTTTAATCTGAATAGCTTTCCCATTTTGCAAGGTTCCATAGCTTGGGAAATTTCAATGTTATGCATTCACACCAAATGAGTATGTCTTAGAAAAGAAGATTTTTAGAAGTCATTTGGGGGTGATGTGATTTTGCACTAACAATTTTGGCATGCTCGGTGGGACAGGTCTGAAGCACCTTACCACTTCACTTCATCAGGTTCAATGTGCTCTTGGTGAATATTTCAGCCTTTGGAGGCACTTTCAAGCACATCTGGCAACTCCATCTGGTCAACAACCCATCCTCTGAGTTGTAGACCTTCTTCCCATCCATTTCCACCCATTATTTCTTCCATCTCCTTCATCTTCTTCAATCCCATGAAGTTGTGCAATCATGACTTCTTTCCCACCATGGAATTCTCATTTGCAGCAACAAAACTATTTCCCTCCATCCCCACAGTTTCAAAATCCTCCTCCAAATCAATTTTATAAGCCCCATTATCCCAAAAATGCATACAACCCCCTTTTTCTAAGAAAAATGTTTATGAACAACGAGGTTTATGTAGAAGATGGTTGAAAATCCTTGGTGAAGCTGATTTTGAGAGGAAAATGTAGAAGATTGAGAGTGACATGATGCCACTTAGAGTCAAGTGCTCCATAATGGAAGTTGAAGTTGGCTACAAGGCCCCTTATCCATGGGTCACCTTGTACCGAGGTTGGTTTAGCACCCAACACAAGCCTGCACCTCATCACCGAGATGTTACCCTAGATTCTGAGTGGATGGAAGGAATGGAGGCTAAAAAGTCTAGTGTGCCTTCCATCCCCATCCGTGCCCATCCTCCCATTTCCTTCCAAGTCCCCTTTTCCTAGTTGTACCATAAATGAACAACCCGTTACCAGTGTGCCTTCCTAACCAATGTCGTCATGTTCAATGACTGCATGTGATTGAAGAATGGTGTGACTCATATGACTCTAATTGGGAAGAGGAAATCATATGGGTTCCTGTTCTAGATGAAAATCAGTTAGCTCTAAAGGGTGCAGTTCTGGAGGAGAACAATACGGTTTCAAAGGAAACAAGTGCGGAGTAAGCCACAGAAGAACCTTCCGTTCTTCCTCCCACTTCATCCCCTTCAAACTCTAATTTTGAAGAAGAGTTTGAGATTTCAAAATTCATGTTTGAAGATGAGGGGAACCATGGTGATAAAATTACAAATTCAAAGGACACCATGGAGGAGGTCAAACACATGTAGCTAGGACAATGAGGAGGTAGATTATATGTCTAACTTGGAGGATTGTCTTAATGGAGAGGATCCTGAGGAGATCACATAATTTTCTCCTCCATCATCCACCTTCCAAGAACATGATTCGATTCCACGGAGGAGAAAATATAACGATAATAACTGCATCTCATAACGGCCCTCGGGAACCAACATTGGAGGATATTAATCTTCCATGTTCTTCTCGGGAGGAAAGAAACAATGAAGCCCCCATCTCTCCCACAATATCCACTCAAGAAGGTCTATAGGAAAACTCCATTCTTGGAGTTAAAATTCGAGTAATGAGCACATCCATTGGATGGACCAGTATCCAATCAGTACTTATCTTCATTAGAGCCAAGGGAGAAGCCAAAACCAGTCATGCCCACTCCAGGGCATGAGGATGAGCATCAAAGTACCAAGGATCAGCTATAATACCTCTGGGAACCAAGTGAGCAGCTGATTGAAAAGGTATTTATTTTTTTTCCAGTTGATACCTTGATGGAGGGAGTGGAGAAACAATTTTTAGTTAGCCTTCCACTCCTAATAACAGCCATGTTCAGCTCCAAATCATTTGCATGGCTACCAATTTTGAGGAAAGGAAGCTATTTTGCACAACCAGTTGCAGGGTTTGTTTAGCTCACCTTTGCTCCTAGCTAGCATAAAGTAGGTAGGTTTGCTTTCAGTAGAAGAAGTGCTTTGCACACTCTGCATGTTCTACTTGGAGCATGTATGATTTTTAGTTTTGTACATAGTGTTGTTGTGGAGTTTTGTTTCTCTCATGTAGTGTTTGGACTTGGCATTTGGTCAAGATCAGTTTCAGTTCTAATGGGTTTCCAAGTGGCCCAGGGGTCAGTTTTCAAAGTTCATATTAGTAGCACGCTATCACTCATGACTCCATACCCAACAGATATGACAAGGCAATTGGTCTTTTCATCTAGCAGGTAGATACCCCTGTGAGTCACCAAATTTTTATCCATATTTCCCCCCCCGGGCCAAATATCGGATCAGATACAACCACACATAGAAATAACTCCGAGAAAAATCATTTACATCGTAAATAGGTCATAGAGGACTGAAAAATGGAATAGTAGGGTCGAAAAGAAAGGGTAGTGTTGCGAGAGAAACAAAAAACAAGAAGGGGAAGAAAAGGCAAATATCCAAGTCCCGAGATTGGATTCATTGAAAAGGGTCCAAAATCGACTAATTATGGGGGAGGTAGCGGAAAGAACCACATGTCCTAATGGAGCTTCTATAAATATGAATCCAAAAAGGGTAGCCCAAACAAGTGCCAGGATGCCGTGTGGCCCTGGTAGGTGAAAAATGGAGAAACGTCTTCAGGCCTTTAATGTAGGATCTCCTTGCCTCAACAAGCATATCAAATTTGATATGTTCCACCATTTCCTCTTCCTTCAATACCTTTGAACCAAGGATTGATGCAGTAAAGACAAATTTTGGGCAAGATTTTATCAAAGGCTTTTAATAGAAGTGGTTGAGCTTCAACCTACTTTTCCGCTTCTCTCTCTCTTCCTTCTTTCTGATTGAATCTATAAATATGGGGGCAGGATTCATTGTAAAGGGTTGGACATTCCTTGTTTTGCAGGCTCCCTTTTTCTTCTAGCAAAGGAATTTGTGGAATTTCAGGCCTTCCATCAAAGTTACAATATATTTCTTGCCTCTTGGCTATTTTTAATGTATTGTATTAATTTTCGGAGAGCAATAAAACACATTTATGATCAATTCTAGATCCTTCTATCTCTTTTGCTCACATCTGGTTTTTCATTTTAAATCTGGTTATCTATGTTTGATTATTTCATGTATTTGTTGGTTTGTGTCTATCAGCAGAACTAGTGTTCATCATTCCTTTGGTGCATCACCTTGTAGGTTAGTTATTGTTTATTTCATGTACCCCTTTCGTATCCCTTTCTCCTTGGGTAATTTTAGATTAGGTATAAAGATAAATCCTCTCTGCAAGTTCTCACATATGCATCTAAATAGAGGAATAAGGAACCAACCTATAATCTGGAGAGATTTCTCATTTTGTAAGGTCCACACCTTGGGGAAAGTTCAATGTTATGCAATCACACCAAGTGAGTGTGCCTTAGAAAAGTAGATTTTAGAACTCATTTGGGGGTCTTTGTGATTTTTGCATGATGATCGATCCTTTGAATTTTCCCACTACTATGAATTTCAAATAAAAGAATGGATTCTTCTTGAAGATATTTTTGGGTGAATGGTGTGGAAAAGATGATGACATCATCTTGCTCTTTTACTTCCTTCTCCTACGAAGAACATGGAAGATTCATATCTTCCAACCTTGGTTCCAGAGGGTTGCTACAAAGTGCAGGATGTTTTCCTCTAATGCTCTCCTTCATGACAACATGCTCATGTTCTTAGAAGGTGGATGATGGAGGAGAAGATGTGATCTCCATGGCCTCCTCTCCATCAAATCAATCCTCCAAGTCAAACAGGTATTCTACCTCCTTCTTGTCCTATTGCATGTTCTCAACCTCCTCCATGGTGTCATCTTGATCTGAAACTTGCTCACCATGGTTCCCCTTATCTTCAAACATGAATTTTGAAATCTCAAACTCTTCTTCGACATTAGATCTTGAAGGGGATGAAGTGGGAGGAAGAATTGAAGGTTATTCTGTGGCCTTCTTTGTACTTGAAGCCTCTTGAACTATATGGTTCTCCTCCATTATGGATTCATCAATCAAATCAGGCCCTTCAAATGAAAGCAAAAGTATTCAACAATGCTTTCTTCATCAAGTGGCTTTAACTCTGATTTGATCTCTTCTAGTTTCTCCTCTTCAATAGGACTTGGAGTTGATTGTTCTTCTTCCTTCATGGATGATTGTGCATCTTGGATTGGATCAACATTTTCTTCAAATAAAGTGCCAACATGGACACTGCATTAAGAGAAAATAGATTGTTGATCTTCTTGTTCTTGTTCTGCTACAAACTCAGCCTTAGCCACCATTGGCTCTTCAACTTTGACCTCCTCTATTGGCTTAACCATCAAGGGGATCTTTGTAATTGCAAACTTGAGGGCCAAGGTGACCAAGCTTCTAATATTTATTCTTTGTTTGGCTCTTCTTCTTGTTGCCCTTGGCTGGTTGTCTAATTTTCATCTTCCCAACATGGATTTGGGGATGTAAGAGGAGAGGTAGGTTAGGATTCAACCATTTTTGCTATTGTTTGTGGTGGAGAGGGAAGTGGAACTTATTATTTGTTTGGAGGAATAAGCTGCTTGGAAGGGAATAGGGGTAAGAATTGAGATGGGATGGAAGATTAGGAGATGAAGAAGGGAAAACAACATTTGGGGCAGAAAATGAGGGGCCTGAATCTTTACCATGCTGAGATGATAAAGTTTGTGAGAGAGAAAATGAAGGACAAGGAGTTGGTGATTGACTTGCCAATTGACAAGGATGTCTTGTATCCAACTCATAAGCCTCAATCTCCTTAGTCCATTGTGCAAGTTGGGGCAGCATTTCAACCATGAAGTCAAGCTCCTCCTGAGGGTTATAGTGCCCTATAAAAGGGCCTTCCCATGGACAAGGTGCCTTGCAACCAATCCTGAATGCTTTCATTTGAGTTGTAGCCCTTGACTGAACCATGCCAACCTCCATTTTTTTAATATTATCTAGTAAATCTATGTTTTCCATGTAGTTGTTATCATTATATGCATGCCCTTGTTCTTGATAAGCTCCATAGCCAAACTAATTTTGGCATTGCTCATATGGGTAAGCATGATTATTCGGATGTGATCATACTATTAATGTAGAGGAGTTGTCAAATACATTGGAGGTGGACCACACTGCACTCTGCAAGTGTGAATTCCAAGATGGAAATGAAGTCATGATTGCACTGCTTCACTTCATGAATGGAAGAGGTATGCAATTTCAAAGATTGGGTTTTTACCGAGATGGAGTCACCAAATCTGCTTTGCATGTTCCTCCAAAGGCTGAATCTCATGAAGAACACATCAAATTGATGAAATGAAGTGATAAGGTGTTTCACACCTCTCCCACCAAGCGCCCAAATCTGTTGATGCCAAATCCCAACACCCTCGAATGGTCTAGGTTTGAAATTGTTAAAATGGGGCATTCGGTGTGATTTTCATAACATTGGACCATCTCTCAGGCTGTGGGACTTGAAAACTTGAGATGGACCTCTAGAGAAAGTTGGTTCTTATTCCTAAAATACCTGCCATAAGCTACTCTAATGTAGAAAAAGATAAACTATCCTAATCTAACCATTCCAAGGAACCAGAGAGAAATAGAGAATGAAAGAGAGCCTACACTAAAGTGGTGATACACTGAAGAAGGAAAGGGGTGAGATACTCTAGTGAGGGAGGATGAAATAGGGGGAAAATGAGATGGGAAGGTTAGAAAAACGTGACACAAACCCAAGTCTAAATCCGCCATTAAAAATCCATGAAACAAAACATCCCACACCTACAAATGTGAAATACTTGCACAAAAAATAGATTTGAAAGGGAGAGGCATGAGGAAACAATAAAACATGGGAAAGGGTTGAAGAACACCACAAAACATGAGTTTATTTTCTCTAGAAGGTGCACAGACCATTACATTTTTGCTCAAAGGACAAATCCACTTTGCCAGGCATGGGAGAAGGCTTACAACTCAAATGGAGTTACGAAACAAATTTGAAAGAGTTTCCCTACACCTAGAATGTCTCTTTTTCTCAAATGAGAAGTGTTTACAATATATAGAAGTTTAGAACGATGAAAACTAGAGAGAAAGAAGGAAAAATGGACTCTGCTTTGAAAGTTCAACCACCAACCATTAATGCCCTACAAATCCACCTACAATCTATCAAATCTAGTTCCCCATGTCTATTTTGGCGTGTTGGAGAAGGAAGAATGGCGGATCAAATCAAATCTGGGTGGTTGAAACAATCAGATCCCGTATTGATGGCATGAAAGCTGTTTTGTTGTTTTTACCCATCAAATTATGCTAAAAATAATATTTTTATGCTTTCATGGTGTAGAGGAGGTTGAGATATTTCTAATGGCACCAAATTTATTGAAATTCGAGCTCTGGATTGAAAGATATGCTCATTCGAAATTTTGAATCGAATTAGTACAAAAATGGCAAAAAACTAGTTTTGCAAAATGGATCCATGGGCCCGAAATTCACTTTGGCACCTTTGGCATAAAAATGAAAATTTATAAAAAAAACCCCCACAACCCTGCAGGCCCAAAATGCACTTTGGACGAAAAGCTCTGCGGGTCCAAAATTGAAAATGCACTTTTTTGAGAAAGTGGCAAAAAATCTAAATTTCCCCCAATGGCCCACTTCCCCGCAGATGAAAAAGGCCTGACACATGGCTTCTCTAGGCATCAGTGGAGGTACAACTTACTTTTATACTTTATTCCTTTTAAAAACAAAAGTGAAAAATTCCAAAGTTCCTCCGATGACCCGCCTTCCCGCTTTGACTTGAAACACGACCACGTGTCCCTTTATGACCTTGGGCATTTTTCCTTATTTCTCCATGGGCCCGCGGGCTCGTGGGCCCGTGCTTGTAAATTGTGCCTTTTAGTGAAAACCACTAAGTGCCAAGATATCTTTCTCTTCCCTTCTCGGTCCATGATCTTGTTGTGGCAAAAAAAAAAAAAAAAATTCAAGGCCCGTCGGCCCGTAACTTGCAAAATATAAGGAGTTAGAAGGACTTATTTATATTTTTGGAAAGGGGAAGAAATTTACTATCTGATGGAAATGATTTCAGTGGACCTTAAGTGATTAAAATATGTAAAAATTTAGATTGAAGCACAAAAAGGGAGAAAATGATGTTAGTTGATCAAAAATAAGTGTGAGCTTATTGTTGTCAACATCATGGATTTGGAGGATATGAATAGTGGGGTAGATAGGAGGGTACCTTGTAGTGCCTTGAGGTAACTTGTTATAGCGAGAATATGTGCCCTGGTCTCGAAAAATCATGGAACTTGATTCTTTACGGGTAGGAAGATAAGTTGTAGCCTTTGTTAAGCTGTTACACTTTGGATTCACTGGACTACTCCAAATATATCGAATATAGAAATATGATATTGAAGACTAAGCGTTGTACTACATTTTAGACCCAAATGAAGTTATGGTGTGTGTGTGTGTGCATGTCATTCCCTAGGTGCTCTTGTGCCAGTTGCAGTTTGTGAAGTAGTGAGCAATAACTAAATGTAGAAAATGTAATAGAATGTGTGCATGGAATAGAATAGAATCCTCTCCCCCCGTGAAGTGTGTTTTGATGCAGATCTCCTAGCCTTGATGCATGGAACTATGTGGATGTAAGTGATGTAATGAATGAAAATCTAGATGAAATAATAGTATTATGTGATGTTAGGACCCTCATTATCGTCTCTTGATCTAAGTTTGTAATTAACCCCGACATCACCGACTAGGAAGAATATAAGAATGGAAATGGATAGAAAGAGCCCAAAAATTGGCAGAAAAGTAGTAAAACAATTAGGGTGCCCTAGGTGGGACTTAGGTGCCCTGAGGCGCCCTAGTAAAAGCGTAGGCACCATGGTTTAGGATAAAATTTCATAAAAGTGCTGAAACAGACTGGGTATGAATATAAAAAATTTGCAGGAATGGCGAAATAAAAGTAAAATAAGATAGCCTAAAGATGTGATTACTTAGTAATTTACTCACTCAAGAACCTTCTAAATAGTAGTATGAGACCGGGCTAAATAATGTCTAAAGTGCATGATTTTGTGACTACATTTTACCCCCACTTTATGTTGGTGAGCTTAAAGATCGGTAATATAAATTAGATAGAAATGCGTACACGATATCCATGAAGCATATAATAGAAATGCACCAAAGGACTAGACATAAACATGGAATGAAAAAAATAAAATGAAGGAGCATGGAATATAAAGATGAAAAATGTGCATAAAAAAGTGAATGGAGTGAACCTAGTGAAGAACACTTGTGTAATTGATGTGGTGTGTAGTGTACCTACGTTGATAGTAAAGCATGTCTTGTTGCAGAATGTTGTTGTTGATATTTTTGTTGTTGTTGTTGTTGCCCCCAATTTGACTGCTTATTTCTCATATAGGTAGACCTACAAGGAGAAAATGATCAAGTAGTCAAATATTTATATATGTAAAACTGATATGTAAAATACGTTAAATGAAAATGTAAATGGAACATGTGCACCTAATCCATGTCGATAGAAAAGGGTGTAGAAGGATATCTTGTATTGTTGTGAATTTTTTCGCCGATCTCATGGCATCCTAGCTAAAGAAGTGTAGGGAGTAAATTATCTATGTCCTCCAAGCTCTATCCACTTCTACTTGAAATGTGTGTGAATATATCTCTATATTGTCCTAGTCTTTTAACGTACCCAATGCCCTTTGGCCGAAGTAGTGTTGAGAGGTACAACCACTGTAACCTCCAAGCCTGTAATTGCTTCCTAGAAATGCTAAGGACACCATGTCCTATAAAATCCACTATGTATGAGGTTTGTAGACTAGTCTGAACCCACTCATTGTATGTAAACCTGAAAATTCCGAGGGCAGAAAATTTAGTGTATTGAACCAATGTAGCTGCACTATGTTAAAATGTATACCCCAAATGATGCCCCCTCTTTGGGGGTGCATGTGATGTCACTGATAGGAGAATGCGGCCCCAAAAGAGGACCGACCATGCTCTAAACTATATACCTTGGAAAGTTCTTGGTAGAAATAAAAGCATGAGACTAAGAAGGCTAGCCAAAGATAAGTGTAAAGAAAACAATTCATGCATATAGAAAACATGTGTAAGCTACGCAAAAAAATGTAGTAAATGTAAAAAACGTGAGAAGAAAAGAAAGCCACACAAAATGGGTTGCAAACATGGGACATCACTCACGATGTCGATGAAAAACAAGGTTTTCATGACTGCAAACAACGAGAAAAGTGTGCACACGAAACTTAGGCAAAGCCTACATACAATGGTAGAAAATAGCAGATAAGTACAAATAAATAAATAAGTAGTCATGAAAACATATAATCCTACAAAACAAGTTTTGCACATGTAACACCCATTACCATGTTAGAGCAATAAAAGATATTTCATAGTGTGTATGATCAAGTACTATAATATTCTAAATACAAAATGAAACAATCGCACCTAGATGAGTCTAATGTGGATGCCCCCAATGAACCATTTAGGAAGGGTACAAGGCAAGCATCCTTGTCACATGTTGGAGTCTTGTATCTATGATCACATTAAAAAAAAGGCATGAATTCACATTTTTGGATGAAATATATAATGATATATAAGAGATCAATCTAACATGTGTACTAAAGTGATCATATAAAGTAATAAAAAACAAAAGTAAATGCCCCCAAGATAATGCGGTATGTTGTGGATGAATGGAATAGAATGCAATATGGAATGATAAGAGTTGCATTCCCCCAAGTGGATGGAATTGTATGCAATGATTTTCATTTTTTCCCCCTAAGTAGTCAAGAATGAACCATAAATGAGAGTGCTTCATTAGGAAATGGTCAAGTAGTATTTATTTTTTCTAGGGTGTTGTGGTGAAGCGTATGTTAAGAGATGAAATGCAACATATAGAAAGGATGTGCATGAACCCTATAGCCAAAGCATACATCATGACATGATGAATTGGGTAGTGATGATTTATCCTAAGCGTATATCATTATAAGATGGATAATGTGGGGTTTGACTTAGGCTAAACGTATACCACTACAGGATGATAAAGAGGAGTGATGATTTAGAGCTAAGTGTATATCACCATAAGATGAATTATAAGGATGATTGATGATTTAACATTGAGCATATATTAGTATATGATTAATTATAAGGAGTGGTGATGTAACCTAAGGTGTATACCACTAATATTATAAAGTGATGGTGGTGATATAGCCTAAAGTGTATACCACTAAAAGATATAAAAAGTGAGTGACGATTTATCCTAAAGCATATGTCACTAGCCTAGGAGTGTTATTTGATGAAATGTCAGATGATGAACTCTCACATGATGAGTGTAAGTTCCATTTGATTTGTAAACCCTTGGCATTCGAGTATGGACTGAGGAACTAAAGTGTGTCATAGGGTAGTGAGTGCAGCGCATAGAAGACAATGTAGTATAAATGACCAAGTGATGAATATGGTATGTAAATGCATGGTATGTATAATGGAATGTAGGAGATGTAAGGTGTGTAGGATGTGTAACATGTAATGTGTATAATATGCAATGTAATGTGTGATAATGTAGAATGTATGGATGAAATGTAAATCTAGGCTCATATATAATGTAGACTAGCGTAGTATGTAGAATATATATATGATGTATAAATGTGCCATGTGAAATAGCCTAATGGTGTATATAATGCATAGAATGAATAATATGTGCATGATGAGAATGTAGTATAATGTAGCATGTAGACTAAGTGTAGAATGGATGGTGTATGATGCACAATGTGTGTGATAAAGTGTAAATGTGTAGTGCCTATAGTGCAGTGTGTGGGGTTCAGTGTAATGGTAATCCCTCAACAAGTCAAGTGTGAACCGAAGCACAAGAGTGCGTCATCGGGTAACAAAGGTGTTATAACGTGTGATATAATATGCCTATAGGAAATGATGATAAATGATAAATATGACAATTTTTATGTAAGACAATGTAACTATGCGAAACATGAGGGGGACAAGTGGGTAATGTGCCAACAGGCTAAGTAAACTCGTCAAGGAGATCGTCATCCTATGGATCAAAATTGAATGGATATGCATTAGTAACTTGGTAAGCTATAGTATTAGGTTGATCATGTAATGAGCCATTGAGATGTAAGTGATACATGCCCATAACATACTCCTCATCAATGAATGGAGGATGTGGGCAACCATGTGCATACCACCGAGTGAAATTATGTGAGTAACCAAGAAAATAACTATTGCAGATGAAAACATGACCAAAGGAATAGGAAATGAAATTTTGGTATGACTAGGATCTAATGTGTCTTCGATATAAGTAAGCAAAGCACTCCCTAATGTGAGTAGATAAGATCAAGGGGTACGTGATAAATAGACTAGAAGATGAAAAACATGCAAACCATAAGTGGAAGTGATAGTGAAAAACCATAGTATAAATGAGGAGCACGAATAGAAAGATGGAGGTCCTAAAATGTGAAACCAATACTAGACCATCATGGGAACATATAGTGACATGGGATGTAGGATCAAAGGGAATATGTTCCCAATATGAGTTATGAATGAAAAGTGTGCAAGTGAAGGGTGGGCGTGGTAAGGTAGGAAATGTATGTGGAGGGGGATGTGATAGATTGACATCCATAGACTGGATAGGCCCCTGATGAGGAATCATAGCAGTAGTAGTATCAGGTGGCATAGAAGAAATGACATCTATCACACAAATAGTACCATCAAGTGGTGGTAAATGTGGTGGTTCGTCCATAGGTTGAGGATCATGTGTAGTATTAATACGTGGAATAGGAAGACTAGTGTTTGGAGCATGGTCACAATACTGAAATGGATCACGGTCATGAAAAATGGTATACTCCATGCCCTCATGTAAGAACTTAACACAGTTATGGACAGTAGATGTGACAACTTGCATGGCATGAAGCCATGGTCGACCAAGTAGACAGTTATAAGAAACTAGGAAATCAACAATGAAAAAGACCATGTGGATAGTCTTAGGACCAATAGTGATAGGTAATGTGATGTGACCGAAACATGGACGAGTGGAACCATCATAAGCACACAGTGAAATACTAGAGGGATTAATGTCATGAGTAGTAAGACCTAAAACTTCGAGAAATGACATGGGACACAAATTAAGCTCAGATCCATTATCAATTAAAGTTTGCTTAACAATGACATTATGAATGCGAGAGATAATATGCAAAGGTGGATCATTATCAAAAGTAGTACAGTCATGAGAAGTGGATGGGAAAGTAATATGCTGAGAGAATGCATCCGCAAAAGTATTATAGACTATATCTGGATGAGTGTTGTCAGGAATACGAGTAGTGAGTAAAATACTAATAATTTTAGTTCACAATTTGGGGTGAAGAAGTAAAAAGTCATGAATGGAGATAGCCATGATGAAGGAATCCTAAGGAGAATGGGGATTGGAAGAGTTTGTAGGTCGAGTCGGGTTCACCAAAATGATTAACTAAAATTAACTAAACTAGGAGAAAATATACCGATATTTAATCTAATCTAGACGGAGACATAACCACTATAAATAAATGTACTACAGAAAACATAAAGTAATTAAACAATTAACTAATAGAAATAAAACCCTAATATGCAAGGAGAAGGTAAGGAAATAACTTAGCTGATTACAGATGATGGTCGCAGAGTGTTCTAATTGTGACAGGAGATTCTAGAAGTAAATCAGCTACATAGGGGTTCCAAAAAGCATGATTTTGAGTATCCGAACAAAATGAAGCACCTAGGAGGGTACTGTGGAAACCCGAGGTGCCCTAGTATGGAATAATAGGTGCCCCGATCTTTGAAAAATCTTGGAAGTTGATTTTTTCTAGGTCGGAAGATATGATGTAACCTTCATTGTCTGTCACACTAGATTCATTGGAGTGCGCGAATTTCTCGAATATAGAAAGATGATATTGAAGATCGAGAACCGCACTACATTTCAGACCCAAATGTAGTTTTTGTGTGTGTGTGTGCATGTCGTTCCCTAGGTGCTCTTTTTCTAGTCGCACTTTGTGAAGTAGAAAGAAATAACTAAATGTAGAAAATGTAATAGTATGTGTGCATGGAATAGAATAGAATCCATCCCCTATTAAATGTGTGTTGATGCACATATCCTAGCCTTAATGCATGTAACTATATGTATGCAAGTGATGTAATAGATGCAACTCTAGATGGAGTGATAGTAGTAAGTTATGCTAAGACCCTCATTATGATCTCATAGCTTTATATTTACATGGTTCTCATGACCTAATTTCATAATTAGCCTCGACATGGCCAACTAGGAAGAAGATAAGGATGTAAAATGGCTAGAAAGAGCCCAAAAGTAGCAGGAAATTAGGAAAATGATCGGGGCACCCCGTTTTAGGCTAAAACTATGGGAAAGTCTGAAATAGACGGGCATGTATATAAACATTTGTGGGAATGACGAAATGAAAGTAAAATAAGATGGACAAAATATGGGATTAATTAGCACTTTCTTTACTTAAGAACTTTCTAAATATTAGTGTGAGACCGGAGTAATTAATATCTAAAGTGAATAATTTTGTGACTACATTAGGGCTATTGGTTGTATTATATCAAAATTGAATATCCTTTCAACAAACCCTTTATTGTTGTCAAACTACATGTTACAATTGATCCTCTTACAATGCTTGTGCCTCTTCTCATGGGAAACACACTAGACGACTATGGTATGCTTCTCGACCTCAATGAGATTCATCGCTAGCAATCTATCATTTCTATGAATCATTTGTGACTCAAATTTATTCACAATAATCAAGTCATTTCTATTGAAAGTGTCTCTCCATCTATGTTATGGTCATCACCTCCTTATGCAATATATCATATAATCATCTACTTCATCTACCACATCACACTCTATTTTACTCAAAGCACAATCTAATCTTAGTTCACCTACTCTCACGTTCTTTACACAACCTCATCACTCTACTAGTCCTGCACATTGGTATAGGCCCATCCCTAGGATAGTTGTGACATCTTGATGATGATCACCACCTCTGTTTATTCCACGTTAATGTTCCTCATGTTTCCACTTTACACCATGTATATCTCCATCACCAATACATTTTGTTGTGCGATGACCTTCTTCATAAATCCATCCCTCACATGCACATATACTTCATTCACCATCACAGTTTCTATCTACTATACCACCATTGTTAGAGTATAGTCATATGTTTTCACCATCACATGTGTTAGATAGAGGACCTTTTCCTTCACTCTCATTGATTAGTTCATTTCCTTCCTCACTTGGGGGCATCACATTTAATGCATCACCACTACTCACTTTAACATCTATCATCTTTGCATTTTCATATTGGAATCTTCCTCACATGTTCTAGCATCATCATTACCTGATGAAACACTCTTGTGCTTCAGTTCACACTTGATTGTTGAGTTATTACTACACTCGAACCCCAAACATTGCACTATTGAAATAACACACCTTATTTATCACACATTGTGCATCATACATTATACATCACATTAGCCATCATTATGCATACATCATCTTTATATTGTCTAGCATGGCATATTATTCATCATATTGTCCATATTACACATTATATACACTATTTGACTATCTACGCGTATTACATCACATTCTATACATAGTTTCGTTATATTACATCTAGTGTCACATCCCTTACATCATACACTACGCGTCTTCACCTCACACATTTTTTACATACTATACTAGTCTTCATTACATATGAGTCTAGCATCATTTCATCCTACATATTACATTATTAGTCTACCTACACATGTTACATTGCGCACTATACATTACATTTTATACATTTTACACATCTAGCATTGCATTCTACACAATGTGTTTTTATATATTCTCTTCATCACATGGTCATATTTCATCATTATATATAATACATTGTCTTTGACATGCTGCACTCACTACCTTATGACACAATCTAGTTCCTTGTCCATACTCGACTACGAGGGTTTATAAATCAAATGGACCTTCTCTTCATCATGCATTTATCATTTGAAATTTCATCATGTGACATTACTAGGTTAGTGTCATACGCTTTAGGATAAATGGTCACACATTCTATCATTTTGTAGTTGTATAAACCCTAGGTTACATCACCACTCCATGTTTTCATCTCATACTAATATACGCTTAGGGATAAATCATCACTCATCCATTCATCTTATAGTGATATACGTTTAGGCTAAATCATCAATTATATGTTCATATGGTCATGATATACACTTTGGATATAATGTTTCAAGCACACATCTTTGCTAGGTCACATCTCACCACTACATCTAAACATTCATTGCAATGCGCTAGAAACAACACATACTTCGACCATTTCCCGATGAAGCACTCTAGTTTACGTTCCTTCTGACTGACTCGAGGGGGAAAACCAAATGAACGTCACAGCATAAATTTCCATTCACTTGGGGAACACATGACTCATATTATCCATCTTGCACTCCATTCCATCCATCTACAACATAATGCATATTATGGTTTCTTTTACTCTTGCTTACTTGTGCTTGTTTAGAGTCACTATATTGCACATTCTAGTAAGATTTATTGCATGCCATTTATCTATATCATCCATACATGTGCATTCATGTATTTTTCTAATGCTGGTCGCAGATACAAGTCTCTTAAATGTAGCATGGATGCTTGCCTTCTACCCTTTCCTACCTACACTGGTCACTAGGAGCATCCACATTCATCTCTCACATGTGATACTTTTTCATTTTGTACTTACAAATCTACATTACTTGATTTTACATGCTTTTGACATACCATTTATCTTTCTAATATGATAACGTGTGCTTCATGTACATCATTTTTTATGCAGGAATATTTTCTTCAATACTTGTTTATTACATTGTCTACCTTTGTTTTCTTTTTTTATGCGGGTTTTGCCTTATGTTCTGTGTGCACACTTGTTTGTTTTTTTCAGCCATGATGGTCTTTCATGTATTGGGACATCATGATTGATTTCCCATGTTTTTGACCCACTTTTTGTGTCTTAATTATCATATTACATGTTTAAACTACTTTGGTTGGTAGTTTCTAAATTGTCTACGTAGTTTACACACTATTTACGTACTTTACACTTATTTTATACATGCATTCTTTTTCATACTAACAATTGTTATCTAGTTATCCTTATTTGTACATGCATTGGTTTCTACCAAGCACATTCCCTTCCCCCTTTAGGAAATATTTACAGAGTACATGCAGTTGGTCCTCTTTTGGGGCCGCATTCTCCTATCAATGACGTCGCATACACCCCTCAAGTGGGGGCATCATTTGGGGTTTTACATACTAACACCGTGCATTTACACTGAGTCAGATCAATTTAATTTCCACCTTTGGCATTGTGGGTTTACATACATCAAGTGAGTTCAGACCAATTTATGAATTCCATACAAAAAATATTTTATAGGACATGTTTTCTTTAGCATTTGGGGGACTAGTTAACGGTTGGAGAATATACAGAATTCATCCTAATACTCCTTTTACTACTAACGTAGGATCACCCAAAAACTAGGAAAGTATAGAGATCTCTTCACACACATTTTAGAGAAGAAGTTAAAGGTTGGAGCTCACAGACCATTTCCTCCCTACACTTCTTCGGCCTATGGATTCGGATAAAAAAAAACCCAAAGTAGTAAAGGATATCCTTTCTACACTCTTTCTCTCGACATGGATCAGGTGCACATGTTCTAGTTACACTCTTTTTACACTCTTTCATTTATGTATTTTACATTTACATACTTGTACATGCGTCTTTTATATTGTATTTTTACACATACATATATACATATTTGACTACCCGATCATTTTCTCCTTGCAGTCTAACCATATGAGAAACAAACAATCAAATTGGGGGCAAAAAAACAACTACTACTACTACAAAAATGAAGACAACAACACTTCATGAAAACACACACTTTACTAACCCACACAGTACACTCCAAACATCAACATCAACACACACACTCTATCCTAGGTTCACTCTCATCAATTTTTATGTCTATTTTCATCTTTAGTTTCCACGCTCCTCAATCTTTTTTACTTTCCATGCTTTTTCTAGACCTTCACACATTTGTAATACATGCTTCATGGACATTAGGTAAACATCTCTATCTACTTTATGTTACCAAGATTTATTCTCACCAACATAAAGTGCGGGAAAATGTAGACACAAAATTATGCAATTTAGACATTAATTATCCTAGTTTTATACTATTATTTAGAAGTTTATTGAGTAAAGAAAGTACTAATTAACCCCGTCTTATGGCCATTTTGTTTTATATTATTTCTTCATTAACAACCTTTTACATCCACATACCTAGTAAAATTCTTTTATCCCCCATTATTTTATCCTCGGGCCACCTAAATTAGTCTTGGGGTGCCCATGAGCAGCCTAGTCCCACCAAGAGTGCCACGGTCCCGTTTTCACTTTCCGAGCACTTTTGGGCTCTTTCTAGCTGTTTTATATCTTTATCTTTTAGGTGGTCGACCATTTTAGGATTAATTACAAAATTAAATCAATAGAACCCTATAAATATAAAGTTATGAGAGAATAATGAGGGACCTAGCATCATTCACTACTATCATCCGTCTAGAGTTGCATCCATCTATTAAATTGGAGATCAATTACATCCACATAGCTCCATCACAAGGCATAAGGCTATGACATCTACATCACACTTCTTAGGGGGAGGGATTCTACTCTATTCCATACACACATTCTATTACATTTTATACATTTAATTATGGCTCCCTAATTCAAAAAGTGCGAATGACACAAGATCACCTAGGGCAAATTATGCACACACTCACCCAAACTACATTTTGGTCCGAAGTTTAGTGCAACACTTAGTAAGTCCATTATTGTGGTAGCTGAGGTTAGTCCAACCCATTAATTTATATTTTTATTTTTAGGGATTGATACTTTAGGGTTTTGTAGGCCTTTCTATTCACCTTGGATTATTGGTGACATTTGGTACATGGAATCAAATATAACTTGACATACAACAAGGGTTTCGACCACCTTTCTGTTCATTAAAGCTCGGTTTGAGCTTTTACATAGACCAAGGTTCCCATTATATATACCAGAGCACCCTAGTATCTCTTCGGGTGCTCTAGTCGAGCTAAATACTCCATATCCATCCTTTTTGGAGCTCCTACACATTAATTCCTACTTCTTGATTTTCCAGTCATCTCTATGACACGATCACACGAGATTTTTATTCATCCGAGTTATTTTCTCTTCTCTCTTGCACATTAGGGTTAGCATTTAATTTTTCATAGTTACTTATTCACTTATACACTTCTTTACTTTATTTATTTACTTTATTCACAGTTGTTCGTAGCTTAGATTAACTATCCCTGCATACTACATACTACTTAATTTTAGTCAATTAAGAGTGAAGTCGATAAAATGATGTCTAATGCACAAAAATATCCTTCAATTAGAGGCAAGTTATCAAGATAGTCTGTGGGTTGTTGATCATCAACAGGATGCATAATAGTAGTAGAAATTGAAGTAGGTAAGGTAGTGGTTAGATCTAGGTGACAATAATTGAATGGGTCATGATCAATGACTATGGTATATTCAAATCCCTTATGTAATAATTTAATGCACCAGTGAATTGTAGAAGACATTTCCTAAATATCGTGAACCCATCATCTACTAAGTAAACAATTATACTAAACTAGGAAATAAATAAAAAATTACAACATGAATAGTTTTGTCCCAACCTGTGAATGGTACCATAATGGTGCCTATGCATGGAAATATGAAATAATCATACACATGAAGGGAAATGGACATTGGATTAACTAAAGTGGAAGAAATAATGATGTCATGAAGGAGAGATAGAGTACATAGATTAATAATATATCCATTATCGATTATAGTTCTCTTAACACCCTAGTAATGAATGTGAGATGATATATATATAGGGAGGATGATTGTCATAAATAGAAATATTAGTAGTTATATCATATGGAAAAGTATTTTTTGAGAAAATGTATCTACAAAAACCGATATACTTTGTCTATATGAGTATCGAAGGAAGGAACACAGTATTAGCCAAAAGAGATAATTTTAACTCTACAACTAGGATTGGCTAGAAACAAATCATGAATGGAAATATCCATGATGTGATGGGGCCCCAAGGGTGTTCGAATGAGATGGAATCACCAAATGATTTTAACAATATGTAATTTGTACAACCCTAGATATGTGAGAGTCAAATGTGATAAATAAATATATAAAGTACAAATCTGACACAAGTAACAAGCTAGATGAAAATTAAACCCTAGGTGTAAGAGAGGGAATATAATACTTAGATAATTTTTAAATTTATCCTAAAGTATGTTTGACTAGAAGAATGGTGAACAGGAGGAGTAAAATGTCGCCCGATAAATTTTGGAGCTACCGAGATATGCCGGAATGGGGCGTATGGACTAGGCTAGGGGCACCAGGCACCAAAGTCTACGTCAGCACCCGTGTCTATGCAGAACCTCATAAAATTATTTTTCTTATGTCACACCAATTTCATTAACCTTCTCTATTTTTCACTGTATGTTGTTGGACGGTTATGCGGTTCACTTGTAACCTACAAAAACAAATGATATCGTGTAAAACTACAAAACACATGAAATCCTAAATGGAAAAAGATGTAAATGGGGAATTGGAATGACCCCAATGGTGAGCCAACATAGTGAAATTATAACCAATCTCTGCGCTACTGGTGAATAGCCCATGTATTTTTGTGTGTGTAGAATCGTTTCATATGTAGCTATTGTGTAAGATGCACTTGCTAACAAGCAATAGATATAAGTAGACATGCATATAGATGTGTGGATGTCATTAAATTCACGTCCTATGCATGTACGTAGAAAATGTAATCCCTTTTCCCTTTAATGAGTGCTAGATGGATGATTTTATGTGCTCGGAATTCCTTTGGATGTAACCTTAGGTGGTGATATTAGATGCTTAAAGCATGGTCCTTTATTATGGTCACATATATTTGTATTTATATGATTACCTTGGTTGAATTTCGTAATTAAAAACTAAAAGGCCAACCCATAAGAAAAAAATATTCCCAAAAGATAAAAGAGGTGCAAAAGAGGTGGGAGGCACCCTCCGAGTCAATAAAGATAAAGCAACGAACATCAGAATGGGCTATGGGATGTGGAAGACCAAAGAGGAAAATAGAAATATAGAAAAGAAGTGGTGGATAGATATCAATTACCATTTTCTCTCTCGGGAATCATATGAATAGTGGTATGTGATTAGGACCTAGAAATGTACCCAAGTGCATGATTTAGTGTCTACACCAAATATGTCATCCCCCATGCTAGTATGTTTACCACTCTCTTTAGACAACAAAATAGAAAGCACATATGGGGATAGTCTTCCATGTGAGTCTGTAGGAGAGAATGATTCCTTCACTTTGCAGATTTTGGTCACTTCACATGATACTATACATCTTATTGGATCAAACAATTGTCTCCTTCCCTTAGTCAATGTTGAAGAATTCACAAAAATTAGAGCAACAAAGGAGAGGAATATGTCAAGCACCAAACCATCCTATGATACTAATGATAGATAAGAGAAGAAGAATGCGAAGTGTTTGAATGTGTTATACAATACAAAATAGGTGTATATATACAAGGAGGATAAGGTAGTTAGTTTAAGAAATGCATAACAGGTTAATAACAATAACCTTGCTAATATAATGTAATACATATTAATTTTATTTGTTTTCATTTTATATTGTTGTATTCTAACACAATCAACACCATTTTTAATGTTTTTTCACACTATATAGTAGTGTAGAGAATTGTAATGTGACAAATAAATAATATATTAGTCATAATTTCACTATACATATCATAGTACATATTACATATTAAACATTTAGCTTAGCCCCTCCACTAGAAACAAATGTTGGCCTCGACATTGAATAAATCTGGTTACTTCTACATGTGTTATTCATTTTCACATGTTATATCCTCATTAAATAGATTGTTCCACATGATAAAATAATCACAAATAACCCTAGATTTCATCTTGTCAATACATATTTCATCCATATCCTTTATTTTTAGGATGATATTTCATTCCTCATCGATCTCTAGTGAATATGTACATGTGAATATAGAATTAATAAAGTATAAATCTCTCAAGTATAAGCATGTAGAAACACCATCATGGTTCAACCCAAGTAAAATAAAAAGGATATTTTACTAGATTCATGTAAGAATGTCTAAAATAATGATCTCACAAATAATGCACCATATCATTCCACCATGTAGAATAAAAATGGAGACTAAAAATGAGAAATACATATAAATGCCTCCAAACACCAAAATTCTTGTGAATATTTTGACATTAGATAAAGGAAATAAAAATCATATTACAAGTTTCATCTACATCTCTCATATAGCCACATTGATTACGAATTCCTCAATTTAAAATCTATTCTTTTGAAATATACATCATATCCTATGGCCATAGATTTCATGAATCACAATAATTTTTTTCTTCGTATTGGTTCCAATTTCACTAACACTATAGAGGAATGTAAACATCTTATTTCTCATGAATTTTTTCATCAATAGACAAGTTTTTCACGTCATCATCAGCAATGGTATTTAAAATAAGATCATCTCCAAATACACAATTCACCATATTACACATCTATACATCCTTTCCTATAGTAACTGTGATAGCGCAAGTTAGGAATTCATATAACCATTCAAATAAAATGTGATTTATAATAAAAATTAGAAGCTAATGGAGGAAAATATAATTTTGATACTACATACTCTAAAGTGCTACAACATATTACTCACAAGACATATTTGAAGGACTATGACAATACATATCAAGTCAATATATAATGGTGGAATATATAAGTCTAATAATGATTCCTAAACCTCTTTGAATCACCTTAAACAATCAAGATCACATAAATATACACAAAACAATGTGATAAATACAACTATGACGTCAATAATTTCAAGCTCTTCATATTTCACCCAAAATCACCTCTGTTGGAGAACATGAAAATATTGGAAATGTGCAATACATAATCATCACCAAAACAATATATCATGATTTGTTTAAAAAAACATGATGAACTCTTCATAGTGTGAAAATGCATTTGAACACACTCTAGAATAAAGCACTGCGTTGTTATAGTTCCTAGAACACCTTTTCTATCATGGGTTGTATCATAGATCAATTTCAATGAATATTGAAGTCTAGTTCAAAATAGAAGAGATATTATATTATATAAATATTAGGTGTAGATTCTCTCCTTGGTCAAGTGTAATGGTCATCACTTATATAAACGATGAAAATTGGTGCCTCGCATAGAATATGGAAATTTCAAAAAAAAAAAAAAAAAAGGTGAAGAGTTTGTATCCAATACAAAATATGATAATTTCATATGCCATAAAAGAGACTAGAAATTATTAAGTATTAATGCAATATCAACTTGAATTAAGATTACTAGAAGTAGATGCCCGATGTCAATATTAAGTACATATATAAGACGAGTTTTGTGAAAATTGAATGATTGTATAAATTTATGGCTAAATGTGTTGTTGGTACCCAAATTGATTCTCCCTCAGAAGCTGAGCAACATCATAGATTTGACAGGAATCTTAGAGACAAGAAAATCATGTTGTGTGTTGTTTTGTAGCCGATGAAGAAATGCAGCTTGCTCTTTGTCACTCAGATGTGGAGAAATGGATAGCACCCTCAAGATGATTGTATCTATCCTCACTACTTTATGGTTATGCCTTTCAACCAGGGTGAGAGGACCCTTTTGTAGCATGTTGTTTGTGGAGGAGATGGAGATTTCCTTCTTTGCAAAGCTATTAAGAAGACCTTGATGAAAACATGATCAATACACCAAAAATATATCTATCACGAGTTGTCACCCTAGATAATGGAGATATTTTCTAAGCAAGGTTCAAGCTACTAAAGACAATTAAAACTTGATTGCTTCTGCATGTTTTGGTAATAGAAATTATGCATTTTACACACATAGGACAAACAAGGGTAGTATGGGTAGGATTGGATGTTTTTAAATGAATTTTGGTGGGAGGTGAGGTAGAATGCACTTGATTAACTATATCTTTGAGATATTTTACGAAAAATGGAAGGATTAATCAAAAAAATGCTTCAGAACAGCTAAAATGTTGCTTTAGCCAGAAGGTGTGCTTCAATGGAGGCCCAGATCAGCATGTTTTCACACAAACTTTAAGAATCCAAAATGAAGGATCAAGTTGAAAAACTTAATTGAATATTAGCAATCTTTGTTTTATCATGCCTAAGATACCATCGAAGGCTAACAAACAATCTTATCATCATCTTTGGGAGTAAAGTGATTTTAAATTTGGTTATTTCACTATCAAATGAAATCTCTTCGATAAATGAAATTGCAAATTCAAAAAACTATCACAAGGATAAGATCTTGTGTGATTCATAAATATTTTAATGTAAGATTGCAATGGGAACAGGAAAAACTATTTGTAGACATTAGAAATGAATCAGACACAATTTTTCTCAAAATCAACATAGATTAACTCAAATTTGATTAAATTCATCAGTAGGGAAAAGTTTCTAGAACAATCTTAGAGCTTTTCAATGGTTGTACACTTGCAACCACCTTGACATGATCAAATTTAACACAAAATAAATAAATAGGTTCCTCAGATGGTTTCTCAGAAAGATGGGCTCTGTCAAAATTTTCTCTTAGGAATTAACTCTTGACCTCTAACACTCCAACCATTTGCATGACAAATTCATGTAATTTATAACATTTTATCTACAATAGAGTTTTCCCCCAAAATAAAAAACATTCAAAGCACCATTGCTTGTTACGATTTTGATCGTGATTCCCAGAATCAGATTTACAAAAAAATTGTCAAGTGCTCAGAGGGAAAATCTCTTCAAATATTTCCAGCATTCAATTATTTCATCTAGTAAATCACTCTTCATCTCACATGCCAACTACTTCCTCCTCTAATCTATTAAATCTGTTTTCTTGCGTGCCAAGCAAAGAAAGATTGGAAAATCATATCAAATCCGATAGTAATGGTAAGCGAAATTTTGGATCTTCCCGAAAATCAAGATATGAAATTAATTCTCCTATTTGTTTGGCATGTAGGAGACATCAAGAAGTGATTAAAAAAACCATAAAAATTCACATCTCTAGGAGCTTTGGAGAAAAATGGTGGAAAATTAGATACAGATGCACAGTTGCCATCAATTTCCCTTTCAATTTTGAATTTGGACCGTCCACGTGGGAGATCCGAGTTAAAACGGGCATGGGGGTTCCTTTTTACCTTTTACAACTTTTGGGAAAAAATGCAAAATTTCTCATTTTGCTCCACCCCTCCGCCTTTGAAAAATAGGCTTGACACGTGTCCCAATGTGGGTCCCAGAGGAACCATGGCTCGATTATGCTATTTTACTCGATTTTGGAAAAAGAAAAAAATTTCTAAATTTTCCCCACAACTCAACCCCTCCGCCTTTAGCTTCTGATATGGGTCCCAGTGGAACCACGCTTCCTTTTTACACTTTAACCCCTACTTTCACAAAAGGAAAATTTTGCAAATTTCTCTTGAAAGTCCAAACCTCCATCGTTGACTTTTCAAAGAAAATTTTGACTATTTTCTCAAAGGGCTTATGGGCCATTGTGATGAATTTAATATTTTTGACAACAAGGGGAAAAAAATCCAAGTTTCCTTCAATGGCCCGCCCCATCTCCCCGCCTAACATGTGTCTCAATGGTGCACTTTGAGATTGTCCCCAAAAGTAGAGACCCAAAACAAGCACAGCTCAACACGTGTCTCGGTCCAGCATAGTCTGTTAAAACATTGAGGGTTCGAGTGGAAGGAACCATGTGTCTAGGGTCCGAGATAGTCTCCTTTGGCTATTGAAAATTCCAAGAAAAACTCAGAGTGAGCGGAAGCCTCCAAGTGTCCTCTTGGTGCTTCTTCAAAATAAAACTTAGGGGCCGGTCCCCAAACATGCGTGATCCCTCTGCATGTCCCAGGCCCTTTAGAAAGTTTCTTGAAAAGTATAAGTAAGGGAAGGCCTGAAAGAAGCCTCCACGTGTATTTATAGCTCAAATTAAATATGGTGCCCAAGTGCGGAGACCCGAATGAGCACAGCTCACCATGTGTCCCAAGCCTTAGAAAATTGATTTGAAAATTTTAAGTACAAAGCGGAGCGGAGGAAGCCTCCACATGTCTCCCTGTCGCAATTGTTAAGGTGGGACCCTGAGGTGGATCCTCAAATGAGTGCCATCCCACCACGTGTCCATGGCCCGCCAAAATTGTACCAACTACATGAAATTTTTTTCTAAGTTTGGGAAAAGTAGGAGTCCTCCACGTGTCCCCCGGCACAACTCCAAGGCCAAACCAAAAGGTGAATTTTCAAACGAGCACCATTCCTCCATGTGGACAAGTTTTGGGTTGAAGCAAGCCACAGAGTTTTTAGAGTGCCCCATTGAGCCACATACAACCAAAAAGGGCCACATTTTTATTGATGTAGAGATGTACATTTGACAGGGAAAACTCACTTGTCAAACCTTAAAAATGCAGGAAAACCACCATTTGAGCCTGTAAATGAATTTTCCTTCGAGGACAGAGAATTTGGAAATGTTATAAGGCTCAAATATGATTCTCGCGAGTTACATCCAATCATGTTTCCTCATGTATTTGGGACAATTGACAGGGACAAAAACATGTGACTATGGAAAACGGAAGGAAAGGAACAACCCGAGTTTTACGCCCAATTTACAAACTCCTTCAGATGGATAGAGAAATGAAAAATAAATTATATAATTTTAAGTGATCCTTGACCAAGGAATGGACTAATAATAGCAACCAAATGGAGGAAAGAGTCTTCAAGACCGACACGGGAAGACAAAAAACATGATAGAGGCCGCAAACCGAGGTATTTCAATGACAAACGGGGTGAGACTAATTTGAGCACCAACATGTGTTTCACCTCGACTAACACACTAACAATATTCATCTAATTGATGGATGAAATAATTTCTAGTCGTTTCCCAATTTCTTCACCATCTTCCAATTGGATGACATCCTCATCTAAAACAATATTTGGGAGGCGTACCTATAACACACCCTTTATACCGAAAAAAATTATCTACTACACACATAAGTTGCAATCTAACTTATCCATGTGTACATCCGGGACTGAACATTTAGGTCCTAGGCTATATTATTGGTGACACCAAAATCTATGTAGATTATATGAATTTTATGGTAATATTAAATTGGATTACTACTTGAAATCATATGAAAATATTGATTTTTCTCAAGGATATTCCAATTTCTATTGTTTTTTGTTTTCGGGTTCTTTCATGTGCATGGTCTCTCATTCAAATCATGTGTGCTAAAGAAATATTTAGTTGGACATCTACATAGGAATGTGCTTGAGGATTCTATAATACTACATGTATACAACACCTATTATTCTCATGCCCAAAATTGGTAATTCCTTCTAAATTCATACCAATGGATCTTAATAGAACTTGGCACAATAGTCATCTAACATGGGCATCTAATCACCTAACACTCAAAAATGAGAAAAGTAAAGTTGTACTCTAGCTATAAGAAAACATTGTACACTAAAAATTTAGTGGAAAGCGAAAAACGAATGTACAAAAATAATAATTTACTTTTAATTCTTGACTAGAATATACTATATTTTACAGTTTTAGCCATTGACTAGAATATACTCCATTTTTACCAAAAAAAAAAAGTAAAGAGAGAAACTAAAGACAAAAGAAAAAAACACGAAGAACACAAAGAAAGCCAAAGATAATTACAAGAAACATTTTTAAAGTCAATAAAACACCATAAACCCCGCTAATACGAGGCTTATATAAGGTAATAAGTAAATAAAACACATATATAGTGGAAACATCAGGCGAGAAAGGGGAAGTATTTTAAGCTACCTAATGAGGGAGAAATGGCTACTATATTATAAATTTAAAAATCCACAATCATATTGATATATATTATCATCTACATATGGACTGCTCTACAAGATATGTTTGCAACCCTAACCCTAGCGATGAGATGTGCGGCAGATAGGATGGGAAACAAAGTTCCTCTAGGGGTGCATCGTTAGCAATAGTTTATGGTGGTATGGCTCTAGGGACAAGTGTTGCTAGGTATATGCAAGGAGGATTTATTGAACTCGTTATCTTCCTACTGCTAATGATAACTCCTCTCTACTGTAGGGTTTGGATTCAATAGGAAGCTGTTTGAAGCGAAAATTCCCTAGTGGGTGGTTTTATGGGATACCCTATTTTAGATTTGGTAGAGTTAGTTGGGATAACCAAGACTCTTCCTTTGACTCAAAGAAATGCTAGGGGATTTTATCAATGGTACTTGATGTAGTAAGGGTCATTAGATCCTCCCTGTGGAGGATTTTGTGGGGATGTATGCCCTCATCCTAGGAAGCACAATGAGAACTCCTGGAAGCTTGGATATATGTGGCCAAGCTATGTTGCATCGTGGTGTAGGAGATTTGGCTATGAAAAGGCTATCAAAAGGCTGAGCATTGGTGGAAGGAGCTATGTGGATGCACCTAAGTCTGGTCATCTCCTCCAAGCTCATGACATTTTCCAAGACATCCCCCTCAGTTTCCTTTACTACGAGGTTCTCTAATCGTCAGAGGCATATTACAAGAAAAATGAGCTAATATTCAAAATTTGTCCAAGACTCCCATGCCTACATGAATGGATACTCATTCATTGGTGACCATTAGCAGTGTTGGTGTTCTTCTTGATCTCGCACCATTTTTCCCTATTTTTTCCCTAACTTCTTCAAAATCCACGGGCTCTTGTGTTTTTCCTATTTTTCCCCGACCATGGAAGCTCAAGAATGATCAATTTATATTTGTATGCCTTTGAAAATCCAAATCCATGGTTGAAAGATGCTCAGAACCATGATTCACTTGGTTTTGTTTCAAAAATTTCATCCTTAGCAAAATAATCGGTATAGGCATGAATGGTGAATTTCGTGCTTTTGAAGGTGTCCGCTGGGCATCCTTCTCCTATCAAAATTATTTCTCAACATTCAGCTATCATGTGGTTTATTTTGGTTGGTCGGGGATGGCAGGAAAATGTTTTAAATAGTCACTTTTTGATTTTTGAAAAAAGGCAAATTAGGTCCCAGTTCCGCTCAATTCTAATTGGTTTGTTTAGTACTTATGTGGGTTCTTCTAATTGGATGGGGCATGACGGGTTTGTTTTTGAAATTTTTCTTTTGCTACTTTGGTAAAAATTTGAACTCACCACATGGCCCCACCATGCTTTGATTAAATTAAAATTTAAGTGGCAAGGAAAAAGTCTTATTTTGACCCCCGCAGAACGACACATGGCAAGGTTAAAAGCAAAGATACGGGCTTTCGGAGGAAAGTTGGATATTTTTCGCTTTTGGAAAAATAGATTAAAATATCAAAATGGCCCACAAGCCCAACAAGAAGGAGGTCAAGGTTGGATTTGAAAATGTTAAGAGGTGGGGAGGTGGGCCATTGGGGGCAACTTGGATTTTTTTCCCTTTGTTGTTTAGAAGACGAAAATCATCAGAATGACACGTAGGCCTAACAGAGGAAAGTCAAAATTTGATCTAGTAAATGGCGGAGGTGTTGACTTTCGGGGTAAATTGAAAATTTTACCTTTTTTTGAAAAAGGGAGTTAAAAGTGAAAAAGAAAGTGTGGTTCGCTGAGACCCACATTGGGGTACATGTCGGGCCCATTTTTCAAGGGTGGAGCTGTGGGGAAAACTTGGAAATTTTTCCTTTTCCAAAAAGAGGTGAAATAGTAGAATTTGGCCACGGTTCCTTTGGGAACCACCTTAGGACATGTGTCAATCTCATTTCTCAAGGGCAGAGGTGTGGAGTGAAATGTGAAAAATTTACATTTTTCCAAAAGTTGTAAAAGGAAAAAGGAACCCGCAGGCCCATTTTAAAGTGGATATCCCATGTGGATGGTCCAAAATCAAAATAGAAATCAACAACATCTATGCATCGTATCTCATTTATTTTCCATTTTCACTCTAGAGCTCCTGGAGATGCGAGTCTTCATGATTTCTTGATATTTCTTACATGAAAAATAGGAAGGGGAGTTAATATGATATCTAAGTTTAGTGAAATAGAATCTGGGGACATCTTTTACTATTAAGATGAGATCTCGACCTCTGGGCTCGATCTTATTTTCCATTTTTTTTTCGGGCATGCAAAGAAATAGATTTGACAGATTAAGGGTGGAAGTGGTTGGCGAAAGTAGAGGGAAGAGTGGTATACTAGAAGAAGGATTTAAATGCGGGGGATTTTCAAAGAGATCCACCCCTAAGCACCTAACAACTTTTTATAGATCTCGATTCGGGAATCGCGATCGCAATCATGGTGAGCACTGGTGCACTCAATGTTTGGATTTTGGATGGAAAATCTGTTGAAAAATATTATAAATTGCAAAAATTTATCATGCAAATGGTTGGAATTTTAGAGGTCGGGACTTATTTTTATAAGAGAAAAGATTGATAGAACCTATCCTTCTTAGAAATCATCTAAAGAAACCTATTTATCTACTTTGTGTTAAATTTGATCATGTTAAGGTGGTTGGGAGTATATAGCCATTGAAAATATCTGAGATTGTTCTAGAAAATTTCCCCTAATGAGATAAATTTAATCAAACTTGAGTTAATCTGCGTTATTTTTGGGAAAAAATTGTGTTTGCTTCATTCTTGAATGTTTGCAAGTAGTTTTCTTGTTCCCGTTGCAATCTTACATTGAAATCTTTGTGAATCACACAAGATCTTATCCTTGTGATAGTTTTGTGGCATTTGCAATTTCATTTATCAGAAGATCTTTCATTTGATAATGAAATAAAAAAATTTAAAATCATTGTGACTCCTAGCATGACTATAAGATTGTTTGTTAGCCTTTGAGGGTATCTTAGGCATGATGAAACAGAGGTTGATAATGTTTAGTTAAGTTTTCCAATTTGAGCCTTCATTTTGGATCCTTAAAGTTTGTGTGAAAAGTGCTGATTTGGGCCTCCATTGAAGCACATATTCTAGTTAAAGGAACATCCTAGCTATCCCAAAGCATTATGTTGTTCAAGCTCTCCATTTTGTAAAATTTCTCAAGAATTTGGTGAATCAAGTTCATTTCTGCCTCACCTCCCACCAAAAATTTCATTTAAAAACAACCAATCATACCCATACTACCCCTGTTTGTCATGTGTGTATATAAATGCATAATTTTTACTACCAAAACATGTAAAAACAATCAGGTTTTCATTGTCTTTAGTGGCCTGAACCTTGCTTAGAAAATATCTCCATTATCTAGAGTGACAACTCATGAGAGTTAGGTTTTGTTGCATTGATCATATTTTCTTCAAGGTCTTCTTAATAATTTCATAAGGAAGGATATCTCCATCTCCTCCACAAACAGCAGGCTACAAAAAGGGTCCTCTCACCTTGGTTGAAAGGCACAACCATAAAGTAGTGAGGATAGGTCAAATCCTCTTGAGGGTGCTACCCATTTCTCCACATCTGAGTGACAAAGAGCAAGCTGCATTTCATCCCGGCTACAAAATGACACACTACATGCTCTGCTTGTCTCTAAGCTTCCTATCAAACCTGTGATGTTGCTCAACTTTATGAGGGAGAATCAATTTGGGTACCAATAGATTGAAGGTAAACTAGACATTTATCCCACATCACGAGGCTTTTTCATTATTGTTTTGATGAAATCACTAATAAAGAGATAATTTTTGAAAAGTATGGAACCTTTTAGAAACATTTTCTTCTTATGAAACCATAGTTCCCATTTTGTTTAATCTTCGTTATAGATACTTTTCATTTTAAACATGTATGGATTGGGTTTCCATATTTTTCATTCTCTAATTTTGGAGTGAGAAATGTCTAGGTTGAGTACCAAGATACCTTAAGTGAAATTTTGTTACTAATATTTGCAAAGTTGGAAGGAAGAATATCTTTCTTTGCTAGGGATCCTACTAGGACATTATTTCTAGAGCTAGGAAAGATAAAGTCAGAAGGAAGAAAATCTTGGAGAGTTGTTGGAGATCAGCAGACAAGAAAAGGGATCTCCATTGATGAAAGTGATCGGCCTATTATTGAATACTTCCATTCAAGTGCTTTTGAATCAGGTAGCCTCTTTGTGGAATTGAATTCTCCAACTAGAGAGGGGCCTTCATTTGATTTTGAAAAGTTTGATTCTCATTCTAAGCTTTCCTTTTCAAAAGTTGATAGGGTTTTCCAAGAAACAAGGCCTTTAGGGGATATCCATTTTGAAATTTATACTCCTATGTTTCAAAGACCCTCTGCCCTTATAAATTTTTCTCCCCTCTAGGGTCACCTCCTCAAAAAAACATGGCCCTACCCCCACCCAAACCTCCATTTATTGTAAACACCTTTGGTCCAATAAATTTTACAGGATGGCTGGTTATCCAAATGCAGTTCCCCAGGATGTAAGAAATAGATTACCAAAGTTCCAAGGAAACAATGTTATAACTGGTGATCAACATTTAAAGCTTTTTATCAATATGATGGAAGAATTTGAGATTGAACATGAAGATGTATATATCAAATTGTTTATCCATACTTTAGAAGAGGATGCAAGGGACTAGTATAAAGCTTTGCTAGATAATTCCATTGATTCCTGGACCGAGATGAATAATGCATTTAGATTGTAGTATGGTGACAGAATTGACCCTAGATTTCTTTTGTCAGAATTTGAAAACATCAAGAAGAATCCTAATGAGTCAGTACATGATTTCAACACAAGGTTTAACAAGACCTTGAGGAGATTTCTTGTTAGCTTAAGGCCATGTGATGAATCATGTTTGATCAAATATTTAGATGCATTTGATAAAAAATATTCTTACTACTTGAGGGAAAAAACCATACTAATTTGAGGTAGGCCTTCACCATGGCTCTGTAAATTGAAAATAACATCAAGGAAATTGGAAAGCCTCCAAAAAGGGAGGGTGTAAAACTAATTAATATGGAAAAGCCTCAAACAAGTAAGGTTGCTGATTTGGAGGAAGTTGTGAAAACTTTGGCAGGGGCTGTCAAAGAAATATCATACAAATTAGCCCGGGTAGAAAAGGGAATTGGGTAGAGTTCACAAGGTCAATACAAGAAACAAGGCCAAGACAAGTTTACAAATCATCATAGAAATGATCAGAGATCTGATGACAGAGGTAAGGGACCTATTGGATTTGGAAATAAACAGCCCAGGGCTAGGGAAAATAGAATGGTACCTGATCCTTTGGTTGCAAAGTTGCTGTTGTGGAGGAGACAGATGTCATTGATTGGTGTGACAGATGTTTCATGCCCCATGCTCCATGTGAGGAAGATCAACAAGAAGAAGAAGAAGATGATGATGATAATGATGATGATGATGCATGATGGAGTGCTCTGTAAGCTCACAACAAGGAGAAACTTCAACTAAGGTAATAAGTGCTAGAACTGCTGCTGATTTTTGGGATTACATTCACCGGGTACCTATTCTTCCTCCCTCTCATACTTTAGAAGTAGATACTGTACAAGATTTTGAATTTCCCAATAATGAATTTGAATATTTAAGAGCTTTAATGATAAATAAGTATGATGGAGGAATCCATCTGAGGAGGACAGCAATTGTTGATGAATGTTGTTGTTCCCAAGAAAAGGAATACAACACAAGAAGTAGGGTTTTCAAAGGTACAAGGCCTCAAGCCAAGCCAAAAATTCCATTGATTTCAAATATTCCTAAAGAGGCTCCTAAGAAAGATACATCTGCTAAGGGCCTTGTTGTCCCAAACAAAACTCATACCCCTCCTCATGCCCAAGATGTCAAAAATCCTGTGCCATCTAATGAGTGTGTCAACCTTCCTTCCAATGTTTCCTTTCCAAAGTTTTTCCCTTATGATATTGCCCAATTTTGAGTCGATCAAGATCTCGGCCCAATTGTTGAGTTGCTTAGGATTCCTGAGCAAAAGAAGAGGGCATTGGAGTATTTTGGATTGAAAGAAGAGAAGAGTGCCCTAGGCAGAAATGTAAATATTATGGAGACTCCATCAATCATTGAAGAACTAGAAGCACCACCAACATCGAAGAGATAGATGAACCACCTCGAGGTTTATTTGGGGACATCCTTGGTATATTCTCAGCTAAATGTGGATCCATTCTTCACCACTCTGATCATTAAGGATAGACTGCTGCACAACTGTATGTTTGATTTAGGGGCATCATGCAATGTTATGCCTCTGGAAGTTATGAATGAACTGAACATCAAGGTAACAAAAAATATGGGGAAGTGTACTATGCGTTATGGACTCCAGAGAGGTTCCCATGGTGGGATGTGTGAAAGGTCTTGTGGTACAACTCACAGCCTATTTGGGTACGAACTTGAAGCTTGATGTAGTTATTGTTGACTTCCCAGCCAAGTGGGGTATGTTGTTGTCTAGAAAATGGGTTGCAAGTGTTGGTGGGAGTGTTCAAATGGATATTTCCTATGCCACCATCCCAATTGAGGGCAACCTTGTCAAGTTATATGGGGAAAAGAAGATGTTGCACCTTATTGAAGATCCCAACAATGTATCTTATGAAGTATTGTACACAAGTGTTGATGCTGATAAATTTGTAGGATTTGTTGATGGAAAAGAGCACAAGATTGAAGAATGCAAATGTCTTGAATAGGTAGGCTCTCCTTGGACTTTATTGTTTGATGGAGCTTGCTCCAAGTTCAGAAATGGTGTTGGTGTTGTTTCTAATCTCTCCAGGTCAGGAAGAGTTTGTCTTTTCCTTCAAACTCAACTTTGAGTGCACTAATAAAATTATTGAGTATGAGGCACTATTGTTAGGTCTGAGGATTTCTTAGAAATATGGTGTTAAAGACATCATTGTTAGAGGAGATTCAGAATTAATTGTAAAGCAAGTTAGAAAACTTTATGCCAAAAAATAAATGAATGAAACAATACAAGCATGCAACTTGGGATCTCATTGAGATGTTTGATTCAATCAATATTGTGCATCATGATAGGAGGTTCAATTATTTTTTAGAAAAACTTGTAGTATTGGGATCTCGGTTTGATAATTGTACAAAGTATCCCCATATTGTGAATATGATGTTGAGGTGTTAACTAGGCCATCTGTACCTGACAACATTAAACATTGGCAAGTTTTTGATGATGATGCTCAGTGTCAAGATTTATACTTGTAACAAAGAGGATTTTTTGATCAAATTATTGATTGGGTGCCAATGGTGTGTGTAAGCAGAGGGTAAATAAACCTTGTATGGAAAAGGCATCATCCAACTAAAGACTAATACCATTCCTAAAGGGATGATTACTCTTGAATCCAAATTTGATAATGTTGATCGCATTATTAATAGATGCATAGTAGCCTCAAGGGATATTGAGGAGCATGATCTTGGCACAAAGGAGAAACCAAGGAAGATCTGGTTGGAAAGAAATCTTAGTGAGGAAAAATAGTCTTATGTCCAATTGCTGAAAAAATATCAAGATTGCATGTCTTGGACCTATTATGAACTAAAGACATACAGGGAGGATCTGTTTCAACATGAAATTCCCTTGGAATCTAATGAAAACAAATTTAGGAAGAAATAGAGGCTAATGAATCCACTCCTATCTCTTGAAATGCAAGAGGAACTTAAGAAACTGAGGGGTGGAGGGATTATTCATCCCACAAGGTATTATTATTGGGTTGCAAACCCAGTACAAGTCGAAAGAAGAATGGTGACATCAGGTTGTGTGTGGATTTCAGAAATTTGAATAGAGCATCAATGAAGGATAATTATCCTTTACCAAACATGGAAAACATGTTGCAGCTAGTGACTGGTTCTAAGATACTTTCTACCCTAGATGGTTTCTCTAGTTATAACCAAGTTGTGGTGAAGGAATAGAAAGAATTAAAACAACCTTTACCACCCTTGGGGAACATATGTATATGTCAGGATGCCCTTTAGAATGATGAATGCTGGAGAAACCTTTCAAAGAGCAATGGATGTTGCTTTTTTGGTTACATCAATGATTTTATTGTTGTCTACTAAGATGATGTAACTATTTCTCTCTAGAAGAGAAGTGATCATTTGCAACACTTGGAGAAAATTAGATAAGATGTAGAGAATATGGAATTTCACTCAATCCAAAGAAGTGCCATTTTGGAGTACAGAAGGAAAAATTGCTTGGTCACATTGTGTCACAAGAAGGGGTAATGATTGATCTAGAAAGGGTAGAGGCCATCAACAAGGTCCCAATTCCAAGAACCAAGAAGGGGATTCAGTCCTTCTTTGGGAAGATAAACTTTATCAAGAGATTCATATCAAACTTTGTTGAGTTGACCATTCCAATCACTGGCATGCTGAAGAAGGACCAGGCCATCAAATGGGAGGAGGATGCCATTCAAGATTTCAATGGGATCAAGGAGGCATTAAAGCATGCCCTGTTTTAGCAGCTCCAAATTATAAGAAGCCTTTCCAACTGTTTTCTTTTGCTTCAGAGAACACTATTGCATCTGTCTTGTTACAGAAAGATGATGAAGGGGCTGAGAGGCCAATTGCCTTTTTTAGTAAGGCATTGCAGGGGGCCAAGCTGAAGTACACTATTATGGAGAAACAAGCATTTTCCTTGGTAAAAGAAACAAAGGTTTTCAGGCCTTACATTTTGAGCTCTAAAATTGTTGCTTATGTTCCCCACACTATGGTGAAAGACATCTTATCAGAGATGGAAGTCTCAAGCAAAAGATGTAGATGGGTGAACAAGTTGTAAGAATATGACATGGATATCCAAACCATGAAGTTGGTGAGAGGTTTGGGCTTGGATAAGCTTATGGATGAGAGCAACTTGCAAAATATTGAGGTAAATGAGGTAGAAGAAGGAAGGGTAGATGTTTTTGAAAAATTGATGAGTTCTGAGTGGTACAAAGATGTATTTTTTATCTCAGACATCTATACTGCCCTGAGCATTTGAGTAAGAACCAGAAAAGATCCCTTAAGTTGGCTTCCCAGAAATATGTCATTACTGATTATGGGTTAGCTTGGAAGAACCCTGAAGGATTTCTCTTAAGGTGTATTATCAAGATGAAGCCCCCAATATAATTGTTGGATCTTCATGGAGGATTTTGTGGGGGCATTTTGCTGGAAGAGTCACAACACACAAGATCTTGAGGGCTAGTTATTGGTGGCCAACTCTCTTCAAGGATACAAATCTTTTGGTTAGAAGATGTGAGAGTTGCCAATGCTTCTTTGGAAGATTGAAAGCTTCATGCTCCCTACCTTTGCAGCTTGTATCAATTGAATCCCCATTCAAGCAATGGGGAATGGATTTCATTGGTGAGATTTCAGACCCTTCAAGTGTTGGCCATAAGTGGATTCTTGTAGCCATTGATTACTTCACCAAGTGGGTGGAGGAAATCCCCACCAAGAGAAAAACACACCAAATTGTCATGGACTTCATGTTGAACTATATCATTTGCAATTTTGGGGTTCTAGTCAAAATTGTTGCTGACAATGCCATGAGCTTAAGAGCTAAGCCTTTGGTGGAAATGTGCAAAAAAAATGGGATCAATTTGACATATGCCTCTAACTACAATGCCTAAGGAAATGGGCAAGATGAGTCCAGTAATAATTTTTTTTTGAAGATTATCGAAGAACTTTGGAGTTGAACAAGAGAAAATGGGGTGAGCAGTTGAAGTTTGCTATCCTGGGATGACCGAATTATGTTAAAAGAGCCACTTTGGAAAGAGTCCATTTGAATCGGTGTATGGAACTCAAGTTTTGTTTCCCCTGTATATACAATTATCCTCATATCAGTTCATTCAACAAGTAGAAGATCAAGAAGTAAGTCCATATGATGCCCTCATTAACCAAATTGTTGAAGTTGATGAAGAAAGGAGAGCATCTCACCAAAGGCATGTGAAGTTCAGAGAAACATTGAAGAAGTTTTTTGACAAGAAGGTCACTCCCAGAGCTTTCAACATTGGAGATCTTATGCTATTGTGGGATAGTAGACATGAAGACAAGGGAAAACATGGTAAATTTGATGCACTGTGGATGGGCCCTTACTCCATTGACATTTGGATTGGTGAGCATACCTTCTTCTTGAAAGATTTTGATGTTAAATTGCTTGAATCACCTGTTAATGGTAGACACTTAAAGTATTTCTTGGATTGATTCCCTAGAATCAAAGTGAGCATCACCTATACAGTGTATAGTTTGTTGGTTTGTTTTTGTCTTTTGTGTTTTTGCTCATTCTAGTCCTCGGTGACTTGGTTTTGTTGGTTTCTTGGTTCGATTTTGGAGGATGGTTGTGGTTGTTCCGCTATGCTAGCTTTTCTTAGACTCTATTGCCTAATGGTCTGTTCTTGGCACTTGGTCTACTAGTTGTTCTTGTTTCTCTCTCACAGGAGTGCCCATCCCCAAGTTGGAGCTTGTTGGTTCTCATCTTGATCTCGCACCATTTTGCCCTAGGTGTTTTTTTTTCCGTAACTTCTTCAAAATCTATGGGCTCTACGAAATTTTTCCTATTTTTCCCGACCATGAGCTCGAGAATGATCAATTTATATTTGTATGCCTTTGAAAATACAAATCCATGGTTGAAAGATGCTCAAAACCATGACTTACTTGGTTTTGTTTCAAACATATTCATCCTTAGTGAAAAATTAGGTTTTGGGCATGAATGGTGAATTTCTATGTTTTTGATGGTGTGATGGGTGTCCTTTTCCTGTCAAAATTATTATTCCTCAAAGCATTGGTGGTCACGTGGTTTCTTTTGGTTGGTTAGGGGATGGTTGGAAAATGTTTTAACTTGTCAAATATTTTTTTTTTGGAAAAAAAAGGCAAATTTGGTCTCGTAGTTCGCTTAATTCTGATTGGTTCTTTTGGTACTTACGTGGCTTCTTCTAATTGGATGGGGCGTGGTGGGGTTGTTTTTTTAACTTGTTCTTTTTGGCTACTTTGGAAAAATGTTTGAACTCACCTCACAGCCCCGCCATGCTTTGATTAAAGAAAAATTTAAGCAAAGCGTAGGAAAATGTCTTATTTTGACTCCACAGAAGGACACATGGAAAGGTTAAAAGTGGAGATGTGGGCTTTCGGAGGCAAGTTTGATATTTTGTCTTTTGGAAAAATGGATTAAAATATCAAAATGGCCCACAAGCCCGACAAGAAGGAGGTCAAGGTTGGCTTTGAAAATGTTAAGAGGCAAGGAGGAGGGCCGTGGGGCGAAACTTGGATTTTTTTTCCCCTTGTTTAAAAGACTAAAATCATCAGAATGACCCGCAGGCCCAATAGAGAAAAGTAAAAATTTTCTCCCATAAACAACGGAGGTGTGGAGTTTTGGGGGTAAATTGGAAAATTTTCCTATTTTGGAAAAAGGAGTTAAAAGTGAAAAAGGAAGCATGGATCCATTGGGACCCACATTGGGGTACGTGTTAGGCCCATTTTTCAAGGGAGGAGCTGCGGGGAAAACTTGGAAAATTTTCCTTTTCTAAAAAGAGTTGAAATACAGAATTTGGCCGTAGTTCATTTGGGACCCACCTTAGGACACGTGTCAAGCTCATTTCTCAAGGGTGAAGGTGCAAAGCAAAATGTGAAAAATTTACATTTTTCCAAAACTTGTAAAAGGAAAAAGGGAACCCGTAGGCCTGTTTTAAAGTGGATCTCCCATGTGGATGATCAAAATTCAAAATAGAAATCAATGGTAGTTGTGCATCTGTATCTGATTTTTCCACCATTTTCACTCCAGAGCTCCTGGAGATGCGAGTCTTCATGATTTCTCGATATTTCTTACACGCCAAACATGGAAGGGGAGTTAATTTGATATCTAAGTTTGGTGAGGAAGATCTGGGGATTTGTTTTACCATTAAGATGAGATCTTACCTCTGGGCTCAATCTGATCTTCCATTTTTCTTCCCGGAGCACGTAAAGAACCAAATTTGACAGATTAGGGGTGGAAGTGGTTGGTGAGTAGAGGGAAGAGTGGTCTATTAGAAGGAGTTAAATGTGGGAGACGTTCAAGAGATCCACCTCGAGCACCTGAAATTTTTTACATATCTGATTCTAGGAATCACGATCAGGATCATGGCGAGCGTTGGTGCACTCAAAGTTTGGATTTTTGGGGGAAACTCTGTTGAAAAAGGTTATAAATTGCATGAATTTATCATGCAAATGGCTGGAGTGTTAGAGGTCGGGACTAATTTTCTAAGAGAAAAGATTGATAGAACCCATCCTTTGAGAAAATCATCGAACAAACCTTTTTATCTCCTTTGTTTTAAATTTGATCATGTCAAGGTGGTTGTGAGTGTACAACCATTGATAAGATCTGAGATTGTTCTAGAAACTTTCCCCTGCTGATAAATTTAATCAAACTTGAGTTAATCTATATTATTTTTGGGAAAAATTTGTGTTTTCTTCATTCTGAATGTCTGCAAGTAGTTTTCTTATTCATTATTGTAATCTTACATTGAAATCTTCGTGAATCACAAAAGATCTTATCATTTTGATAGTTTGGTGGCATTTGAAATTTCATTTATAAGAAGAGATTTCATTTGATAATGAAATAAACAAATTAAAAATCACTGTGACTCCTAGCATGGCTATAAGATTGTTTATTAGCCTTTGAGGGTATCTTAGGCATGATGAAATAGAGGTTGATAATGTTTATTTAAGTTTTCCAATTTGAGCCTTCATTTTAGATGTTGAAGTTTGTGTGAAGGTTTTGATGTGGGCCTCCATGAAGCACATATTCTAGTTAAATGAACATCCTAGCTATCCCAAAGCATTCTATTGTTTCAAGCTCTCCATTTTTGTAAAATTTCTCAAGAATCTAGTGAATCAAGTTCATTTCTACCTCACCTCCCACCAAATATTTCATTTAAAAACAACCAATCATACCCATACCTCCCCTATTTGTCATGTTTCTATACAAATGCATAGTTTTTACTACAAAAACATGCAGAAAAAATCAGGTTTTCATTGTATTTAGTGGCCTGAACCTTTCTTAGAAAATATCTCCATTATCTAGAGTGACAACTCATGAGAGTTAGGTTTTGTTACATTGATCATATTTTCTTCAAGGTCTTCTTAATAATTTCACAAGGAAGGATATCTCCATCTCCTCCACAAATAGCAAGCTACAAAAAGGGTCCTCTCACCCTAGTTGAAAGACACAACCATAAAGTAGTGAGGATAAGTCAAATCCTCTTGAGGGTGCTACCCATTTCTCCACATCTAAGTGACAAAGAGCAAGCTACATTTCATCCCCGACTACAAAATGACACACTACATGCTCTTCTTGTCTCTAAGCTTCCTGCCAAACCTGTGATGCTGCTCAGCTTCTGAGGGAGAATCAATTTGGGTACAAATAGATGGAAGGTAAACTAGACATTTATCCCACATCATGAGGCTTTTTCATTATCGTCTTTGATGAAGTCACCGATAAAGAGATAATTTTGGAAAAGTATGGAACCTTTTAGTCACATTTTCTTCTTATGAAACCATAGTTCCTGTAAGCTCAAAAAAATTCACTACTAACAAGTAATTAAAATACCAATAATTATACCTCCTCCTTTGCGTTCCATAAAGAAACCTCGAGTGGCCTAGGAAACTTGGATTGAACCTTGATTGTGTGATATGTAGTTATTTTTCTTCAAGATGGAGCAATAACTTCCTGCAACAACGATCCTCTTACTTTTTACCAAATGTAAAAAAGGATTATGAGGATTTTGGGCATTAGACGAGCGCGAAGGATGTTATTTTCTCAAAGAATGCAAGAACTTAGATAGGGAATTCAAGTATATTCTCTCGTGTCCTTAAAGGGAAAGGGTAGGGTTGTATTTATAGCTTGGGGATTGATTAACTTAAAGTAATTTAAGTAATCATGGTTTGAAAATGTGGGAAAGATTAGCTGAGTGGGGACCACGAAGAATGGGTGAGGATTTGATTTTTAATTTTTAATTCATAAGTGGAGGATTTTATGTGAGTGGGGACCACGAAGAGTGGGTGAGGATTTGAATTTGAATTTTTAATTCAATAGTATAGAAACATGGAGAATAATGATATGTGGTGAGGATGGGGTTATTTTTTAGATTTTGAAATAGATAATTAATCAAATTATATTTGATTAATTCAAGTGTATTTTGTAGGAAATGACGAAGGGGAATTAATTGATATAGGAGATGTGAAATTAGGGTGTCTACATTTTCCCCTCTTTGGAAGGGTACTATGAAATTAGTGTCCTTTCAAAGAAAGTAGATGGAATGGGAGAATAATTCAATCTACTTTTCTTAAGCAAAAGGTAGAACAAATGTTTGTTAGGGAGAATAGAAAGTGGTGAGTGATGGATGTCATAGTATCCTCCAAGACGAAAATTTCATGAGAAGATGTGATTATGGATAGATGTGGTGATGCCCCTAAAGAGGACTGATGAGAATGGAATATACGACAAAACTCTCGAAAAAAAGAGAAATGAATTATGTGGAGAAGAGGATGATAGTGGAGTGGAAAAGACTGGAATGACTGCATGATGCAAATGGAGAAAGGATTCAATCAACCTTGAAAGGTAGGTGTGAAAGTGTGTGGGAAAGAGAAAAGGGAATGGATAGGATTGGGGGTGGATTATGAGAAGAGTAAGGGTGGTAGGGGAGGGGGAAAAAAGAAATGAAAGAAGAAAAATAAGAGAGAGGGATGATAGGAGAAGAAGGGAATGATGAAGGACAAAAAAGAAGAAAAGAAAATTAAAAGAGTAGAGGGTGAAGGGATGAAATACAGAGATGTTCCAAATGAAGGAAGCAACAAAGATAATAAAGAGGGATGCAGAAAGTGAAAGAAATAATAGACCTAAGAAAAGAATAAAACAAGGAAGGATAAATAAGAAGGAGAAGATGAGTGGGAGTAGGGAGTGAAATTGACGAAAATTGAAAGAGGATGAAAGAAGAAGTAGAACAGAGAAAAAAAAACTATGAGGGGCGAGGAAAGTGTGAAAAGAGTAAAGAAAAGAAGAGAAACATATATAGAATGAATGAAAAGGTAGGGGTGGTAGAGAAAAGGAGAAGTGGTCAGGAGGAACGTGAAAATTAGGGGAGAGGAAAGGAAGATAGAGTGAATATAGGGAGAAGATTGAAGGAATCATGTCATTGCAAGGAAGACCAAGGTGAAGAATATGGAGCAGACCATATGGAGATGCATGTGGAGGGTAGTATGATAAAAAGACAGACAATCTTTCAAGAGCCCGGTTATCAATGGGGAAGTAAGGAGGAAATGTGATGGAAAAAGGGGAAGAAGACAGTACAGGGGAAGGGAAATAAGACGAGGGGTGGGAGAGAGAAGAGGATAACAAAGAAAATGATGTAGAAGGAAGGGAATACAGAAAGGGGATAATAAGTGGAAAGGGAACATTATAAGGAATGTAAAGAGAAGAAAGAGGGGAGGAATGACATCGATTGGAAAAGATGTGGAGATGGATGAAAGGAGGATATTGGGACGAAGAGAAAATAGAGAAAGTATGTATGATGAAGATAGTAAAGATATTGAAGAGGGCAAAGGGAAAATGGAGAGATGGTTAAGAAGCAAAAAGAAAGGGTGGGATTGAGGCAAAATAATAGGAGAGAACAGAGAATGGGAGATAGAATAGGCAACTCCAATGAGGGGACATTAGGAAATCCCCCTTATAATGAGTGGTGGGGAAGGGTGAGAGAAAAAAATGAAGAAAATGAGAAAGGTAATGAGGATTAGAAAGGGTAACACCAACAAAGGGACGTTAGGAAAGCCCCCTTCAACGAGTGGTGGGCTTAGAGGAGGGAAGGAATGAAGGAAACTATAGAAGGTCCAAGGGAGTAAATGAGGTCATGCGAGAATGAGGATTGATGATATTTAGGAAAGCTCACTTCAATTATTTGCTGGGAATAGAAGATGATGATGAAAGAATGATAGAGGAATGTTAACAATAATGTCGAATATATGTGTGGGTAGAAATGTGGGGGATTTGAGAAGATGAAGTGGAAAGAGTAAAGAAAATGGGAGGGATGAGTTGGAACTAGGTGAAAGCGAGGAGAGGATGTGGGTGATGAGGATGAATGAGGTGAGGATGAAGAAACAAGACATGAAAAGAATGGGAAGAAACGATATGAAGGATGATGGATCAAGAAGGGGAAAATGGGGGAAAAGAATGTGATTTTAGATGGAAGAGATTAGACGTATGTTGTAAGAGGATATGTGGAGAAAGGATAATGGTAGGAGGAAAAAGTGGTTAGTATGAGAGACTAGGTGGAAGAAGCGATCAACAAAGTGAATGAAGAATGAGGTGAGGGAGAAGTTCACAATGACAAGTTAAGCGTAGGGAGGACCATGACATAATATTGTCATGTGACGGAAGTGGTTAAGTAAGATTTCCAAGTGAGTGAAACTAGAGATGACAAGTGGGCAAGTGAGAAGTGGTGTTTGCGAGAATGGAAAAGGAGGTGAAAAGATGTGATAATGGGGAATGCCAAGAAAAAGTGAAGAGTGAAGAGTGTGTAGGGATTGGGAAAGGCAAGGAGACAGATCATCCTTAAGAGGGAATCTTAAGTGAGATGACCATCTTTGGGTGAGTGGTTAAGTAATATTTTCAAGCAGAGGAGGGTGATAGTGGTGGTAAAAATATGTGATGATGGGGAATGAAGAGGAAATATGGATGATGAGATTGTAGAGTGATGGGCAAGTGTAAGATGACATGTCATGCCTAAGAGAATATCTTAAGTAAGATCGTCATGCTGCAGAGATGTTTCATAAGATCACCTAACCGACAGGGATGATATGCAAGGAGGAAGACAAAATGATATTAGGGACATGGGTGGAATGGTAATTTGAAGAATATGATCACGACGAGAGGCGAGAGAAATAATATGGGGGAAATATGATGGGATGGGTGAAGGCCATAGGGAAGATCAACCTTAAGTGGAAGTCTTAAGTAAGATTGCCATGCGGCCGGAATGGTTAAGTAAGATCACCAAGCTGAAGAAGAAGAAGGATGATGATAGAGTTGGTGTGAATAGGGTATGAAAAAATGGATCAAGGGGAACTCTCAAGTGAATTTTCCATTGTATGAGAGCGTGTAAGTAGGATGACCGAGGCATAAGACAGATTTGGGGAAGGATAATAAAAGAGTGAGTGAGGTATGCTTGAGTGGTATATGACATGAGATGAGATGATAAAAAGAAATAAAGGAAACAAAGGAGTGTAACATGAATGTATGAAGAAATATATGTAGTGAAGGGCAGAGAATGTGAGGGGAATCCTTAATTGGGATGCCCGTGTGGTGAGAGTAATGATGCGAGAATGAGAAGCATAAGAGTTGGAATGGGAAGATGTGTGTGGTGGTGAGTGTTGTTTGATGAGAGGGGAGGTGGTGAAGAAGCTTCTACAATAGGAAGATCTTAGGGAGAGAGTAAACTTCCACCGAGGATCCCATATAGAAGGGGTTATTAAGTAAGATTGTCAAGCGGGAAGCAGAAGAGTGAAAGGAAAGAATACAAATGGATGAGAGGGGACAAGAATGGTGAGAAGGGTAATATGGGGATAAGTGGTAGAGGAGTAAAAATGAGGAGCGAGGATGAATGGATCAAATACATGGTGATCATGATGGGGGCGGAGGAGCTGTTGGATAGTGAATGCTACTTGAGAAATATCTTCAACTAGGATTTGCAAAATGCAAAAAGTTGATCAAGTAGGATTTCAAACTGGGAATGTATTAGTATGGGTGAATAGATGGGGTGCAAAGTAAGATGTTGATCATGCAGAAGATACTCACGTGATGAAAAACATCCTAATTTTAATATAGCACATAACATAATGCATTGTGATATAAAAGACACGATGACTACATTGTAATATGCGTGATAGCATGGCATGGGGCCATCAAAAAGGTTGGATGCCCCAAAGACAATATGTAAATGGAAGAGAACATAGACAGAGGCCATCAAGAAAGTATGATGCCCCAAAGACAACATGCAATCAGATAATATAAGAATATTAGAGAGAACACGGGGATACATAAAATCGGGATGACCTCTCGTAATATATTAAGATACAAGAAAGCAATTAATAATGTATAGCTAATAATGCAACATAAGAACCAAAAAGTAAACATGTGCCTAACATGTTCCAAAGTGAGGATTGATTGAATGTTCCCCAAGTAGGGTTACGAGGACATAGTAAAGTATTGGGTCATTGTCCTCAAACAAGGAAACAATGAGAGCCGAATTTTCCCAAGCGAGGATTCATGCAAGGAGAAGTGTTTCAATTCGGTATTCATAAAGTTATTGGATCATCTGTTGGGGATAATAGTTCAAAGGTTGAATTGTGTTGGTATTTTTATTTTGATAATTTTTTATATATATATATATATATATATATTGATGATTTTCAAATGTGTTCGTATTTTTTATGATTCTTTCCAATGTTCTTGGATTTTTGATGAGTTAATTTTTTTTTTGGATTTTGTTCAATTGTTTCTAATGTTTGACGATTTTCAAATGTTTTTGGATTTTTAGATTTTTACACTGTTTTTGGATTTTTGATGATTTTCACACTATTTGTGGATTTTTACACTGTTATTGGCAATTTATGGACCAGAGTGTAGACTTATTTTTGAGAGGTGATAAACCAAGATATTATCCGTATGTACCATGTTCCGTGTGGTAACTTATGCTCAGAATAACACAAATTATCTTTCCATTGGCAAGATATGGTGGTGATGATATGATGAAAAGAAGTCCAGCTCCATTCTTGACTCCACACAACTAGTAAGATGTGTGGGCTCATCACCGAGAATCAAGAAGGACGTAGGAGGTAGATAATGAATATAGAGACAAATGCTAACAATAATCCCTTTGGGAAATTGTGAATCCATTCTTCATAACGGTAATGAACCAGTTTCAAAAATAGATTTCACTTTATGAGTCACGTGCTAGGCTTAGACAATTATGTGGCCTGCTGATTGGTAAGATATGAGGTGAAGGGATAGTTCTCTCTTCACTTAGGCATCTAAATTACTTCTTTGGGGATTCTATAATTTGCAAGCACTATAAGATTTTATATTTTTGAAATGAATCCCTATGCCTTACCCCATGCTACTAGTGAGAAGCAAGGGCTCATCACCAAAGGAAAAATATAGGTGAGAAAATTCCCTTTTTGTATTTTTTGTTGTTTTTTATTTTGTTTGTTTTTTTGAATGTTTTGCAATATTTTTATGCTTTTATGAGAATGACCCTCTACACTTTGCCCCATGCCACTTGTAAGAGGCAAGGGTTTATCACCGAAGACAAGACGTAGATGAGTAAGGGCACCTTCCTCCATTCCCAGTCTCACACTACCAAGAAGAAGTGTGGGCTCAACACCAAAGACTATGAAGGATGAAATATGTGACGATGAATTATTCATAAGTTATTGAATTGATGGATTTTTACAATAGCGCTTTGTATTTGGGAAGGAACGTCTACCCAAATCTCAGTCCCCACATGACTAGTAGGACGCGAGGGTTCAACACCAAAGACTGAGATGGACAACCAAACGAACTAGGTAAAGAATTTTAGATCTTTGTTATGAAAAAGAGAATGTCTTTGAAGGGAATATATTACCATCTGTAAGCTTCTAGGTATGACCATAGGTGAAAGTGACTAAAAATGGGAGATATTATAAGAAGTATGATACTCACAAACTTAATAGGATCGATATTAGCTACTGTCTCATGATGATAAATATCTGCTAGTGGAAATGAATAAATTGAAATTATTCGAGATGAACAAGAAAGGCGGAACAAGGCACACCTTGTTTCTCGTAATAGTGAACATCTCAAGGATAATTTTTTTAAATTAACTACATTCATTGGTTCATCAAGATCTTGACCATATTCAATTTGCCAATTTATAGGCTCCAGAGATGAATTTAGTTGTAATTACATAGAGTCCTAACCAATTAGGTTCAAATCTTCCTTGTTTTTCTCATTCTTTGGTGGTATTCTTTTGATTTTATTTTAAAACAAGGTCACCAATTTTGAATTCTCTAGGTCTTACCTTTTTATGATAACTGCGTTGCAGTCAATTTTGATAGACTTGAAGATGATTGAGAGCATTAAGTCATTTTTCATTGAGAAGCTCAAGCTCTTGAAGTCGTGACTGTCGGTATTCATCCTCATTAATTACATCTTTAAGGGAGATCCTCAAGGATGGGATTTATATATCACTAGGTAAAATGGATTCACAACCATAAACAAAGGAAAATGGGGTGGCTTCAAAGAGGGCATGCAATAAGATGTACGGCAAGCCCAAAGAGCAAGGTAAATTTGAGTATGCCAATTATATCCATGGGTATTGACAATTTTTTCCATGATGGATTTTAAGGTCTTATTGGTTGCTTTCGCTAACTCAAGTTACACGAGGGTAGTATGGAGTGGACCATTTAAGTTTGATGCAAAAATGTTTGGCTAGGTCTCTTACATCCTGGTTTTTAAATGATTTTCCATTATCTGAGACTAGAGCGGATGGAATACCAAATTGACAGATGAGATTATTAAAAATGAATTTCGATATTTGGCTACCGGTAACATAAGTGAGAGGCATAGCTTCCACCCATTTAATGAAGTAATCAAGCGGTAATGATGATCTTATTCCATCGACGATGTTGGTCTGATTTTACCAATGAGGTCAAGTCCCAATTGAGAGAAAGACCATGGTGTGGTTATTGATTGTAATGCCCGTTAAGGTGCATGCATAATATTTCCATGCTTTTGACATGCTTGAAAATGTTTGAGAAAATGACATGCGTCACTTTCCATGGTGGGCCTATAATATCCAACTCACAGGATTTTCTTAATAAAGTGATACCATTCGTGTGTGCTCCACATGATACCAAAATGGACTTAAACTAAGACACTCAGCTTCTTCCCGATTAAGACATCAAAGTAAGGTGCCGTCATATCCTCGTTTATAAAGATTTTTTGCTAAAATTGTGTAACGAGAAGCACGTTCTACTAAAGCATGTTTATGCATTGGTTTTATGTCGGCAGAAATGTTTAATCACGAATAAATGTATAAAGATTGTGGTACCAAGGGTTATTCGGACCCAAGATCTCACATACCATAGTGTTTTTAGGAAGATCATAGGTAGACATTAAGATATGTTTGATAAGAAAATGTGCCTATGGTTGACTAGATGTAATTTCTAATAGGGATCCCATGGTTGCCATAGTGTCGAGATTTATTACAAATTTTGGGGATTTGATCAAAGCTAATTAATTGAAAATAGCATCGAATACTAGCCACCATACGTTTATATAGGATAAATTTTTCATCCTTGACCTAGTATTCATCGTGGCTTGCTTGATGATAAGTAAAGAATCACCAAATACATCTAATTCGTAAGATTTCAAGATATAGTCGGTTTAATCCTGTGATGAGAGCTTCATATTATGTGATATTGTTGGTACATGGGAATACTAAGTGAAATGATTTGGGTATAACATGTCCACTGGGTGTGATAAGAAAAATTACAGCCTCCGAGCCATGGATATTACAAGATCCATAAAAAATAGAGTCCAAGTGGCACGATGTCTATGTGTAAAATATCTTCATCGGGAAAAGGAATCGAAGTGGTTCTCGTGCCAGAAGGGGTGCCTCTGAAATTTGGTCTGCAAGGGCTTGTCCTTTAATTTCTTTTCTGCAAAAAAATTCAACATCAGATTCACTAAGTAATACGACCCAACTAGACATTCTTCCCATGAGAATGGGTCTAGATAACAAATACTTGAGAGGATCAATTTTGGAAATCAACTTAGTTCGTGATTGAGCAAGTAATGAAGTAACTTATGAAATGCAAAGGTGACCGCTACGCATACTTTTTCGATTTTGGAATAACGTACTTTCGTCCTCAATAAGTGTTCGACTAAGGTAATATATAGCTTGTTCTTTTGCTTGATTGTTATGTTGTTCTAGTAGAGCTCCTATGGCATGTTCAATATAAAATGTATAAAGAAACATGGGTTTATCAACAATTGGTGACATAAGAACAATTGGACTAGAGAGGTCTTCTTTTAACTTAGCAAAAGAGTCTTGGCAATCATGGTTCCATTGAAATTGTGCATCTTTCTTGATTAACTAGTTGAAGTGATGGCACTTATCAGCCAACTGTGATATGAAACACTGAATAGAATGCATTTTTCCCTAAATACTGTGTAATTGTTTTAGGTTTTAAGGAGGAGGAATTTCCATAATGGCTTCTACTTTAGCAGGATCCACTTCTATGCCTCTCCTTGAGACAATAAATCCTAACAATTTACCAGAGGTCACTCCGAACACATATTTCTTTGGGTTAAGGTGAACCTTATACTCACGTAATCTATCAAAAATGTGTCTTAACACACTTGGATTCCCTATTCATGTTTTGGATTTTGCTAATATATCATTAACATAATCTTACATGATATCATGTAACATATCATGGAAGATGACAGTCATTACTCGTTGATAGGTGGCACCATCATTTTTCTAGCCAAAAGGCATGACCTTATAACAAAAGGTACCCCATGGTGTAGTAAATTCTATTTTATGTTGATGCCCTTCAGCAATACGTATTTTATTGTAACTAGAGAATCCATCCATTAAGGAGAGCATTTCATGACCTGTCATAAAATCAACAATCATGTCTATATTTGGAAAGGGAAAGTCATCTTTAGGAAAACCCTTTTGATGTCGTGGAAGTCCAGTGCATATTCGATCGATGGTCGGGAGTTTTCTTGGTGATGGGAATTATGTTAGATATCCATGCCGAATAATCAATAGGTTTGATGAAGTCAGTTTCTAAGAGTTTTTCGAGTTCAAATTTGATAAACAATGCAACTTGGGGATGCATTTTGCATAGTTTTTGCTTTACAAGTCTTACATCCGGATGTACCACAAGATGGTGTACTATAATAGATGGGTCAAGGCCTGGCATGTCCTTATATATCCATGCAAATATATCTTGTAATTCAATAAGGAGTGTTGTGAATTCCATGCATCCTTGGTCGAGACATTGACTAATGCTAAGTTGTAAAAATTTTGGCTGTTCGGTGGTGCAATGTTTGTCTTTTGTTTCTTCTACAAACATTTTAGATGTATCCTTTTCAGAGAATGATGCTAATGGTTGATGTAGGTCATCGGTGTTGGGTGTTTTAGGTGAGTTGGTACAATATTTTGGTGTGTAATGTTGGGATTTTTTATTGACATGTTTGTTGGATAGGGTGGCGGTGAGATTTTGACTATGGGAAATCCTTTGTTTGCGCTTTTGATCCAAATTTTCTGAGGGTGAAGGATCTGAATATTTTATCTCTTCGCCAAAATAGACTCGATTCATTTAGATTGATTTCAAATCCTTTTCTATGGTCGGAAGTAGGGATTTGGTCACGAGTTCCAAGGAATTATTTGATGGCTTCATAATTGTGGAACATGTCCATGGCAACATGATGTGGTTGGCCATGGTCTATGAGAGTCAGATGTGTAGGCTCAAAATTGATGACATTAATGAGATAAATGTTCAAAGTGAAGATGTGTTTTAGCAAGGTCCTAAAAAGGGTACATGGAGACCTGATGTCATTATTAAAACAGTGTCATCATTGTCACTTGAAATTATTATGGGAGCAACATCAAACACCTTGAAAACTAGACCATATTTATCATGATGTTGTGTACAATTTATCAGACTAAGTTACCTTATACATTTAGATTAAGTCCTTTACCCTTCCATCACATATTTTTCATTATTCACTGAGCTTTGAAGAATTAAGGGGACTCATAACATGGAGTAAAGTCGCCATTATATAACCAAGATCCGAAGAACTTGGAATATGTTCGTTGTCAAGATAATCAAACTTTTTCCAAACTAACTATCCCATTTGGTATGTGGGAAGGATTCTCAGATTTGGAGCGTTAGGTTTGTTGTAGCTATGTGGGGATTTGTTGATATTGAAGGAGTCTACCATCTTTTGAAATTAATATTCACCACATCTTGTGTCAATGATTTTAAATGTGTGGGATGGGGAACCAATAGGTACCTCATGTAGTGGGGAAATTAGTTTGGTAGTTTTAAAAGATGAAGAGAATGGGTTATAAGAAAAATGGGGTGGATTGAAGGATTAAGTTTGGTTATTCACAAGAGGAGGTATCTTAATAGAAGAGGTGTGGTTGGATGAAGAAGGTTGGCTAGGTGAGGAAGAAGATGGTGTGGTGAAAGAATAACTATTGCTAGAAGAAGATGATTGATTAGTGCAAGGAGGACTGGTGGAATATTGTTGACTAGCGGAAGATAATGGATTGGAAAATGTTTTTTTATTAGGAGATGATGGTTTTGGGTCATTGTTAGGAGTGTATCAGAATCAATGCGTGTTTCGTTAGGGATTATGTGAGGTGGAGCATATTTATCTGTTGATGGAAAATAGTGATCATGTCGATACCATCCTTTGAGGAATCTACAATACTCAAAAGGTTGGGGATCTGCACGTAATGTAAATTCCTTGTCCAAATGAGGAAACTTAATACATTGGTGGAATGTTGATGGGATGAATTTCATGGCATGAATCCATGGTCAGGCCGACGAGAATGTTATATGCAACTTCTACATCCACCACATGACAAATTGTGTCTAAGGTGATGGGTCCAACTTGGAGAGGCAACGTGATTGTGCCTTCAGACTTTCTCTCGCTATTATCATACCCACGAATGGTAATGATATTGTTTTGTAAATTATTTTTAGTGTAACCTAAACAATGTAAAAGTTTCATGGAACAAATATTTTATGTGAATCCATTATCGATTAAGACGCACTTTATCTTATGATGAGTTGCATAACCATTGACATATAAATAATGGTTATTAGTGATCTTTGGATTAAGCGAAAGTGTGGGACCAAAACATAAAATAGGATTGGGGACCTGTAATATGTGCGATTAAATCCTAAAATTGTTGTGAATTGATGTCCTGAAGGACACAAGTATTATTTAATGTTTTCATAATGATGCATTGTAGTGGGAAAAGAATTAAGTAGTTCCATGATGAAAATTTGTGCTGCAAAGATTCTCTAATTGTTCAAAATATTTAATGATCGCATAGGTTGTGGAGAGGAAATAGCGGCAAAATTACATGGTGGATGAGGAGGTGATGCAAGGGAAGAAGTGGCAATTTTTTTGTGGTAGGGACCCACATTTTTCCCGTCTAGTGGTGATCACACAATCAGTTCTGATATTTATAGTTACCACTAAGTCTTGGTCATAATCTATAGTTGAGATGACCGAGTCATACTCGACATTGCTTGATGATTGACCCTTATCTTTTGAATTATTATCATGGTTAGGGAAGGGGATTTTGAACATGTGAAGTTTTTCATTAGGTGTTTTTGTCCCGAAGTATTTTCAACTTCTATGTCTCCACATTCAATCAGTGTCTTAAACGTAATGGCGGAGTTGCATGCATTGATCCGTGGAGTGCCCTTTATGCTATGGTAGTCACAATATTCATTGTCCCTATACTAGTTTGGTTTGGGCTGTCCTTCTTCGAATGGTTTGATGATGGGATATGTAATCATATTGGCATTTTCCAAATGATGAAAGACACTAGATAGACTTTCTCCAAGAGGAGTAAACTATCTTTATCAGTCCCAAGAAGGAACTTCCTTTCTAGGGATGATGACTTGTTAGGATTTTAATGTATTGATAGGATGGTTTTGAACGTTTTGGATATAGAGGGAATCAGTAATGCCATCGTTGATGATATTTCAATTCCAGTTAAAGAATTTAGATTTGTCCTAGTTCTGAGGAGTGTCTCGATAAGGTTGGTCCCTAAAGGGTGCTTTAAGTAAGCCCTTAGAAATGAGGGATTTTTCAATTTGTGTGCCCTTTTCGATGACTTCTTTAAAACTATTCAGACAATGCATTTGCATGTGGAATGATAATTCAGCATTGAGATTAGGAACAAAAATGCTAACTAGTTGCCTCTCGGCACCGAGCAGGAAATTGACTTGTAATTCCTCACCATCGTTGTTAAAAGGAGGAAAAGTTTTCATTTGGATTTTTCTTAGTGTTGTAGAGATCAAACATGGTTATTTCTGAGTCTAAGTTATAGGAAAAATGTTCGAAAAATTTCTCCGATAAGTCTCGCAAATGTCGTGACTCGACTCTTTGGGTAGATGGAAAACTAGTCTAAAGCCTCTCCTCCTAAAATTTTGGAGAATAATCGTAAATGTTACATGTCTCGATAGGCAACTTCTTGACATTTCATATAAAATTCCTTGACATGTTCACGGGGTCACCTTTTCTTTTATATTTATCAAACTTTGAGATTTCAAGGATGACAGAAATGGTAAGTGTGATATCTCCGTATCAATTGGATAAGGACACAATTCTTCAAAGTTGAATTGTTTTGATTGTTTTTGTAGTCCCCGAATGTTGTCTTTCATAATTTTCCATTCTTGTGAATATGGAGAAGCAGGGATGGTTTATCAAACATATCGTGAGTATTGGAATCTAGATTGGGGTCTATTAATCTTTTAGCTCTAGTGCGTTACTTCCTCAAGTTTCTTTGTTAAGTCTAAGATTTTAGTGAATAACTCGTCGATCAAGAACCATTTGGATTGTTTGGTATTTCATTGTGATAACTTAATTCACCATTTTTGATAAGTTTGTTTAAATTTTCGTCCGAAGTCGGGGGTATTTTTTCCCCATGGCTAGGATGCATAATGAGATATTCATTTTTTTGTTCTATCACCCTATTGACTTATTTTTGTTCTTCATTGGTGAGTTCTGGTTGTGTAAATTCTTCATCATCATTTTAATGATTGTGACTTCCAGTGAATACCATGATGAAATGTGTCTAATTAAGTGAAAAGTGGGTAGGAATTTTGAATAGGTGTGATGAAATAAGAAATTGATTACTTTGGTTTTAGCTCAAATAAGCTCGTGATGACTCGATAAGGAGAGTAACTCAAAAAACTTATCTCAATATGATGATGATGTAACTCGAGACCATTTATTACAGAATTTGTTGCACATTGTGTAGATTTGGCTTAAACAAGCTCGGACTATTGATGGGGAGAGTAACCCAAATAGGTTAATTGCGATACGGTTGTGATATAACTCAAAATGAATTATGAAAGGTTTTGTGTTACTGTGATTTGGATAATGTGATGGTGGAGAAAATAATGAGTGAACTAAAACAAGTCACCCAATATTAGTTTGATATAGTTGAGAACAAGCTATGAAGGATGTTTTGACAATTGACAATATGGGGAGAGAATGGTAGTCACTCAATATCGCTGGATATTGCCGTAGACAAACTATGACAGATGTATTGTTGGTGAAGAGAGCTAATGAAATTGGTGTGATGTTTTAGTCTACGTTGTTGGATTGTTTAGATGTTGTCGTTTGGTATTGAATTAGTCAAGAACTAAATTTTTTTTTGGAACACAACTAGGGTTTGAAATTTTACAATGAACACATTGATATCAGCCAAGTTTTATGATAAAACAATTATAAAATATTTTGTTTTCACACAACAAGCAATCATGCGAGATCCAATTGTTTTGGCTTAGGAGGTAAATTCTTCAGGAATGATCATTGTTTCATGCAATCATACAAGTATGGTGTGGAATGATGGATGCGAGGCTCTTATTACTCAAAAAGTTACGTCCTCCGATATACCTAATTCTGTACGGGGATGGAATTGGTATGGGGAACCCTTAGAGCACTAGAGGAGACTCACCAATTCTTACTTCCTCTTTCGGAGTGAATCACCACGTCCAAAACAATTTTTGTGAAAAGGTGGAAGGTGGTGGAGCAATGAATGTGTATGGTGTCCTTATAACTCCCCAAAGATTTATAGGGACAATGCACAGGCTTCGTTGTTACAACTATTTAGGCATTACTCACATGTTCCACACAACAACATTACCTATAAGTGAAGAGCAGGGGCGAGGTAAATACCGAATGTTGTGATGAGACTAGGTCTCAAGGTGCAATGTAGATACAAATGTTGTTGGTGCGTGGTAGCCAATTCCACGTCACTAGTGTAGCTTTGGTGGTGATGAAATCCACCTCGACTACATGCAAAAATAAAATGATAAAGTGATTAAACACAAGGTTCTTTCCAACTTGAAATAAATCATTGGCGGAAAATGATGGCGTACCTGGACGTGCTATTTTTTTTTGTTTCAGCAATTTTCTTTGAATGGTGGTATTTTTGCGGGATTTTTGTGTTTTTGTGTTTTTTTGACAATATTCCAGTGACGCGGTCCTACAAAAATAAATTAGTAGTTATCCTACAAATGAAATGTTAGAAAAGTGATCGTGGTTGTTTTTTATTTTCCAGATCACTCGAAGGCATAAAAAGAGCATACACAACCAACGACCAAACAAATATTAATAATACAACGAAGGAAAATAATGATTGAAATGATAGTTAGAAAACAAAGCTAGAGGATCCTACAATGTTAGAACAAGAAACTAAAAAATTGTGACCGCTTTCGATTTTCCAGATCGCTCGAAGGTGTAAGAAAAGAGCATAGGCGAGATACATTTGGAATAGATTTTTTTCTTTTAAATGTTATTAATTATTGCAATTAATCATAATTGCGAAATAGCGATAATGATTATTTTCACAAAAAATAAAAAGGATGAAAGAAGAGTGTGAAAACGTTACCTAGAAGTGTTGTCATGGAAAATTGAAATGTAAGGCAAAAATAAATTAAAAAAATTGTTTAGCAGAGCTCGGGTGGCCTCACATTTCTGATTTCCAAGATCATTTTTAAAGTGCAAGGAAAGAGCATACGTGTGAGGTTGTTATGTTAAAAAAATAAAATTAAAATTAAAAAAACTACAATTTTTTTGTTGTTTTTGTTAAAAAGACAGGTGTTAGAAGAAATGAAACCAAAAAAATTCTATAAGTCTAAATCAAAAAATTATTTTTCCATTGCATATATCTTTTCAATACCTTTCCGTTAAAAAAATGAAGTCATTCGAGTTCGGGATCAAAAGTTATGGCTTAGGAAGATGGGCTACTGATAAGCTCTCAATGAAAATTTTGAACGTGAGAAAAATACCCTGGAAGCTTTTTTTTTTTTTTTTTTTTTTTTTTTTGACTTTGTACTTCACCTTAGAAGCTAAAATTTTACAAAGAAGGTTAAAAAGAATAGTAAATAGAAATAAAGAGTTAGATCACAAAATGATTAACTAAAATGAAAGAAAGAAAAATGATTAACTTCCTACAAAGCAATTATTTTAGCAAAAATAAATAAATAAATGCATTTTCCGAATTGGTTGTCCCATGATAGTAAGATGATAAGCTAATGACTAGTTCATTTGTTTCTGCAGATTACGAGTGAATAGCAAAATCAGAACTAGGAACTATTTGAAATGTAACCTCTGTGACGACCGTAGGAGTGAATATTTCTGCCGTGATCCACAAGTATCTGGATCAGGTGATAGATGTCTGTCTGCTAAACACCAAGTGCCGAGGAGATCAAAGACAGGATGAGCATCATAGTTTCATTGTTGCTATAACCTACAGATACACCACAAGACACCACACAACAAAAATGCTACCCATAGCGTGAAGGTTAACCAAAGAAGACCATAAGGAACAGAAAAAGAGATAATAACAAACAATAATAAACAAAGAGCAGATAAAACCACTAATTGGGAAATTAATGGTAACAGTTCACAAGTAACCGGGTGTGCTAGAATGTAAGAACGAAAAAATGCACTACTAACAAGGAAGTCCGAACCTTGAAATGGGCTATGAAACTTGGATTGAGCCCTGATTGTGTGATATGTAAGTGCTTTTCTTCAAGACAGAGCAATACCTTCCTGCAACAACGATCCTCTTACTTTATACTAGATAGAAAAAAAGATTATGAGACTATTTAGATATTAAGACGAGGCAGAAGGATGTTCTTTGCTCAAAGGATGCAAGAACTTAGATAGGACATTCAAGTTTATTCTTTGTGTCCTTAGAGGGGAGGGGTAAGGTTGTATTTATAACCTGGGGGAGTGATTAACTTAGAGTAATTTAAGTAATCATGGTTTGAAAATGTGGGCAAGATTAGGTGAGTGGGGACCATGAAGAATGGGTGAGGATTTGATTTTGGATTTTTAATTCATAAGTGGAGGATTTTAGGTGAGTGGGGACCACGAAGAGTGGGTGAGGATTTGAATTTGAATTTTTAATTCAATAGTAGAAAAATATGGAGAATAATGACATGTGGTGAGGATGGGGTTATTTGTTAGATTTTCAAATGGATAATTAATCAAATTATATTTGATTAATTCCAAGTGTATTTTTGTGGGAAATGAGGAAGGGGAATTAATTGATTTAGGATAGATGTGAAATTAGGGTGTCTACAGTTCCCTTTGTTTAATCCTGCTACAGATATTTTTCATGTTAAACATGTATGGATTGGGTTGCCATAATTTCCTCTCCAATTTTGGAGTGAGAAATGTCTAGGTTCAATAGGAGATACCTTGGGTAAATACTTGTATATTGACCCTAAGACAACTGCATATTATTTGACCACATATGCTCACATTCGGTAGATATGGATACTACTGTTGATTTTTCTACCTATATTGATCTCATTGTGGAGGACCAAATTTGGACACAAAATCTTGATTTTGAAGGTTTCCCTTTCATATGCCGAACTTTTTTTTCTCTTGGTCACTTAGCTTGAATATCAGATGGGTAAAAAGCAAGTTAAAGGTAGATTGTCGTGGTAGAAGAATTCAGACCTAATCAACTGGTTGTCAACATTCATTTCGATAGTGATTCAGAGGTTGAATCAGAGAACGAAGATGATGCTAGTCTGACGATTGTGTTGGTGATTCCTTCTCCAGGTGGTAAGGTATCCCCAAGGATTCTAACTTTAAGTCACTTCTTGTTGTATCTCACGAGGACAACGAATTTTGAAATCATCATTCCAATTCAATCTTAGGAGAATATGGATCCAAATATTGGTGAAGATTGGATTAATGTGGGGAAGAAGAAGAACGGGAAAATTGTTTCTGATCCCCTTAAGATGCACTTAAGATCCCGTGGGAATGGGTCTCAGGGATGAGCTTGACGTTTGTTTTGATTTGTTTTTATTCCGTTGTTTTGTTGATCTTTTTGGCCATTGGTAGAGTCAGCTTCACTAGAACTTCACCGATATATATTTTCTCTATTGTTAAATGTTGTTATAGGGAGGGTCCCTCAACCCATTTTGACCATTAATCAAAAAATAATAATCCACACTCATAAAAATTTCTTTAAAGTGGTAAGTATTATGCCATTCCTCATCGGGACTCGCCATTATTTTAAGTAGAATCTACTACCTCGGTAAGCCCCGATTTGGAAAATTAGCAAGGACAAATAACTAAACGGTGGCCTTGGTGACATCCCTTATTTAACGAAACCGAAAAGCTAACCTTGGGACGAAACAAAGAAACGGTTGCACTTTGAATTATTCAGATACGCACTCCACAGTCATCCCTACCTACCAACCATTCTAAAATCCCCAGTTATCTCGCAGCCAAACCCGCCATGAGTATTATATAATGCCCTCCCCGCGCCCCTGTATTCGCAAACTGTCTTACTCTATCGATCGGTTTTGAAGATCCCACGCCTCTCTAAAGTTTCCGTAATAACAGTATTTCCCCAATCTAGGAGAACATGGGGAAATTTAGCTTCAAGTTATGGCCGTTATTCCGTGTTGGCTCGATGAGATCTTCCGTGGCCGCTCCGAAGCATCGCCCAAAACCGCACCGCCAAAGAAAAATCACCTCTTATATCGGTAGATGAATTGAGCCCCATCTCGTCCGCTGTTTTCTCTCCCTCGCAGGACGAAGGTATGACCGGTACCATGACAGCCCCTCATTCACGCTCCTATTAACGAAGAGGATAATCTTTCGAATGCTTCTACCACCGCCATACACAGCATAGCTTTCTTCTTCGCCACCTTTTTGGGAAGTTCCGTTTACTTCTCTAATTATTCATTGCATCGACATCTTTCTTGTTCGTGAATTTGGTGTTTAAGAACTGCATAATTGTGCTCCTGAGCAGCAGTTTGTTCAAAGGCAAGCGGTGGTAGGAGATTGAATTCATTCGTTTGGTAGCACAATTTCTTGCTAGAGCAATTGTTTTGATCAAGATATTCTTGTTTTCATCAATTATTTTCCCATATTGATTCTGGTTTTCGGTTAGCCGAGAGGAAACCATCCGTGTTATTTCAATAACACGGTTGATTTTCGAGAGTCCCGTGCATCTATTGTAGTTTCTACCACCTGGAAAAAAAAATTATTTTTCTATTTTATTAAGAACTATTAGCTGATTTCTAGTTTATGAGGTTTGATAACATTCAACTCACGTTAATATGTACATCTAATTCTGCATGATGGGTAGTTAACCCATTGAAACGTACAGCCTACGACAACAATTGTTCAGAATTCTATTAAACTAGCAATCACACGGAAACTATGATTACGTCCCAAGTGTGTCAAACAAGTTAAACATGAGAGAGCAAAACATTGGAGCAGGAGGAGGGGTAATGAAGAAGGTGGATGAAGGAGCAGAAGTGCATGGGTGTGGAAAATGTTGAGGAAACTTATATGAAACACTTCATTCTTATAATTAGGAACATATGAACCATTTGCCACTTTTTTTTTTTTTGGTATTGTTTGAAAAAGAAAGGGGTGTGGTGCACATATCACTAAGGCAACATACTTTGGAAATATCTCAAAAAACAAGCCCTAGTTGAATGATACGTCCAATGTTAGTAGTTTTTTATTGCAATATCAACCCTTGTGATTTATGGGCCGTTAGAACACACTTCAATTTAAGGGTAGTTCACTTGCACATGTCCCAAGAAACTTTAGAAATACATAAATATGGAGTGGACTTGACATCCCATGTGGAGTTGATGTAGTAGCTGAATTTGACAACCACAAAACATGTCTAGTCAAGTCATTTTCCCACATTTTTAGACCATTATCTTATGCCATTCTCCACACACTTGCAAACAACAATAGATATCAGCCATAAGACTTTTCCTTGTGGATTTGTAGTTAACACCGTCTCCTCAACATTCCAGGTTCGTAACACTACTCATTAAATTTGAAGCCTTGCCATGTGTATATATATTAGAAAGGTTCAAGAATACCACTCTTTTGTCAACTATACTGGTTCTACCAATGTTCTTTGTGATCTTTGAATACATGACCTAGAACTAATTTCTTATGGCAATTTCCTTTTTGACCTAGCCGCAAAATAGAGGATAGTGCTAACTAGTCATTCAAAGTGACACCTATTTTTGTCTTGCATGAAGCTAGTTGGCCTCACCACAAAGTCTTTTTTTCACTTCTTGTAAATAGAGAAGATTGCAAATGTTTGAATTCAAAACTCTATATATGTTATAAATAAAAATTCTATAACATTTAGGGTTCCTTTTGTCGCTGATTTCATGCATATTTGTGATTATAGTTTCTCTTTAGTTATTAAGTAAGTGATTAATGTCTCTCTTCATCGGTCCTAATGACACCATCCATCAATGACCACTACAAAAAACCCTTGAACTTCTATTTTCACAACCAGTGAGACTCCCATTTGGAAACTCTATTGGTACAAATAATGTTTGAGGCATTTGAAAATGAAAACATAAATTTTTTTGGGTGCTTTTGGATTCTCTTCTGATGCTCAGCCTCATCCCAAGTTATAAACATGGAATATTGTATGTTGAATAAAATATTTTGGCTCATCAGTTGGAAGATTATAATTCAATTGATCAATCTCAAAATTATAATTTTGTTTATGTTACTTGTTTGATATTTATTTGTTTTTCATGAGAGTATGGATCGTGAATTTGGGAGGGGGAGATGTTATGTCAACATATTCATCACCAAATTGAAATGAAAATGAAAACAATGGAGCATTCATGTCATGTGTAAGCAAGAGATGTTTACAAAAAATTACATTAAGAGGCTCATCATCTTCAACATCTTGCCATATCGGTAATCTATAATTCCTTGCTAGGCTTTTCTCTTTAGAATTTGTAGTATACGAGAATCAAGCATGCCCATACCATATGTTGTGATTATCTAAGAGAGGATGGAGCATGTAGTGATTTTAATGTAATGATTGATACAACACGGGTGGGAGATATTTGTGCATAGTGAAGGACTAAGCTACAATTGCTTATCCTCTACCTCTCGCACCCCCATATTCACAATCAATGATCTTACGAAATTAGATGTGTTTATTATTATTATTTTTCCTTTTAATATTTCCATTTTGGCTGGCTATACTCTCCCTTGTGATCCGCTATTTTAAAGATTATAATTAATTCACAACAAGTTTGTTAGATTTTAATTATTAATACAAATGATTGTCCTATTTAAAACAATGTTTGTTCATTATTAAATATATCTTAATTATTGACAACCTATTGCCTTTATTAATGGATTTGTAAATGTTGGATAGTTTTTGTAATTATGATATTATGTGCATACTAAGAATAAAATTTGACACATATCGTAAGCATCATAATACAATTGATAAATTTAAATATTATTAGTAAAATATATGATGCAACAACATCGAACATATACGATATTAACTCTTAACACCTTATATTAAATATTTCTTAATTGTCGTCAACCTAGAAATCCGCGGCTTTTTAATGGATTCAGTAACTTTTTGGGATTACACTGAGATACATTGTAATGTAGTTTAATAATATAATCGTTTAACTATTACAACCAAACTATTATGTAAATGTAATTACAATAGAAAACACATTAACAAAAATAAATATGGTGGACTAAGAATAAATTTTTACACATAGTGTAAGTGTCACAAAAAATCTGAAATCTGTAAATATTATCAATAAAATATAGGTCACATACATTAGAATATATGGCACATTGATTTTTGACATACAACCAATCAAAAAAATATTCTTCCTATACAGAATTTAGAAACACAAAATGTCGGAGAAATAATCAAAATAGAAACTTTAGTGTTGCTAAAATATTAGGAATAAAGATCATGTTTACGTATATGAAAACTACCCCCAAGAACTTGTACATATGTATTTATTCACACGAAGTATTGAATGAATAACAAAAACGTAAAAAAATTAAAATGTGTTACTTTAGAAAGTAACAAAACTATAGATGTTATAATAATATAAATAAAAATAATCGCCCATCATTGATGGAAGAAGGGACATGTCAAATTTAAGTCCCTTACCTAAAATTTAGAGAGTCACAAGTTCAAAAAATCATATAATTAATATTTAGACCAGATATTATTCTTGATCCACCCGGTTTTAAGGATCGTTGCAATTTATTTGTATTTAGGTTAGAAGGATGTCGAGTAGTTGGTCTAACCACATTTCATTATCTTATAGAATGTCATTATTTCCATTATATTTCTATTTATGTTTTTATGTATATGCCTACCATCTGCTTTTCAATTCATGTCCAAACTACATAAGTCTAATATGGCATATATACATTTAATAGTTTAGAAAGGGTGGGGTGACATGTACCAGTAGAGGCTTATAATATAAGAATTATGAAATATTTATCTTTCTAGAAATATTTTAATCTATGGTCAGTAATTTTTGTCTTGAACTCTTCTTCCAAACACGAATCTCACATTAAATGCAACCTCTAAATATTGATGACCACCTCTTCTATGTTGACATTCTCTACTGAATACACATGTCCTAACTTCCCTATAAAATTTGTGAATACCCGTTATGAAAGCAAAACTTCCAATTATCGATGGATAACCCTATATGGAAGGGCAATACGTTGCATAATTTTGGTGTTATTGGCTATTTTTTTATTGGATAAGGTAAGAAATTGGTTTTGAGGGGGTGAAAAACCCACAAATACAAAAAGAGAAAAAAATTATAATGAAAAAAAAAACAACCTCTACCAAGCGGCCAAAAGAGACTATGAAAGCACCTACACATCTCGAAAAATAAACCATGTCCACAACAATGAAGGCCGAGTCAAGGAGACCCCAAATGAATCAATAAACTAACTAACCGAGAACAACTTTGTACAACCCAAGCAAACCGAGATAAGTTTTTGGGTTGGACCCTAATCCATCCATCCCCATCCATCAAGGGATCCCTAACCCCATCATCAATCCTCCATGCATCATCCCATCTTCCTTCCCGGGATGAACTTTGATCTTGCCATCCCTATTTTTTTATTGCCTAATGATTAGTGAAATAAATGTTTAATTATTCTCAAAACAATACATCATTGAAAGAAATATGTATGGTATTTAAAGATATCCACTATTATCTAGTTGAATGTATGGCTTACTCTTTTTTCATATGTTTTCTAAATAATCCATTCGATTACAAAAACGTGAGATATTTAGAGAGTCACAAGTTTGAAACACCATAAAATCAATATGGTGAAAGATTGTTCTTTGATCCAACTAGTTTTAAGGATCGTTGCAATATTTATTTTGTATTGAGGTGGGTAGAAACCAATTAGTTGTAGTAACCACATTTCATAATTGTTATGGAATTACGTTATATCCATTATATTCAATTTGTTTTTTAAGTATATTCCTACCATATTTTTCAATCGATGGCCAAAATGCATGAATATGATGTGAAATATACATAATAGTCTAAAAAGGATGGGATGTCATGTACTAAGTAGAGGCCTATAGAGTAATAATTTTGAAAATTATATCTTTCGTGGAATACTTTGATTTGGGGAAACTAATTTTTGGTGGCCTCTTCTTCCAAACTAGAATATTGCATTCAATGTAACCAACAATATTGATGACCACCTCTTCTATGCTCACATTATCTAGAAAACCACCACTAACATGTATCGATGAATCACCCTATATAGAAGGGAAACACATTGCATATTGGCTTTATTGGCTAGTGATTACCTGCAATAAATTTTTATTGTTTCGATACTATATATCGTTAGAGGACATATATGTTATTTAAATATTTTTACTATTTTCTAGTTTAATGTATGACCGAACCCCTTTTTTATGTTTACTAAATACTCTATCTCAATTACTAAAAAGTGAGAATGCTACGTAAATAGTTAATTAGATGGAAAGCATATAAATTTGAGCGACATGCTGAAAAATAATAATTAGGGAGGTATTTATGATAAAAGATTAGTTTTGTCACAATATTTTCCCAAGATTGTATGAATTCAAGGTCTTGAGATATTGGTGAGTTACAAGTTGTTTATAATCGGCATCCCAAGTTCCATTCCCATTGAGTTCATTGGATGATTTCATTATGTGGTCATGCGGACACCTTGAGGTAGGGTCAAAATTCTCCATATGGACCAAGTGGAAGATGGTAGAGCACTTTGAATGTGGATCACTAAGAAAACATTAAGGACCCAAGCCCACCCACATGTCCCACTTAGATAAAATTCTCCTCCACCACTCTAGTTCATAGCTCTAGTATAATAAAAGCATTTACCATCCAAATTTTGAACTCAAGGTATTTTCCTATTAGTGAGTTACAATTATTTTGTAATCATCAACCCAAGTTCCATTCCCATTAAGTTCATTAGATGCTTTCAATAAGCGACCATGGGAAAACCTTGAGGCAGGGGTCAAAATTCTCCATATGGACCAAGCAGAACATAATGGGGCTCTCCGAATGTGGATCGCTTCTCAAACATTAAGGACCCAAGCTCACTCGCATGTCCCACTTTGAGAAAGTTCTCCTCCACCACTCTAATTCATAGGTCTGGTATAATAAAAGCGTTTACCATCACAAGTTTGATTGGATTAGGACTATTGTAGAAGGAATTAGATGGCCGAGGCTCGAAATTCTAATGGTGGCGTATGAAATGCTGAAAGTAGGCATGGAAAAGATCCCGAGGTGGTAAATAATAGGGGGTGAATCTTGCAAATGGTAGGATAGATGTAAATGTGGTCAGCTATTTCCTTTCCCTTGACAAGGAGGATCAACTCAAATACATCAATATTTTTTAGCTGGGAGTTTTGTCTCTCATAGTAGGGAATCTTGAAAAAATAAAATGTGTCGCGCCCTTGTGCATTCAAACAAGGTCATTGTTCTATGTAGTGCCCACTTCCCTTCGACACCTTGTGATATTGATCCTGATACTACTGACTATATTATGGAAATTGTTATAGTTTGATTTAGTATGATGTTAGATGTTAGATCATGGTTTATTGTGGACTTTGATTCATATGTGGTGCATGATGATTATTGGAAAAAATTTATATATTGATGTTGATATACTGTTTGACATGGTTATATTATAGATGTGGTTCGGACATGTGATATTTGGATATTTTGAGTAGACCTAGAAAGTGGAATTAATTTGATGATCATATAGTTGTTGATAAAACTACAAATGATATTGTTATTTTCCTTGATGATATTGTGATTCATATGTATATATGGTTTTGGAATTATATTTATATTCATTTCAGATGTTCTGATGCAACCACGAGGTCGAAGGAGGTATTTGTATTTTTCAGGTTAAAAATATCACAAAAAACATTGGTGAATACCAACCACATTAGAATTCTAGGTGAGTTCAACAAGGTCACCATGACAACTTGTATTTGTTTGTGTGTGTTGGATTTTGTTAGGGATTCCCATGGGGAATCACCTTCGAATGTGACCAAGGGACTTTATGTTTTCTTTTATTTGGTCTTTTATTAATGTTGTATGTGTTTTATAAGTGATGTGTTTTCCCTTTTCATTATTTAATTTAATTGTGATTTGAGAATGTAATTGATACAGATTGCTGATCTTGGTTTAACTATTTTAAGAGATGTGTAAGTGATGTGTAAGTTTATTTTAGAGTATGAAACAATCCACCTTCTTGGAAATTTGAATTTTCCGTGGAGGCTTGTGGGACAATTTAAACTTGTCCCATACCTCTTAAATTTATTTACCAACCATACCTATGGTTGGAGAGTTGAATTTAGACTTTCATTATGAATTTTTGTAAGTCAAGTTGTAAATTTTAATTGCACTTTTCTTACATGTTTTAATTTTAGTCCTTTGGAGTGTGGGCTTGTTTTGGAGTGTGTAAGTAATTTGTCATATTATTCACCCACCTATTTAATATGCCTTGGAGAATGAAGTTGACTTGGGTGTTGGAGTTGAGGATGTGTGATGTGGCATCCTACATGGATCCACCTCATCCTCTTCTCTTCCCTCTTCTATATATTCAAATTCCCATGCTTGTTTTTGGGTTACTTCACCTTGTAATGTTTCATTCTTGGGTGAATTATTTTTTTGTTTGAGAGCTCTTGCTTTGGAGGGGTTTGAATATTGTTGAATTCTTGTGCTTGGAGGATATTTTGGATTGCTTGCATTGGAATAAAGCTTGTTATTTTTGAACTTGGAACAACTCCATCATGGAAAGGTAAGAGCTTGGCTCTTGTTATGCTCTTCTTTCATTTTTATGCTTATGTGTGTGAATATGTTGTTTTATTCATTGGCTGGTTGGGTAGATGGCCTAGGAAAGGTGTAGGAGAAGACTATGTAGATTCTTGTGGGGATACAATAGTTATGGGGAGGTATAATTGTGGAGGGAGTTGGGATTTAGTTTCCACCTTACAAAAAAATATATTGCATTTCTTTACTCATTATGGGGTGCCATAAGAGCTTGGGAAGGCATAAGGAAATGGGAGGAATAAGGGGTACTTTGGGGAGGCATAAGGGCATGTTAGGGTTTTAAAATGACATGTTTTGGCGGTTTGTTCTCAGAGTGGTGATACCCATTTCCCTTGAGAGGCATAAGCAACAACCCCATCATCTCTTGCTCCTTTGGCTCGCAAGGAAGCCCGAGTGTTGTTTGTTTTCTTTTATCTGTTTTTGCAAACCGTAGTTTTTTTCTAGACTGTGTTTTAAACATGAATTTGTATGTGTGTGTTTCGTTCGAATGTTTCCATTCCTAGAATAGAGTTGCTTCTATCCTTTCATTCTTTTGAGAAACAGATAAGGGTTAGGGCTAGGAGGAATACCTGTTGAATGTTGAGAGGGTGTGCACGTACCGTAGAGAGAGATCAGATCGATTGCAAAGAACTCCTTTTTGTCTGGGAAGGACTACCTGCAAGTAAGAATACAAGACCACCAGATTTTAGTTAGACAATAAATGAGGGAACTGCCTTGGGCCCAGGAAATATTAGACTTCCTTTCGAAGGTGGTCAGTTCCCCTTTTAATACGAATTAACACTAATGATAATAAAGAAGCTATTGCGAAATCACGATTTAGGTACCTCATTACAAAGCAATAGAGACTAAACTACCAATAATAAAACGTCACGTTGTTTGTTTGGTCAATGGTCATTGATACGTTCAGCTCGAGTTACAGGGATAAACCAGACTGGATCCGAGGTTGTTAGGAGACAAATAGGTGAGAGGAAGGTTTTGGGTATAAGTCACAGTGACCGATGCCGGTCACTGGATAACCGACCGCGGTTAGAGAACCGCTGCCGGTAGGGGATAACCGACACCGGTGGGGTCAGTAATCTAGGTGCTTCTGGATGGAGGTTAGTGGCAGGGTGATTGTGGGGTTTTTAAGACTGGTGGATGGCTGAGGGAAATAGTGAGATGACGGGGAAGACTCAGAGTGTGATAAAACTGTCTTCTGGGCAATACAAGGATGTATGGATGAAGGTTAAGTGCAGGGTGCTGGCAGGTGGTAGATCTAGGAGTGAGCTTATAATTACTATCAATCAAAAGACTCAGGAAAATGGTGCTTAGAAACATACAAGACACTACTTACTCGTTCTTGATGAAGATTCAGGTCCAAGGAATGTGGTAGTGACAGTAAGACTCAGTTGGGATGATCTGGTATTGGAAAATGAGCTGATGAAGCTATCCTCAGTCTTTTCCAATGCTTGAATGGGGTGACAGCAATCCAATGGCTCAGTTGCAGTCTTCGGCTCGATGCTCTTCTCTTTTCTTCACTTGTCTCTGCTCTGCCAAGTGAATTTTCGGATCCTTCAAATGAATTCCGATCCTTTTGTTTTTTTGGTTGGGGAGGTCATTTACAGGGAACCGATGGCGGTTACGTAACCGACGGTGGTCGAGTAGGAACCGATGTCGGTTATGTCAAAGTGGGCTATTTTTAGTAAAATAGCCAACTTTCCCTCCTTTTCTCCGAGGGATTAGTTGTGGGCTTGGTCAAGTCATTATTAGGTTGGTTTTGGTGCGGGTAAGGAGTAATTAGTCATGGGTGTGGATGTAGACCAAGTTATAGGTTTTAATTAGGTTAGTTTAGGGTTAGGGCTAGGTCATGATGAGGTGGTGAAATGAGGTGGCAGGTTTGGAGATGTGGATTTATTAATTATAAGGTAATTAATTAATAAGTGTGTAGGGTTTAGGTGGTGAGGTTAGGTTGTGAAATGAGATGTGGGGCACAGGGTGTCAGTAAGACATAAATTTGGTGTCTACATTAGCCCCTTGTTGTCATGTAGCTTGTCTTGTAAAGCTACACTGACAATAATAAGAAGTGGTTACTCCCGTTAAGGGTATAGGTAATCCCCCTCAAATCTATCACAGATTGAGGTGACGTGAAATCAGGGATAGGGTTGATAAAGGGTGAATGGTGTGGAGATGATGGGAAGATGGTGGGGTAAGTTCAAGGAAGCAGACACACGTTGAAATGTAGTAGTGCGACCAGGGTACATGATTTGAAGAGCAAACAAGCAATTCATAGGCAAAGGTCGATAGTTTATCCAAACAAGGGTGATATAATCCTGGTATCCAAGGCATAGGAAGTAGCTCCAGGGGATATAACGGGTAAGGTACAGGAACGTTTAGGCATGTTCGGAAGTACCAAATGGTTGGTTTGGTTGAGATAAACGTCACGGTCTTGGTCTAGGCAAAGTTGGTCGATTGATCAAGTCAAGTACCCTAATCATGCTAAAACACAAACATGTGAGCTCGATTGAACAAAAAGCTACATGATGGGTGGATAAAATTGTAATTTACGGGTTTTGGGTGAGGTATTTAATTGTGGTGTGGCTTTGGGTCGAGCCGATTTGTTGGGTGTGCGGCCTTGGATCGGGCTTTGATTGAGTGGTTACGGCCTTGGGTCGGGCGATTGGTTGGTTGCGGCCTTGGGTCGGGCGATTGAAGTCAAAGTAAGGCTAGCGGCCAAAGTGGTTGCGGCCTTGGGGGTAGGTGATGGGGAAAAAGTTGAGATTGGTGGTGGATAAGGGGGAGTTGGGGTGAAGGAAGTAGGTAACCGATATGGTTTAGTGTGTAACCGATATTGGTTAGAAGGCCCGATACCGATTTTCAAAGTAAGGCTAGCGCAAACTAATGGGGAAATTAGTTATGGTCAAAACTTATAAAAAGAAAAATATGGTTATGTGTCATTATCGGTTCACTTTGGTTTTTGTGAATTTGAGCACCCAAATTTAGCTGTCTGAGGTGTGAAGTGATTTTGTGGAGTTTGTGGGCTGAGGTGGCATTATTTGAGTGGAGGAGTGAGTGATTGGTAGACCCCAGCGAGCAGGAGGCAGAGTTTGATTGGTTGAGGACCCAGCTGAGGAGATTTGGAGCCATGGCTCAGCCAGGAGGAGCAGGAGGTGCTGGACCAGCTGGACCACCACCACCTATCCCACCACGACGATGTGTAGTCATACCGGTAGGCTCTGAACTCCTACCTATGTGAATTTAATGAGTTTAACTTAGATGTGGGGTTTGGGTAGGAATTTTTAAATTTAATAAAATAATGAATGAATGGAAGGAATTTGTAAAATGGAGTGGGTAGGTAGGCTAGTTAGGTCAAAGCGGCAGGGTGGGTAGGTTTTTAGGGTTTTCTTGTGGGTAAAAGGGGAGAAATAGGTGAAAAAAGATTTTACGGGCCATTTTGGGTTTGGCCCCGGATTGGGACAGTGACCGATGTCGGTCACTAAGTGACCGACATCGGTCATAGAATGTTTGGGATAATTTGTTTGCCGAGAGACCGGCATCGTCATGGTCGTCGGCGTCGGTACTTTTTTTTTTTTTTTTAGAATTTTATTGTTGGTTTGTTTTTGTGTTTGGGGGTGAAGGGGGAGGGGGTAGAGTTGATAGGAAAGGTGATTGGGGTGGGGGGGGAAATGGGGTGGTTGTGTGGTTGGTCGGGGAGGATAGATTAGGTGTTAGGTATGAAGTAGGAGGTGTTTAAATTGGTGGGGTATAGTTAGATGACTAGAGTAGATCGGGGTGGTTGGTAGGTTGAGTGGGTAGAGAGAGTTAAAGTAGTTGTTATTGTAAAGGGTAGGCCTGATGAAGTGGGTTGTTTTTGCAGGCACGCCAGCAGCTTACGATGCGGGATCGGATGCCCCCTTTATTGAGACGGATGCGGCCACATGTGTCCGTAGCGCATTGGGCCATTATGCGAGAGGTGGGACTCGGTGGAGTCCAGCGGTATAGGGCTATGGATAGGGACCACAACCTGATGGTTGCCCTCATCGAGAGATGGGATCCGGAAACCAATGTTTTCCATCTCCCTACTAGAGAGATGATGATTACATTAGAGGATGTGTATCGCATCCTGAGACTGCCGATCGTAGGGGAGGCAGTGTTCCAGGTGGATGCGGAGATGGCGATGGACAACATCCTACATGTATTTGGGGATGCAGCCGCATTGTTGACCTATCACAGCGTGAGCATTGCCTATGGCGACATGTATCGTGCACACCGACAGGAGACACGGCTTGCCGTGTTGATGATGATAGGTATCACCTGCTTCGCCCTCCCGGACTCAGAGGGAGGCCGCTTCCCATGGGCTTTGATGGGAGTGTTGCACGAGATGGTAGAGGAGCATACATGCTATGCCTGGGCACTAGTGTATCTGGTGTAGCTATACAGAGAGCTATGGGGCTATCACCGGATGAGGTGATTTGGTATTTGCTCGACATTTTTGTTACATTGATGGGTGTATGAGCACATCATCTGTATATGACCAGTAGGGCTGCCCCAGTAGCCAGGGCCACAGATTGTCTATAGATATGGATTTCAGAGGTGGTTGGGGGTCATGGGCCAGCCACGAGCGGTGCTCGCAGGATGGGATGTGGCCTACTACCGTCATATGCTAGAGGGCTTGACCGCCCTGGACATTATATGGAGGCCCTACAGAGGCCATCGGCCCGAGGAGGAGCCCGAGCACAGATGCGTTGGATCCAGTATAGTTTCTAGATAGCTGGACGGAGGCCCGGAGAGTATGAGTGGATACCCCTAGAGAGGGTACGACGGCAGTTGGGCTTGCGACAGGATGAGCCACCTCCCTTCCCACAGTACCAGAGGGATGATGTAGAGGCGCCACTACCTGCACCGCAGCCCATTGACCCAGATTGGGTAGCAGAGAGGCCGGCGGACGATACAGTGGATGATGCTGGAGTGATAGGGGCCTTTTTGGTTTGGTGGGCAGGGGAGAGAGAAAATAGGAGAGCACAGCCCGCACAGCCAGATTTGGCGGTTTATTATAGCGAGAGAGGACCGGCTCGTAGGATAGTGTGCGGTTATTTACGATAGGGGCGGCTGCTTCTCTGCGCAAGCACGATTGGGGTGCTATAGGGATAGTTAGCCAAGCACGAGCTCGAGCCTAGCTACAGCAGTACAAGCCACGAGCACCGCCATAGGCATAGGCACCGCCAGTATGAGTTCCAAATAGCCACCGGCACAGCACCACCACCGCAGGCACGCAGTGCAGTGCAGTACCGCTACGAGCCGGGTGTACTAGTAGGATAGGGGCCACTACTATTAGGAGTCGGGGGACTAGCCCCAGCAGCCATGGTGGCACGGGCCCACTATATGGAGGCGAGAGCGGAGGCCCAATATTATCAGGACATCCTTGATGGTACCGGGGCTGATTATCAGCCGTATGCGGTGCACAGAGCCGAGACATCCCGGAGCCAGAGATCCCGGGTGGCATGCCACGGCCTGGTGGGTGCATTACGGGGAGGAGGTGAGAGCGGCACACGAGGACCAGCGAGGAGACGAGCCGAGGTGGCGGAGAGAGCTGAGACATCCAGCAGCGGCGATGGGTTTTTTTATATTGGATATAGACACCGGTCTGCGACCGGTATGTATATTGAGGCCTGCGTGCCCATATATGATTTAGTTATTCATTCATTTTTGTTGTATATACCGGCCTGCGAGCCGAGTACATGTTGTATAGTTGATACCGGCCTGCGAGCCGAGTATATTTTTGACATGATAGACCGGCTATGAGCCGAGTCGAGATTTTGGCAGGGATAGCGGCCTGCGCATGCCGGCTTTGTATTATTTTTAGATCACAGAGGCCCCCATGCAGGGCAAATTGTATATTTTGACATTGATATATAGAGATGATGATTTTGATCCACATGGTGTGTAAATGTCTTATGTGTTTTGTCGATGGTTTTTGAAATTTAATGTATATAGATGATGAGGTTGATCCACATGGTGTGTATACTGATGGGTTTGATGTTAAAATGTCGCATGTATTTTGTCGATGATTTTTGAAATTTAATGTAGATAGATGGTGTTGATGAAATTGTGATGATATATATATATATATATATATATATATATATATATATTGTGTGTGTGTGTGTGTGTTGATGGGATTTTGATGACAAATATTGATAATGATGTCGTTATGCAGGAAAAAGAGGCGGGCGCCACCAAAAATTTGCAAAAAAACAAAGAAAAGGCCTAGGTTTAAGCAAAGGGAGACATATGACCGATGTCGGTTAGCTAACCGATGCTGGTAGATATATGACCGATACCGGTTAGGTAACCGATATCGGTTATGATAATACAAGCTTTTATAAAAATAGAAAAGCTTGGGAGACAACTTGAGTTCTTATTTTTAGCGGCATGCAATAAGTTAAATACGAGGATGCTGACGTTGTTTGATGACTGATACATATAATTGCATGGGAGAATTGAGTGCTAGGGAGGAAAGAGACAGGTAAAGTGATTGTGGGCTGAGATTAAGAAGGTAGAAAGGCAAGTTATATTGAAGAGGGTGGTGAACATGGCTGGATAAGGAGAAACATCCAGCAGGCAGAGACGAGAGGGAAGACAGGTTCCACCGCAAGCTGCTGCGTCCCAAGAGGTAAACTGTTTGGTTGTAATTTAATTCTTGCATGTTTTATGAATAGGATGAGAGAAGGTAAGTGGATAGAGACGAGAAAGAAAAGGTGATAGGTAAGGGTTTGGGATGGGGTGAGTGTTATGGGGTAGGTAAGCAGGGGTTTCGCGTATGTTTGTAGGTGGAGAGAGGAGTAAACGAGCAAAATAATTATCGTAGGGGATGTTTTTAAGCAGGCTGGATAGGATTGACAGTGACCGGTATCGTTTAGAGATAACCGGTATTGGTTAGGCAACCGGTATCGGTTATCTATAACCGATATCGGTTACTGTATGAAATTCCAGAATGTGAGAAAAAACACTTGGGGATTTGAGTTATTGAATGGTTTGTTTGTTGATTTGATGTATGCAGGCAGAGGCAGGGTTGAGGATGAATGATAGTGTACCAGCTTTGTTGTCACGAGTCCGAGCAGATGTAACACTAGCTGAATGGGTATTGATAAACCGTGTGGGGTTAAGTGGAATCTGCTATTATTCACGAATCGCACGCAATCATGCTATGTTGTAGGTGTTGATTGAGAGGTGGAATCGGAAAAGAATACCTTCTATCTGCCAACAGGGGAGATGATAGTGACGTTGGAAGATGTGTTTAGAATTTTGAGGCTCCCAATTACAGGAAGACCAGTGTATCAGGCGGGGCCTAGCGCGGCGCGGGGAGTGATAATAACAATATTTGGTTCAACTGCACGAGATTTGACACAGCGAGAGTTTGACATTTACTTATGGTATAATGTATGCAAGACACCGGAGGAAACAAGGTTTAGCAATGGTATTAATGGTAGCGGTGGGGTATTATGCATTACCGAGGTGGATGGGGAAGATTTCTAAAAGCATTGATGTGTATTATTTGGGAAATGATAGAAAGGAACGTGACTTTCGCATGGGCACCCGCATATCTAGCAGAGCTATACAGGGGTTTATGGGCCTGCCGGTGAAATCACAGGACGACACTGGATTGTGCATACTTATTACATTGTTGGGCCTATGAGCACATTGTGTGTGTGCGACCAATAGGCCAACCAATCCAGGAAAGAGAGACAGGAGTGCAGAGGTTGGGATTCAGACGATGGGTCCAGACAGAACAAGAGGCGAGATCCCAGGCCGTGATAGATGACATCGAGTATTATAGGTAGGTATGGGAGATGGTGACGATTGCGGATATTCGTTGGAGGCCTTACGGGAACTATATGGTGACAGAGAACATAGCTGAGGAGTTGAGGGGTGTAGAGCGATTGAGGTGGATCGCGGGGCACAGGCCAGGTGAGTACGAGAGGATTCCTCTAGATCGCGTGCGGTGACAATTTAGATTTGTTCAAGATATACCCATGGCTTATAGACCATACATGAGGATCGACGCCAAGGCAGCATTCTCACCTCCCGCCGACACCTCCAGAAGGGCCAGAAGAGATAGCAGCCGATCGCAGGGTAATGGATGCGGGAGCGACAGAGGCTTATAGATTATGGTGGGTAGCAGAGCTGCGAGGTATACGTGAGAGGGCGATCGTCGACGACATATTTGTGATTACGGTGGGAGAGAGACCGCCACGAGGATTTAGTGCACCAGCTTCAAATGCGGGTGAATGAGACAACGAGATTGTTAGAGTTTCAGCAGTTACGAGTGGAGAGACTAGAGGCAAGATTCCTCCACACGAGAGGGCATATTCGTATGTTACAGGAGATGTTGGTGGATCAGTGGGAGGAACCAATAGCGGTGGCACCTTTGAGGATGGAGAGGCCAGATGAGTGGCGTCGCGATCGCATCACGATCACCACCGATTCGGGAGGAGGTGCAAGGGTCTAAGTGAATTTCATAGGGGTATAAGAATAAATAAGGATGTCAACCTACGCGTCGATGATAGAGAAGATGTATTTGTTTAACATCTAAATAAAACTGAATATGTATGTTGATTTGAGTTATGATAATAATAAGAATGGTTGTGTTTTGAATGTTTGTTTGGAAAAAAAAGGATAAATGAGGAATGTTATCAAATAGAAATACACAAAAATATTTATATTTACAACACATGATAGGTTATGGTAGGGGATGGTCGAGCTAACCTTGGGAGACCCCATGTCTCCTAAGTGTTGCCTACATAGCCCATTGCACAAAGCAAGGAGGGGCCTCAGACCGATGTAGTTCTCCCTTAGGACCAGGGAGAGGTGAATTCGGGCAATTTGGTTGTGATTAGTAAAAATGTTGATATTGGTAGGGTAATGTTGTTGGTGGTGGTGCGGGTATAGGTGGAGCGAAAGTTAGCTTACCCCAGTAGTAGGAAACCGTGTCCTGATTAAGGTCAACACATAATCCTAGATTCGAGTAAAAGAGGAAAAAGTGTCCCGTAGTTGAGAAGAGCTAAACAAACCACATATTAACGTAGGATAAGCTTGAATCCCTAGGTACCTTGCATATGCGAGAAGTCGATAGGTGAAAAGAGTTGTATAATCACAATATATCGGATATACGTCACGTCCCTTGAGTTTTGTTGCTTTGACGAATGGTGAGGTGAGGTGGTTGATATAGTTGGGGTGCAGAGAACTTGTTATAAGGTGATTATTCTGATGAAAGAGAACCAAACCTAAATAGACAAGTCCATGACTCAAAAGTGCTTTGGAATACTGCTTTTTACTTTTTCTGGATATAGACTGATCGATGCGGGAAGTCTACATGGGATATATATTTTGTTGTTCTTGAGGTCTTCACGAAGCTGATCAATGCGAGAAGCTTCTGATAAAGGCTGACTTTGTATAGCTGTCCTTCAAGGGAGCAGTCTATTTATAGTAGCAGATGCGGTTTTTGTGTATAGTTGTCCTTTGGGGAGCAATCTATTTATAATAGTAGAAGTGGTTTTGCACATATATGTCCTTCGAGGGAGTAGTCTATGTATAACTTAGAGGTCTAGATGTCCGTTTGGCATGAAGCATCTAGTTTTGTAGAAAGTTTGACTCAAGAATATCCCATAAGCGTATAATTGAGAACGTGTTATTTTGATACTTTTAAGTCATGGACCCGACTAAAACGGGGAAGGCATCTTTAAGAGGAGGTGATGACCAAGCTACGTGAGCTTGATTCTATTTTGAGATGTATGAAACAAAGTGTATGAGGTGGTAAACGAGCTCAAGGGATGAGCGCAAGGTAGATAAGAAGTGATATAACACTAAATTCAACAGTAGAATGGTCGAAGATGCAAGGCATTAAGGGGTTCAGGCTCAGGTTTACCATTAAGCGAAGCTAAACGATAAGTGCCTAATCCGTAAGTGTGAGTGATAATGTAAGGCCCAATCCAATTTGGAGAAAATTTTCCGCGTTTGCTCTTTTCGAGTTTGGTTACATGTTGATTCTCTTTGAGGACAAGATCACCAACCTTAAAGGTACGCTCATGAATTCACTTATCATAAGCATGCTTGATGTGCTTTTGATAGATTTGAAGGTGGTCAAGAGTTGTAAGATGACGCTCGTCAAGAATCTCCAATTGGGCTAACCACTCTTGGCGAGAAATCATCATTGGTGAGAATATCTGAAGAGATATTCTTAGGGAGGGTATTTGTATTTCGAGAGGTAAGACAGCCTCGGTACCATATACCAAAGAAAATGGGGTGGCATTAGTGGAGGTACGAATGCTGGTACGATAAGCCCAAAGGGAAAAGGGGATGTGATCAAGACAATTTTTTCTAGAATCGTTAACAACTTTCATGAGAATTTTGGTCAGGGTTTTGTTAGAAGATTCAGCTTGACCATTTTCTTGTGGATAGTAAGGTGATGAGAAGCTAAGTTTGATACCAAAGTTGTCACAAAGGTCTTGTAATAACTTGTTTTTGAAATATTTTCCATTATCTATTATCAGGCGATGAGGAACACCAAAACGACAGATAATGTGATGGTTAATGAATTCTACAATTTTTTCTTTTTTGGTTGAAATGAGTGGAATGGCCTCCACCCATTTAGTATAATATTTGGTTTTTGTGATTATCCAACGGTGACGTTGCGAAGAGGGTAGGTGAATCTCACCAATAAGGTCTAAACCCCATTGTGAGAAAGGCTAAAGATCTCGTGCGACCTATAGCGGATGGCTAGGAGTATGTTGAAGGTTGGTATGTTGTTGACACATAACACAATGCTTAACATATTCATAGCAGTCGTTATTAAGCGTAGGCCAATAATATCCTAGGTAAAGGATCCGTTTGGCCACAGCAAGGCCACTAAAATGTCCACCACAAATACCATCATGGACTTGTTGGATGGTATAGGTAACCTCCGTGCCGGTTAGACATCGAAGGAGGATGCCATCAAAGCCACATTTATCGAGGAGTCCCCCCATGACTACATAACGAGAAATTTTTTTAAGAAAAGCACGTTTTCCATTACGAGTAAGGTCAGGTGGGAGAACAGAGGTTGTAAGGTAGTCGTGAAATTGGTGATACCAAGTATCCTGCGAGTCAGCAGACACATTATTTACCATACAAACATCCGGGGCTGAGTAAGATGGGGCAAAGAGTTGTTGGACCAAGACAAATATGTCAGAGTTGGTTGGTGAGGTAGGAATTTGTGAGGCTAAGCAAGCCATAGTATCCACAAATTTATTAGTAGAGTGGGGAATGGTTTGGATAGAATAATGAGTAAATAAGGTCAAAAGTGAATCCACGTAATGTTTATACTTTTGAAGTTCCTCATTTTTACATTGGTAGATGCCCATAACTTGATTGACAACCAGTTGAGAGTCACGAAAATGTTAATAGATTTTACACCTAAGTGTAATGTAACACAGAGACCCAAAACAAGGGCCTCGTATTCCATTTGTATTATTAGTGCGGGAAATTGAGCGAGAATGAAAGAGGCATAGGCTCAGTGTCAAGAGGAATGAGAACAACGCTGGCCCCTCCGTCGCGCTGGCATTTGGATCCATCGAAGAAGAGGGTCATTGAATACGACTCATCACTGAGTGAAAGAGTGGCAATGAGTTCGTTAGGGAAAGTAAAATTGGTGAATTGTTCCCCAGGTAAAGGGGCTTCCGCGAGTTGGTCTGCGATAGTTTGTCCTTTGATTGATTTCTGGTGTACAAATTCAAGGTCGAGGTCAGCAAGGAGCATAAGCCATCGGGTGATGTGTTGGTTTAGATGAGGTTTGGCGTACATATAATGGATGGGGTCCGCGTTGGTGATGACAAAAGTTTTGTGATTCAGGAGGTAATGTCGGAGTTTGGTGGCCACGAATGATAGGGCTAAGCACAACTTTTCTACATGTGTATACCTAGTCTCATAATCCACCAGAGTACGACTTATATAATAAATGGCTTGTTCTCGATGCTCGAAGTCACGATGTGCGAGCATGGCTCCTACAGCATGGTTGGTGGCGGAAAGGTAAAGGTAGAAAGGGCGATCGTCCTGAGGTGGGATAAGCACGGGTGGCTGCAAGAGATAGGCTTTAAGAGCCTCAAAGGCTTGGTGGCACTCTTCGCTCCATTGAAAGACAATGTCCTTTTTAAGGAGATGATGGAAAGGTTGACATCGATCTGAGAGTTGGGAGATGAAATGCCGAATAGATTGGAGTTTTCCCTGCAAACTACACAATTGTTTGAGGTTAGTAGGTGGGGGCATTTCTAGGATAGCTTTGACTTTAGCTAGATTGACCTCGATGCCATGCAAAGAGACAATAAAACCAAGGAGTTTTCCGAAAGGACACCAAAGACACATTTCTTTGGTTGAAGACAAACACTGGTATTGTAACAAGTGATCAAAAATAATGGTTAAAACATCGAGATGTTCACTGCGATGTTTAGATTTGCCAAGAAGATCATCGACATAATCCTCAAGGATAGTGTGCATAATGTCATGAAAAATGTAAGTCATAGCCCGTTGATAGGTCACACCAGCATTCTTAAGGCCGAACGGCATGACACGATAGCAGAAGGTTCCCCAAGGAGTTATGAATGTGGTTTTATGTTGATCGGCCAGGGCTACCAAAATTTGATTGTATCCTGAGAAGCCATCCATGAGAGAAAGCATCTCATGGCCCGCAGTGAGATCAACAAGTTGATCAATACTTGGGAGGGGGAAGTCATCCTTTGGGCAAGTGAGGTTAAGGTCCGGAAATCCATACATATCCGAAGTCCCCCCGTTGCTTTAGTAACAGGTACGATGTTAGAAATCCATTGAGGATAGGAATATGTAAGATGAAGGAAACAGAAAGGAGTCATTAAAGCTCTTCTTTGACCAAGAGGACAATGCGTGGATATATTTTTCTCGTTTCATTTAACTAGTTTGGAATCAGGTTTCAGGGTAATGTTATGGACCGCAATGTCAGGATCAATTCCTGGCATGTCAGAGTAGGACCAAGCGAAAGCTTGGTTACGGGCACAGAGAAAGGTAGTAAAGGCAATTTGTTTTGATGTGTTAAGAGATTGTCTGATCTTCACAATGTGAGGATCATCCTCTGTGTGGATGTTGATTTCTATAGTCGACTCATTCAACATGGTTTGAGTGTCAGATGGTAAAGCGTGTTGAATATAAGAGTCATCCGCACCAAGGTAAGTGAGGATGGAGTCGTCATCCATGGCACTCAACAACATTAATTGAAGGCGAGTCTTCTTCGATCATGTCTGGATACAGAAGGGGAAGAGAAGATGGGTCTTCATTATCACGTTGATAGGTGAGAGGACCTAGGAAGATAGCATTTATGAAAAAAAAAAGTTAGGAGGGATAGATTTAGGATCTATCGACTTTGTGGGTGACGATGGCAAAATGGATGATGATGGTTCGGAAGGGGTGACTTCGTCATCTTCCTGAATACAATGGATATGCGGTGTTTTTGGTGTAGGTGGTTCAGATAATCCAAGACCATGACGATCTTTGTGTTTGCGTGTAGTTACGGGAATGATCGTATGTCGGCCTTGTTCATAAAGACCGAAACCGAAGCCCTTCCAAGCACAGCACGTCAGGAAGGTGAGGGCGAAACGACGATTAGTTAGATATTGAAAATCAGATTGGAAGGAACCACACCAAGGGAGGTTTAGGGGTGATAGAGGATGTATCGACACCCCCATACGTTAGGTTGGTGCGGCAATTAGGTGGTCCATAGGAGATTACTTCCCCCACACGACGGTCGTAGGTAGGATGCGCATGTAACTGTCCGTACTCCTGTGGGGTATGGAAAGTGCTAACGTTATATAGGTGATACTCCCCCAGCATAAAGTGTTGAAAAAAATCTACTAAGGGATCTGAGGTTGGGATGTTGTCCGCGGGAAAGGAAGTGGTATTTGTGGCGGCGGTTTCATTGGTTGAAGGTGTAGGTGCGGTTGAGGTGGATGGTTGAGGTGTGGTCGAAATAGATGGTTGGGTTGGATGAATGGGTGTCTTGACTGGTACAAGCACATCATTAGGGCGATATAACATATTACAGGTTTTGAAGGGGGGAGCGTCAGCTTTTACGGTGTAGGACTTCCCCTCATACTCGAATTTTATGCATCTATGTAAGGTGGAGGGAACGCATCCCATAGCCCGGATCCAAGGGCGGCCTAACAAAATGTTGTACTAGAATTCTCCCTCAAGGACATAGAAGAGTTTGGGTAAGGTCCGTGGCCCTACACGAATGTTAAGGATCACGGTGCGTAAGGTAGAAGTAATAGCATCGTTGAATGAACTAACATGGTGGGGTTGGCACACATATAGCTAGAAGGGATATTCATTTGTTGGAAGGCTTTGGAAGATATGATATTTAGGCTAGTGCCCCTATCAATCATAACACGACATACTCGGATGTCCCAGGGCGTAAGCTGAGATGAAAAGAGCGGGGTCAGGATCTTCTGCACCAAAGTCAACAATTTCATCTTGAGGCCTGTGATGCGGTTTTCTGTATGAGGATGGAAGTGGTAGATTGTTTGGTGAGAGAAGCAATGTGGTTGGGTGTTAAGATGGAGGTAACAAGCAAGGTTTCATTAGGTAAGACCTCTATCCCTTGAAGGATTTCAACAAGAGCTTGGTGATGAGATTCAGAGGTTTGAATGAGATCATATAGTGTCATTTTACTGAGGTGATTGGTGAAGTTGTTTGATCATGGTTTGGGGTGCAACTCCATCAGAGACGGGGTAGGCAGGTCCATGAATAACCACTTTAGGTGGTGGTGCGATCGGGATGGTGGACGGAGAAGGAGAGGCCGCAGGGGTGCTTTCTTTAGCTTTCCCATTGTTTTTCTGCCCTCGAGTAGCAACACAAATCATGTTAATCTCGTGAACATGAGAAGAGGAAGACGGTAGGGATAAGTCATTGTCTTTGAGAGGTGGGGTTGTAATAATGATAGATCTTGGTGAGGTGGGGACGGGTGGTACAGGAGAGGGGATTGAAGCTAAAGGTTTCTCCCTTCGTAAGTTGTCTTTCTTAACCTTTCTATCGAGAGAGGTGACTGACGAAGTATGGCTTTCAAAGCTTTGCATCCCTCTACATCATGTCCTGGTGTGCGATGGTAAGCGCATATTTTAGACTCATCATAACCTATAGGTCGAGGCTTAGATGGATCATAGGGTCTAAGTGGGGGTAGGGAAATGGTCACATTCTCCACCAACATATCAAGGATTTTGGCGTAAGACCCTTTGAGCGGGTCAAAGTCAGAGGAAGATGAGGCTATTGATTGGGTGAGTTTTGGTAATGTTTGGGTATGGTTGGTTTGTACGGGTGGTGGCTTAGACAAGGGGTTTTGATAATTAGATTTAACTAAACGTGGCTTCTTCGGTGCAGAAGTTATGTTTAGCTGGTCAGATGACGTGGTAGCAGAAAATAACCATGGAGAAAGAGGAGTGACAGTAAACAAATCCTTTGATGATGGAGTTTGTTTAGGGTTGATAGGTGGACAGGATACTTGGGGTGACGGTGTTGATACACCCATGGATCTCTGTATGGGTGTAGAAGATGCAGGTCATTTTAAAGAAAACACAGGAGGTATGATGTATTGAGGCAAGGTGGAGGGGTGAGGTCCTAATATAGAAGGTAGGTGTGACGGCAAGGGTTTTAGTTGTGACAGAGGCATAGATTGGACTTGGGCTTTAGGGGATTGGGTTTGTCTCTAGGTGGATGGACGACTTTATTTTTGGATAAATCTAACCATTTAGGTGGGTGTGTCAGGCTAGGTATTGGTGACGTCCCAAGCATAGGGGAAGGTTTGGTTAGGTTAATAGAGGTGGATGAGGTATTTGGTAGAGATGAGGAGGGTGAAGATGAGGCCATAGGCATTTTGAGCTTTTGTAAACACTTCGGGTATATGGTAGAGGTGTCTGGATCGGTCATCTGCATTTGAGTAGAGTATGGTGTACTCAAACGCTCCCATAGGACTCGTCTATCTTCTGGGGGATAACAGTCTTCACGTGTGAATAGGAAATTTTGTATGGAAGAGAGGTTGGTTGTGATTCCGGTCCACTATGGGTGTGATACAGGGGGTAAATGAGTCGCTGTATCAATGGGCATTAAGAGGTCAACCGGTTCTTTGAAAATATTTAGGCGATGAAGAACTAATAGGTAGGAGGGCATGTTTGAGAGGATCCGTCATGATTAAATATTTTGGTGATGTTGGTTCGAGATGTTTCTCTTCTAAAGATGATAGAAACAGTGGCGAGCCTTCCTCTTGTACAACAAGAGTGGTAGAAGGAGATGTTTGGGAAATAGATAAGTTAGATAACATCCGCTCACAGTCTTGCAGGATGTGGTGTAAGAAGGCTCATCTGTGAGAAGAGAACTCTGGGAGGTTAATTCCTTTATGGGTAAAGGAATGGAAAGGATTTCATCTTATCTTGATGGTGGTGAAGGGGGCTCGGGTCCCTGCATTAGTGAAGAGGCTTGATTCAGAATTTCCTCGATAGAAGCTTTTGGTTGGGAGTCGAAGACTGCATGGATTTCATGAACACTCTCCTGAGCTAAGATATCTTGGTTTATGTTACTGTTAGATGAGTGGTTCGGGAATGGTTTGTTGAAGATTTTCAAATTCATGTTAGCATGGGCGTTAGGATTATTGAGGGTTATATCCCCTGCATCAACCAATTTCTGCACTATGTTTTTCAACATCTTGCAGTTTTCGTGATTGTGTCCCTTCACGCGATGGAAGTTACATAAGTCATTTTCTTTGTACCAAGAAGGTATAGCGCGGGTGGAATCAAACCCGGAGTGAGGTTTAACAGGAGGTAAGGTGATAGCTCCCACTCTGAGCAATTTTTCCAAAATGACACCATAAGTTTCTCCCAAGGGAGTATAATTGATGGGCTCGGCTTTATACTTATAGGTGGTTTTTGGCGGGGTATTAGATGGTGCTTGGGATTTGACCATCACCGCGTGTATAACTCCTTTTGATTTCGAAGCAGTCGATGCGTGAGAATTGGTGGGGTTGGGTTTGTTGGTGGTGTCTTGGGTTCAAAATTAGGGTTTTTGTTGCGCAACCGCAATTTCTCTTCCTCTAAGGCTCGAATCTCTAGTTTTTGAGCCATAGTAAAGGCCTCATCAAAGGTGCGGAAAGTTTGAATTTGGAGGGTAGGAGAAATGTGATTAGTGCAGGCCCGCGTAAAGAGTTCGATAAGTTCGGCCTGAGGCAAGGCATAAGTAAGTTGGTTGATAAGGCCCCGCCATCGTCCAACGAAATCTGCGATAGATTTGTCTTCAAATTGTCGGATGGCATAGAGGTCGGTGATAGATACTTTCTTGGCAACGTTAATGGAGAAATGATCCAAGAAAGATTGGGCTAATTGGTTAAAAGAGAAGATTGAGTGCTGGGTTAAAGCAACTTTGTACCACTCAAGGCGGGTCTTGATAAGGACATGGGAAAGGTGTGGAGTAGTAAGGCATCGTCATGAGCAATCGTGATAGCGAGGCATGTCTAAATGATCACAAGTGTTGTTGAGGATCCTCCTTACTATTAAAGCGAGTAAATTTTGGTAATTCCCATTGAGGAGGATATGAATGAAGGGGGACAGAAGGATGAATAGGATCCCGACAAACTTTCTCGTATGTCAGAGTGCTACGGCTTCCTGAAACAAAAGCCTCCAGATTTTGCATCTTGTCCATCATTTGTTTGATTAAATCAGTGGTTGGATGAGATGATGGTGCGGTTGCCATAAACGGAGGAGGATTGGGCCAAGGGCCACCACTAGACAATGGTGGGGTTAAATGTTGATAAGGTATTGAGGATGAATATGTTGAGGCGACCGAATAGGGATGTCCTATATAAGATGTTGAAGTCACCGGATACGTGTGTGGAAATGAAAAGGTGGGCGGAGCTTGAGAAGGAAAGCTTGTGTGGATAGGTGGTAGAGAGAAAGTTATGAAAGGAGCAGTCTGTGAGAGAGACGAGGTAGGAGCAGTCGGTGGTAATGATATGTGGGGCCCCAGGTTAACCAAAGGAAAGCCAATCTGTGCCGTATGAACCCCTAAAGCCGCTGAGTTGGGAGACGGGGCTAAGGATGAAGAAGGCAAGGCGGAGTTATTAGGTGGGGAAGGAGCTAAGTGAGCAGCTATACTAATAGGCATACCAACAAGGAGTTGACCGTCGGGTGTACGGTTAGGGGCATGAGACAAATAGTATTGTACAGCACTAGGATTAGCGTCCAAAAATTTTGTAAACTCCTTATCTCCTACAGGGATTTTGGGAACCTCGCTGGTGTCCGTAGGATTCCCCATAGAATGTGAAGGGGGTGAGTTTGGAAAAGGCACGAAGTAGGCATGTGAAACCATGGCCGCAGCTTGTTTCCAAGTGATAACAACCATGGACAAGGGTACACAGTAGGGATGTAATCTATCAGGAATAGAAGCAGCAACAAAATGTTGGAATTGGTAGGTTGCTGGTTTTGGGAACTGTGAAAGACAGTAACCGATATCGGTCAGGTAACCGATGTCGGTCAGACTGTAACCGGCATCGGTAAGTTAACCGATGTTGGTAGAATAGGACCGGTGTAAGAAGCTGTAAGAAGTTGCTGATTTGGGGTTAACAATGCTTAGTATACCTACCAAACTATTCTGAAGTGATCACAAAAATAGTGTATGACAGAGAAACAGAACTAAAAACAAGCAAGATGCACAAGCAAATCAAGAGACTAACCCTAGGATTAGTTTTAAATATTGTGGGCTTATGCCTTAGACGCAAGATGATGTCAATCCTAAACAAAATACCTAAGGGAGATGTCAAGTTTGTTTTGGCTTATAAGGTTACCTCAATCGGGTGGAGGAATACCACGGAAAAGGGGGATGTTTGAGCTATTGTGTTAATTATGATGTGATTTGGCATGTGTTGTGTAGTGAAAGTAAGATTAATTTCTTGTCAATACCATGGATATCACCCCCATGTGTACGACACATTACTTAATCTCGTTTACTAGAATTGAAAACAACAAGCAAGGATGTGATGCGCGTGTTTTAAACCCAAATCGAAAATGATATTCAATGAAGCAAAGGAGATGACTTTCACTAATGCAAAGATGTGAAAGTAAGAGAAATTCTTTTACCAAAATAACAATATATCTTGTGAATACTTTAGAAGAAGAAAATAGCAAGTGTTCTCCCTATATGAAAGCAAGCAAGAAAGAAAGAAACCCAAAATGGCTCCCACCGGGTGTGCCAAAATATTTCGCTCGAGAATGTTTTCGTTCCTGGAATAGAGTTGCTTCTATCCTTTCATTCTTTTGAGAAATAGATAAGGGTTAGGGCTAGGAGGAAACCTGTTGAATGTTGAGAGGGTGTACGTGTACCATAGAGAGAGATCAGATTGATTACGAAGAACTCCTTTTTGTCAGGAAGGACTACTGCAAGTAAGAATACAAGACCACCAGATTTTAGTTAGACAATAAATGAGGAACGCCTTGGGCCCAGGAAAATATTAGACTTCCTTTCGAAGGTGGTGGTTCCCCTTTTAATATGAATTAACACTAATGATAATAAAGAAGCTATTGTAAAATCACGATTTAGGTACCTCGTTATAAAGCAATAGAGACTAAACTACCAATAATAAAACGTCACGTTGTTTGTTTGGTCAATGGTCGTTGATACGTTTGGCTCGCCGAATACGAGGATAAACTAGACTGGATCCGAGGTTGTTAGGAGACAAATAGGTGAGAGGAAGGTTTTGGGTATAAGTCACAGTGACCGATGCGGTCCTTTGGATAACCGGCCAGCGGTTAGAGAACCCTTATCGGTAGGGGATAACCGACACCAGTGGGGTCAGTAATCTAGGTGCTTCTGGATGGAGGTTAGTGGTAGGGTGATTGTGGGGTTTTTAAGACTAGTGGATGGCTGAAGGGAATAGTGAGATGACGGGGAAGACTCAGAGTGTGATAAAACTATCTTCTAGGCAATACAAGGATGTATGGATGAAGGTTAAGTGTAGGGTGCTGGCAGGTGGTAGATCTAGGAGTGAGCTTATAATTACTATCAATCAAAAGACTCAGGAAAATGGTGCTTAGAAACATACAAGACACTACTTACTCATTCTTGATGAAGATTCAGGTCCAAGGAATGTGGTAGTGATAGTAAGACTCAGTTGGGATGATCTGGTATTGGAAAATGAGCTGATGAAGCTATCCTCAGTCTTTTCCAATGCTTGAATGGGGGTGACAGCAATCCAATGGCTCAGTTGTAGTCTTCGGCTCAATGCTCTTCTCTTTTCTTCACTTGTCTCTGCTCTGCCAAGTGAATTTCGGATCCTTCAAATGAATTCCAATCCTTTTGTTTTTGGTTGGGGGAGGTCATTTACAGGGAACCGATGGTGGTTACATAACCGACGGTAGTCGAGTAGGAACCGATGTCGGTTATGTCAAAGTGGGCTATTTTTAGTAAAATAGACAAATTTCCCTTCTTTTCTCCCGAGGGATTAGTTTTGGGCTTGGTCAAGTCATTATTAGGTTGGTTTTGGTGTGGGTAAGGAGTAATTAGTCATGGTGTGGATGTAGACCAAGTTATATGTTTTAATTAGGTTATTTTGGGGTTAGGGCTAGGTCATGATGAGGTGGCAAAATGAGGTGGCAGGTTTGGAGATGTGGATTTATTAATTATAAGGTAATTAATTAATAAGTGTGTAGGGCTTAGGTGGTGAGGTTAGGTTGTGAAATGAGATGTGGGGCATGGGGTGTCGTAAGACATAAATTTTGTGTCTACAAATTGTGTTGTGGAAGGATATTGTTTCCATGAGTTGAAACACATTTCTTATTGCATTGTGGTTGGGGCTCGGGGCCAATGAAGAAGGATGGATTCTCCTTTTCATTGGATGTCTTGGTTGGGTGGAGAGTGTTTCCTTTCTCCCTGATTTTGTTGTGATCAAACTGGAAAATGGAGGATCTTCACGTTGTTGTACTGGAGCAAAGGAAAAAGACAAATTTGATAGTCCTTGTTGAGATTATTTCTTATTGTAACCTTTTCCCACTTTGAAGTGGATGACATTGTATATTATATGTGATGGAAAGGCTACTTTTTTAGTTATGAAAGTAGTTGTGATTATGGAAGAATATATCTTGTATTTAGTTATGTGAATAGAAAAGAAAGATATGTATTCTGTATGTTATATTCTGAAAATAAATGGGAAAGAAGTCGTAAAAGATTCATTTGAATTAATGGAAGTTGTGTACCTTGCTCAAATGATTTTGTTTTCATTGGAAATATACGTTTGAAATATAGTATAAAAGTTGTGGTTGGAAAATTGAAAAGTAAATGTTAGTGTGAAATCACATCACCCCCAAATGAGTTATGGATCTACTTTTCTAAGGTAGAATCATCTAGTGTGATTGCATAACATTGAACTTTTCCCAAGGTGTGGGACCTTGCAAAAATGGAAAATCTCTCCAGATTAAAGGTTGGTTCCTTATTCCTCTATTTAGGTGCACATGTGAGGATTTGCAGAGGATCTATTTCTATACCTAATCTAAAACTTGCCAAGGAGACAAGGGTAAAAGAGTATAAGAAATAAGAAATAACTAGACTACCAGGTGATGCACCAAAGGAATGATGAACACTTATTTTTCCAATAGACACAAACCAACAAAATGCATACCATAAAAATCATAGATAGCCAAATCTGAATCGGAGATGAAATGAAAGCATAAGAGACAATAAAGGATCTAAGATCGATCACGACGTGTTTTATTACTCGTGGATTAGTACGATTCATTACAAAATAGCCAAAAGGAAAAAACGTATTACAATTTTAATGAAAGGCCTTAACCCCAAAAATCCATTTGCTAGGAGGAGAAGGGATCCTGGAAAACAAAGAATGTCCAACCCTTTGCAATGAATCCCTCCTCTATATTTATAGGTTCGATCAGATAGAAGGAAGAGAGAGAGAAGTGGGAAAACTAGGTTGAAGCTCAACTACCATTGTTAATGCCTCTAATAGAATCTCCCCCAAATCCATCTTTACTACATCAATCCTGGTTTAGCACCTTGAAGGAAGAGGAAACGACAAAACAAATCAAATCTAATCTGGTTGTTGAGGAAAGAAGATCCTGCATTAAAATCTCGAGGATATTTCCTCCATTTTCCCTCACCTAACCTCCTCAAAAATAAAGTGTCAGACCTCCATGGCATGGGCGAGGCTGAGATCTTTCCAATGTTGTCAGATTAACAATATTTCAAGCCCTGAATCAAAAGATATGCCCCTTCAAAGTTTATATCGGTCTCGGTATAGATGGGAGGGAAAATAATTTGAAAAATGGGTCCCCTTTTGATATGGGACACGTGGCAGCTAGATTAGAGAAAAAATCAGGCTTATGGGTCCGCAATTTATCTTTTTCCCTATTGTGCAAAAAAATGTGAAACTCGAAAAACTCTCGTAGCCCCACAGTCCACCTGGACACGTGGCTCCTCTCAGTTTCTTTGTCGGGAATGCTCTTCCATATTTGTCTTTGTGCCTTTTGAATGAAAGGAAAATTTTCACTTTTTCCTTTGACTCCCGCTTTGGCTTTGACTCGGGTTCAAACGCTAACTTTTCCTTTGGGCGGAGTTGCGGGTCATTTTACAACTTTTACCCCTTTTGAAACAACAAGGGCAAAGTACCAACTTGTCCCCTAATGGCCCGCTTTTCCACGATACACACGGAGTATGGCACTTGTTTAAAAACCTTTTCTCTGTTCAACCCTTGGATCAGTGCCATTAAGACACTTGGCAGCCTCTATGTACCGGGCTTATGCATTGACTATTCAACCAATTCCACCCCTTTTGATATAATACATGGAGGAACCGCACTTGCTTGAAAACCTGGCCCAAAGTTTGCCTTTGGAGGAGCGTCAAGTTGAAACTCTTCAATCTCCGCTGATCTATGGACTTTTTAACAGTCCCTCTTACTTTTGAACTCTGGGCTATGTGGCGAGCTCGCGCTATTTGGGTCTCCACCTTTGGACCAACTCTTGGAAATGCACCAGGATGACACTTGGCACTCTCCGCTTGCACTTTTATACTTAGCCAATTTTGAGGCCCACCCTGTCCGCCTTTGACTTTGTTTGACCATTTGACCCTTCCTCCATTCCAGCCTGGGACACGTGGAGATGCGGCGCTTGTTTGAACCTCTCTTTTTGGATTCATCTTTGGAGAAGCGCCATTAGGACACATGGATCTCTCCACTGGTTTCTCCATACTTAGTCAATTTTGGACCTTTTCTTGAACTATTTCAAGCCCGAAAACTTTGAATCTTCATCGGTTTTTCCTTTTCTTGCTCCTAGCTTCTTTGTGGCACTGCCCCTTCTTGTCTGACCCTGCAATTCCATCATTGAGTCTATATGTAGCTTACAAAATAGATTTAAGGAATGAAATGGATTGACAGAGTTGTTTCTTCCCACATAGGGTTGTTTCTTCTCTCTCAGCCTCTGCCACTCCATTTATGAGTCTTTCTACTACTGTTTACAAAATCTAAATGAGTTTTTATCAATTTTTTCTATGCATGGTCATGGCTGATCCAATATTTTCCGGGGTGTGAAATATGGATAACATAAATATGCATGAAAAAATGTTATCTTGCTTTGTTCTTTTGAAATGCATGATTCACAAATCAGAACTGCATACGGTGGATTTCGAATACTTGAATTGAAAAAAAAAAACCAACTTCATATGTTAGATTGGATTGGGAATAAATTTCATATATCAAGTTGGTAAAGGAAACCTGGATCTATTTAAGATCAAGTATAAACTCCATCCTTTATTTCACTGTATACTTGCAAAATTTTATCAAAAAGTATAGAGCAACCCTACAACATTGAAAAGATAAATTGAAATACCAATGGAACTTGTGGGATCAAAATGATCCCAACAAAAAAAAATACTTAAGGAATTTCCATAGAACCTTTCAATTTGGGCTCAAACAGTTTCACAGTCGTTGTTGTCAAATTGGGAAATTTTTGAAATGTAAATCAACCAAACAACTTAACCCTTGTAATCTATCCTAAAATATTCCAAGAAAATTCCTCCATGCCTATTTGGCATGTTGAGAAGGAATTATGGCAAATTCAAACAAATTTTATAAGTTGAACAATCTAGTTCACATTTTAAGTGATAGAAAGACGTTTTCTTAAAATTGACCCTTCAAAATTCATCAAAATTTAAATCTTAAGATTCCTTTACAAAGAGGACTTTGAGATATTTCCAAAAAGTCCTCGTTTGCCAAAAACAAAGCTCCCAGTCGAAAGTTATGGCCTTTTGAAGTTCCACTTCATTTTAGCTTCAAATATTTTCTAACTGTCAAATTTAATTAATAAAATATTGTTGGGTGGACCCATGAGCTAAATTCTTCATTTTTTTGCTTTTATCCCAAAAATATTAAAGCATGAAGTTCCCCACCACTCCGCTAACCCGCAAACATTCTTGTTGATCAAAACAATCTAAGTTCAAAAACAATTTGGGAAAAATTTACATTTCCCACGCGTCCCGATAGACCCGCAACCAATCACATGCTGCCGGATGGATTAATGAGGCTCTGTCGGAGGCGCGGAATCCATTTTAACCTTAGCACTTGTGAAATTAAAATTTGGAAACTTTTCCTAGTTTCCTCCGCGGCCCTCCAACACGCCGCAATCAGGATCTGCCACATTGCATTGCGAGGCATCTGCGGAGGCACAGTGAATTTTACCCTTTTCGCCCTTCTAGGTGATAAAATTATTTTATCCTCACCGCCCCTCTTTCCCTGCATTTTTTAGGAGGTTCCACGTGTGCCTTATGGACTTGTAGACTTGTGGGCGTGCGGGTGCAAAGGTGGCTTTTCACCCCAAGCAGAAAAATTCCAAAATGTCTCCCTGCGGCTCCACTGGCCCGCGTATGCGATGAGATTTCATCCCCAGCCCCACCGACCCAACTCCTCTTCCCGAGAAAAATTTCTCCTCGTAGCCCGTAGACCCACCCCTAGGGAAACTTTTCTCCCCTAGGCCCACCGACCCGCCTTGGGAAAATTTTCCTCCCAAGGTCCGCCAACCCATAACTTTTGAAATACAGGGAGTTAGGAGGACTTCTTTATATCAATGGAAAGGTGAGAAAATTTCCTATCTAATGGGAATTTTTTTAGAAGGTTTCAAGTGCATTAATTTTGAGAAAAATTAGGTTGAATCTCTTAAGCCTATCAGAGGGTGGGAGAGTGAGAAATTGCCCTCTTAATCCTAATGATTATTCTAACCCTAAGTTTTGACCCTGTAAATTTAATAATTTTTGTAATGGGAAAACTATGAGCTAATATTTTTATTTGGCCTCTAAACCTTGCTTGTGGCAACTGTTGTTTTGTAACTTGGTAGTAGACACTTTTATACAAAAACTAATTATCCCATATTTTTTTGACTAATCCTAGGTTGTTCTTGAGTCTCAAGTGGGTTGTTTTAGCAGGCGTTACACTTGGTATCAGAGCAGAGGTTCAAAATCTTGGACCCTTGGGCACACTAGAAAACTTGAGACATGAACTGTAAACCTAGCACACTTTTAAAATTAGAAAACAACCCTGTTTGAAAAATTGCATATTTTAGTAAACATGGAAACTAAATAAAACTTAGAAAGATGAACTAACTCTCGCCTTAGAATTAGACTTGCCACCACTAGATCATGTTGTAGCAACCATCTTACCATAGATTTTATAGACACTCCAGGACGTTAATGCCACTTTATGCGGAGGGTCCGTGGGAGCATGTACTGCTAGACATGATAGAGAGCCATCAGATGAGGCTTGGGCACCTTCTTGACACGTGATGATCACAGAGCAGAGAACTCCCATGTGGAGTCAGCCAGAGTAGAGTCACCACAGAGGGGATATGGAGACTGGGTTTCAAGACATAGAGATAGGTCTCGGAGCCCTAGGCTTAGGGATGAGCATGCAGAGATGCCTATGGGTCACTAGACCACCGTTGTAGACTATATCGGGAGATCCCAAGCTTCTTGCCATCACATTATTTAGGTGACACAGGTGGTTTTCAGACAGAGGCCTGGATAGTGAGCTTGAGTGGTTACTTCAAGATTTTTCCTTGTTCTAGCAGGTGAAAGCTCGTGTTGCGATCCATTTTCCGAGGGATGGAGCTGGTGTTTAGTGGAGGACCGAGGAGCAAAATCTCCACATTAATTTAGAGTCAATCACCTAGGAGCTCTTTGAGGAGTGGTTTAGGAGCATATATTTGTCATGGAGGTTCATCCAGTAGAGGATAGATGAGTTCCATGACCTCGGACATGAATCTCTTATAGTAGTGAGTACAAGAGAAGATTTTGGACCTACTCCAAGTAAATTGAGTACATGCAAGATGAGTGTGGATCTATAGGTTCATCTCGGGGCCCCGAACCTTGACATTAGAGGTGTGGTTTGGATCCATTTCCCACAAAGATTAGATGAGGCCATCGAGAAGGCCTACATAGCAGAGGAGACTGGGGAAAGACCCAGAAGCTAGGGACTAAGTTTGGAGCTGCATCTAGTAGATGCAAGAAAACAAATCGAGGGGGTCATCTCCTCCTCCTCATGGTGGAAGCGGTTCATCTCATCCATCTTTTAGACCACAATAACAGCACTAGTAGTCCCACCCACTTTGAGAACTCCACGAGATATTTTATCAAAGAGGGGCCGAGTATGGGGCCTTCTCATCAAGGGTCCCACTACGACACAGGGAGCACCTAGATCTCGGTTAGTAGGAGATCTCCATCGATACCTCGGCTATCCATAGCTAGGTCATTAGGATCCACATCACATCCCTCTAGAGTACCCACTAGAGTTGCTACTTAGGGGAGAGGATCAGGTGGTTGTTTTGGGTGTGGTGTTACTGGACATTTTTGGAAAGACTACCCACAGAACCCTAATAATAGGGGTAAGACAGATCTCAGAGCCTATTGTTGGTGACATAGGGCGCAGTCATAAGATCTATGCAGCAGTCGAGAACCACTAGGCTGAGCATTAAAGTATAGTTATTGAGACCACATGTAGCATTGGTGGTGTTCCTACCACCGTTTTATTTGATTCTAGTTCTTCTGATTCTTTTATTACACCATTATTAGTAGAGCGATGCAAGCTGGTGGTAGTTAGGTAGGGTCATAGTTGGGATGTTGAGATGGCTTCTGGAGCCAAGATATCTATAGAATCCTTATTCAAGGAGTGTGTAGTGGATTTGGGACCTTTCACCACTACCTCAGATCTTTGTATCCTTATGTTGGGCTCTTATGGTCTCATCTTGGGCATGTATTGGTTTATGCACATAGATTCGAGTGGATTGTTACCACAAGATCATATCTTGTACAAATGATCTAGGAGTTGAGGCAATGATAGCAGGGGTTAGGAGACCCATTTCTATTTGCACCATCTCCACTATGTAGCTTAAGCGGTGTGTGCGACGGGGTTTCCAGATGTATGCGGTTACAGTTAGTGACCGATCAGAGGATGGGTCTAGTGAACCATCACTAGATGACCATCCCATTTCGAGAGAGTTTTCTGATGTCTTTCTAGGGGAGCTATTGGAGTTACCACCCTAATGTGAGATAGATTTTCATATAGATCTGGTTCTGAGAGTAGATCCTATCTCATGAGCACCTTAACGGATGACTACCCCGAGCTCTATGAGCTCAAGTTACACTTGACAGGACTTACGGAGAAAGATCTAATTCATCCTAGTGCATCCCCTTGAGGTGCGCTAGTGATCTTTTTAAAGAAGGAAGGATCCCCTGCAGATTTGTGTATTGATTACCACCAGCTAAACAAAGTAACGATCAAGAATCGTTATCCCCTTCCAAGCATTGGTGATTTCTTTGATCAGATGAAGGGGCCCACAATTTTCTCAAAGATAGATCTTAAGTCAGGCTACCACCAGTTGAATATTTCAGAGGTAGATATTCATAAGACCACCTTCCGTACGAGATATGGCCACTATGAGTTCATAATGGTACCTTTTGATTTGACGAAAGCCTCCGCAGCGTTAATGATTTGATGAATAGGGTATTCAAGACCTTCTTAGATCACTTTGTGCTCATCTACCTTGATGATATTATGATCTACTCATGTATACGTAAGGAGCACGAGGGGCACCTTCACTAGGTTCTTTAGTATCTTCATGAGCAACAACTTTATGGGAACTTAGAGAAGTGTGCATTATTTTAGACAGAGGTACAATATCTATGCCACATAATTTCTGGGGAAGGTATCGTTGTCGATCCTTCAAATATTAGAGCTATTATGGATTGGCCAACACCCACTACTGTGACAGAGGTGTGCAGCTTCATGGGATTAACAGGGTATTATAGGAGATTTGTTTAAGATTTCTCTCAGATTGCGAATCCCATCACTTCCCTTCAATAGAAAGGGAAGAAGTTTTGTCGATCGATTAGATGTGAGTAGGTCTTCAGACACTGAAGGAGTGCCTCATGACAACACCTATTCTTGTAGTGCTAGATCCTCATGGTGAGTTTTTTCATATGTACGGATGCTTCATTAGCAGGGCTTGGAGGTGTGTTGATGCAAGAGGGAAGAGTAGTTGCTTTTGAGTCTCAAAAACTCAAATATTATGAGCTCAATTATCCGACTCATGATCTTGAGCTTGCAGAAGTGGTTCATGCTTTGGTTTGATGGAGGCACTTTCTTCTTGGTCAGAGATTCACACTCAGGACAGATCACTTGAGTCTTTGCTACCTCTTCATGTATCCCAATCTCAACGCCAACGACGTTGGATGGAGTTTCTTTATGAGTATGATATGGAGATAGAGCATGTTAAAGGGAAGGAGAATTTGGTTTCAGATTCTCTTAGTAGACGGAGACATGTGGCTATGAAAACCTTAGTGAGCATAGATTTGTGGAGTAAGATTCTACAACAGCTTCCTCACGACATCTTCTACATTGCAGCCAAAGAAGAGATCAAGTCTCAGAGACCCCTTGAGGGTAATTTCAATGATTTTTCTTTAGAGTCAAATGGTCTTCTTAGGCACAGAGGTCATATTTATGTTCCCAGAGATGGAGGCTTGAGGCAAGACATCTTGACAGAGGCACATCATGCACCCTATTCAGCCCATCTCGGGGTGAAGAAGATGCATGCCACCTTGAGACAATTGTTTATCTAGAGGGGACTTTGTAGATACATGGCTCGCTTGTTGTCATGCTCTTTAGAGTGCCGAGTAAGTGAAGGCCGAGCATCAACATCCAACTGGCCTTCTCTATACTCATGCAATACCGAGAATGGAAGTGGGACACCATTTCCATGGACTTCATTGTTGGGTTACTTATGTTGAGATACCACTACGATGCCATCATCGTCACGATGGATAAATTGACAAAAGTGGCTCATTTTTTCGTGGTAAAGACCACTTATATAGCTAAAGCAAAGCAAGTGGCACGGGTATATCTTGATGAGATTGATTAGGTCCAGGTGTAGTGGGACATATATGATGAGACTACAGCTACATGGGAGGATGCTACATTGCTACGATTTCAGTTCCCACATCTATTCCAGTGACTTCTAGGAGGAATTCGAGTCTAAGGGGAGGGGGATGTAGTGCCCGCTTCCCTTCGACACCTTGTGATATTGATCCTGATACTGTTGACTATATTATGGACATTGTTATAGTTTGATTTAGTATGATGTTAGATGTTAGATCATGGTTTATTGTGGACTTTGATTCATATGTGGTGCATGATGATTATTGGAAACTTTTTATATATTGATGTTGATATACTATTTGACATGGTTATATTATAGATGTGGTTCAGACATGTGATATTTGGATATTTTGAGTAGACCTAGAAAGTGGAATTAATTTGATGATCATATAGTTGTTGATAAAACTGCAAATGATATTGTTGTTTTCCTTGATGATGTTGTGATTCATATGTATATATGGTTTTGGAATTATATTTATATTCATTTTGGATGTTCTGATGCGGCCATGAGGCTGAAGGAGGTATTTGTATTTTGTAGGTTAAAAATATCACAACAAACATCGAGGATTGGAGACCAACCACATTGGAATTCTAGATGAATTCAACAAGGTCACCATGGCAACTTGTATTTGTTTATGTGTGTTGGATTTTGTTAGGGATTCCCATGGGGGGAATCACCTTCGAATGTGACCAAGGGACTTTATGCTTTTCTTTTATTTGGTCTTTTGTTAATGTTGTATGTGTTTTATAAGTGATGTGTTTTCCCTTTTCATTATTTAATTAAATTGTGATTTGAGAATGTAATTAATAGAGTTGTTGGTCTTGGTTTAAGTGTTGTAAGAGATGTGTAAGTGATGTGTAAGTTGATTTTAGAGTATGAAACACTCCACCTTCTTGGAAATTCGAATTTTTCCTTGGAGGCTGATTTTGGAGGCTTGTGGGACAAGTTAAACTTGTCCCATACCTCTTAAATTTATTTACCAACCATACCTATGGTTGGAGAGTTGAATTTAGACTTTCATTATGCATTTTTGTAAGTCAAGTTGTAAATTTTAATTGCACTTTTCTTACATGTTTTAATTTTAGTCCTTTGGAGTGTGGGCTTGTTTTGGAGTGTGTAAGTAATCTGTCATATTATTCACCCACCTATTTAATATGCCTTGGAGAATGAAGTTGACTTGGGTGTTGGAGTTGAGGATGTGTGATGTGGCATCCTACATGGATCCACCTCATCCTCTTCTCTTCCCTCTTCTATATATTCAAATTCCCATGCTTGTTTTTGGGTTACTTCACCTTGGAATGCTTCATTCTTGGGAGAATTATTTTGTTGTTTGAGAGCTCTTTCTTTGGAGGGGTTTGAAGATTGTTGAATGCTTGTGCTTGGAGGATATTTTGGATTGCTTGCATTGGAATAAAGCTTGTTGTTTTTGAACTTGGAACAAATCCATCATGGAAAGGTAAGATCTTGGCTCTTGTTATGCTCTTCTTTCATTTTTATGCTTATGTGAATGGTTGAGTGTGTGAATGTGTTGTTTTATTCATTGGCTGGTTGGGTAGATGGCCTAGGAAAGGTGTAGGAGAAGACTATGGGGATTATTGTGGGGAGACATAAGTGTTATGGGGAGGTATAAGTGTGGAGGGAGTTGGGATTTGGGTTCCACCTTGTAAAATAAATAGCTTGCATTTCTTTACTCATTATGGGGTGCCATAAGAGGTTGGTGAGGCATAAGGAAATGGGAGGAATAAGGGGTACTTGGGGAGGCATAAGGGCATGTCAGGGTTTTGAAATGATATGTTTTGGCAGTTTGTTCTCAGGTGGTGATACCCATTTCCCCTTGGGAGGCATAAGCAACATCCCCCATAGTTTCTTTCTCCTTTGGCTTGCATGAGGAATCCTGAGTGTTGTTTGTTGTCTTTTATCTGTGGTTGCAAACTATAGTTTTGTTCTGGACTATGTTTTAAATATGAATTTGTATGTGTGTTGTGGAAGCCTATTGTTGCCATGAGTTGAAACACATTTCTTATTGCATTGTGGTTGGGGCTCGGGGCCAATGAAGAAGGATGACTTCTCATTTTCATTGGATGTCTTGGTTGGGTGGAGAGCATTGCCTTTCTCCCGATTTTGTTGTGATCAAACTAGAAAATGAAGGATCTTCACGTTGTTGTACTGGAGTAGAGGAAAAAGAAAAATTTGACAATCCTTGTTGAGATTATTTCTTATTGTAACCTTTTCCCACTTTGAAGTGGATGACATTGTATATTATCTGTGATGGAAAGGATACTTTGTTTTAGTTATGAAAGTAGTTGTGATTATGGAAGAATATATCTTGTATTCAATTCTGTGAACAGAAAAGAAAGATATGTATTTTTATGTTATATTCTGAAAATAAATGGGAAAGAAGTCATAAAAGATTCATTTGAATTAATGGAAGTTGTGTACCTTTCTCAAATGATTTTTTTATTGGAAATCTACGTTTGAAATATAGTATAAAAGCTCTGGTTGGAAAATTGAAAAGTAAATACACATGAAGAAATGTTATACTACTCTGTTCTTTTGAAATGCATGATTTAGAAATTAGAACTGTACGTTGGCTTTTGAATACTTGAATGGAAAAAAAAACCAACTTCATATGTTAGATTGGATTGGGAATAAATTTCATATATCAAGTTGGTAAAGGAAACTTGGATTTGTTTAAGATCAAGTATAAACTCCATCCTTTATTTCACTGTATACTTGCAAAATTTTATCAAAAAGTATAGAGTGACCCTGCAACATTGAAAAGATAAATTGAAATACCAATGGAACTTGTGGGATCAAAATGATCCCAAGAAAACAAAAATACTTAAGGAATTTCCATAGAACCTTTCAATTCGGGCTCAAACAGTTTCATAGTCGTTGTTGTCAAATTGGGAAATTTTTGAAATGTAAATCAACCAAACAACTTAACCCTTGTAATCTATCCTAAAATCTTCCAAGAAAATTCCTCCATGCCTATTTGGCATGTTGAGAAGGAATTATGGAAAATTCAGCCCAAATTTTATAAGTTCAATAGTTCAGTTTACATTTTAAGTGACAGAAAGACGTTTTCTTAAAATTAACCCTTCAAAATTCATCAAAATTTAAATCTTAAGATTCCTATGCAAAGAGTATGTTGAGATATTTCCAAGGAGTCCTTGTTTTCCAAAACGGAGCTCCCAGTCGAAATTTATGGCCTTCTAAAGTTCCACTTCATTTTGGCTTCAAAAATTTTCTAACCGTCAAATTTAATTAATAAAATATTCTTGGCAGACCTGTAGGCTAAATTCTTCATTTTTAATTTTTTTCCCAAAAACGCTTAAGGCATGAAGTTCCCGCCACTTTGCTGACCTGTAAACATTCTTGTTGATCAAAACAATCTAAGTTAAAAAAAAATTGGGAAAAATTTCTATGTTTCCCACGCATCCCCGTAGGCCCACAGCCAATTAGGTGCTACCACGTGGCTTAATGAGGCTTTTTCAAAGGCGCAAAATCCCTTTTAACCTAGACACTTTAAAAATTAAAATTTGGAAACTTTTCCTAGTTTCCTCCATGGCCCCGCTAGCTTGTCACCAATTAGGATTTGCCACATGGCATCGTGAGGTGTCGGCGGAGGCGCGGGTGAATTTTACCCTTTTCACCCTTCTAGGCGTTAAAATTATTTTATCTCAGCCATCTCAATTTCCCCACATTGGCATAGGAAGTGCCATGTGTCCCTTGTGGACTTGTGGACTTGCGGGTGCACAGTGTAAAGGTGGCTTTTGCCCTAAGTGGGAAAATTTCCAAAACGTCTCTCGCGGATCACGCTGCCCTTATGCAGGATAAGATTTTGTCCCCACCTCATAGAACCAACTCCTCCTCTAGGAAAAATTTTTCCTGCAGCCCGCAGACCCACCCCTAGGGAAAATTTTCTCCCCTAGGCCCGCCGGCCCGCCTTGGGAAAATTTTCCTCCCAAGGTCCACCGACCCATAACTTTTGAAATATATGGAGTTAGGAGGACTTCTTTATATCACTGGAAAGGTGAGAAAATTTCCTATCTAATAGAAATGTTTTTAGAAGGTTTAAAGTGCGTTAATTTTGATAAAAATTAGGTTGAATATCTTAAGCCTGTCAGAGGGTGGGAGAGTGAGAAATTGCCCTCTTAATCCTAATGATTATTCTAACCCTAAGTTTTGACCCTGTAAATTTCATAACTATTGTAATGGGAAAAATATGAGCTAAGATTATTCTTTGGCCTTTAAAACTTTTTTGTTACAAATGTTGTTTTGTAACCTAGTAGCAGACACTTTTATACAAAAAAAATTATCCTATAATTTTTCTAACTAATCCTAGGTTGTTCTTGAGTCTCAAGTTGGTTGTTTTAGTTAGTTTAGGATCCTACTAAGACCACTATATCTAATAATGTTAACTTTAAGGAATTTGTTCAACAAAAATCCCATCCTCTTCACTTGCCTATATTGTTCACCTCGCAGATGAAACTCCTATTCTTAGTTGGAGAATCCAGAGATCATGGCACATCTTCAATCCTTGTCACAACTTAAAGTCATAGGGTGATTCAATAGAATATCCCCGTCTTTATCTACTCTTTTATTATGGATATAGAATTTTTTTCCAAAAATATGAAGTCTCCTTTTTCTCCAAGGGTTTCTTTGTGGTGCGGTTCAAGGTGGCCAAAAAGTATCCAAAATGCCTACCGAATGGTCCTTCATTCTGGGGACCGCAGGGTTATTACTCACATCTTGGTTCCCTACATTCAATCTAAAAACCTTATATTTTACAAAATTTCTTGTGTGGGTTCACCTTCCAAATATTTTGTTACATTTTTGGTATGCCCTAGAGGATATCAACAATTCCCAGGTAAATTTATAAAAGCAGATTTAGACAAGGAAGAATATGGACTTCAAACATTATCCAGATTCTGCATCGAGATTGACTTGAGTGAGGATTTTCCTAATAATATTTTTCTAAATTTTGGGAATCTAGAACATATCCAAACCTTAGACTATGAGAATACAACTTTTATATACTACTTATGCCATGAATGAGGTCATCTAATGGTTGAATGTTCACAAGGTAAGAAGTTCCAACCGAGAAAGATTCCAAAAAATGAAGGAGAATGGATAAAATCCTTTGCAAACCAAGCTCATTACATAGATAATAAGGGGAACAATGGAAAGTATCGACCTACCGAATTAGAGAAAGAATATGAAATATAGGGTTATTTGTCCTCATCTCTCATGACAAAACAAAACATGACAGCAGTGGGTAGGGTGAAAAGAGGTCATGTATCTGATAATTCAAACGAATCATATTCAAATCAATATTATCATCCTAACCCCTTCTAATAACCTCATGATCAAAACAATTGGCAAGAGGTAAAGAAGAAAAATGAAAAAAAAGGATGGTTTGTCAAACTACTTGAATACTACTCTTTGAATAAGGAGCAGTAATGTTATGGGGCCAATCATCTGTCTTTTGTTGCCATGGGATTTATGTTTTATTTGAGGATTAATCCTCTCTTTCATGTACATGGTACGAGATCCCTTCAACTCGGTTTAATGATTTTTTTCCCAATATTGTATGAATGTGTAGTGCCCACTCCTCTTTGAGACTTATTATATTTTGATTTTTTATTATGTTGACTATAGACATGGATATTAAAAGTATCATTTTGGTTTCGCATGATGTTAGATAATAGAGATATTCATATTATTGATGGATTTTGATTCATAGTATGATTGTGTGGATTATTAGATACATATATAAACATTTTATATTGATGATGCTTAAATGTTTTTAGCATAGATATATTATGACATTCAGAATTCTCATCATGTTGACTATGATATAGTTTTTGAACTAATCTTGTAATCTTTTTGATATTGATAAAATATAGAATTGAGATGTTGTTGAAAATTTAGACAAATGATAACATTATTTAGTTGAGATAATGATATATCTATATGAGGCTGGTTATTGATTATGTGCATATATTTTATCATGAATGTTTTGATACGGCCACAAGGCCGAAGGAGGTATTGTGTGATTTTTTAGGTAATTATATCACAACAATTAAAAGGGGGATTTGAGACCAACCATAGCAGAATACTACATGGATAAAACAAAGGTCACCATGGCAACTTGTGTAATGTTGTTGTTGTTTATTTCTAGAGATTGTCAGGGGGTTCCCATGGGGGTGGATGACCTCCAATTGTGACCATGGGCTATGTGTGAAATTATTTCCTTTTTTATTTTATTTAGTATTATGTATGTAATTTATTTGTGATGCAATTTATTTAATCATTGTTGATTAATGTGTTTTTATTAAGTAATTAAATCATGTTATTAAGTTATTTGGGGATGTGACAAATGGAGTCATTTATTAGAGTTGTTGGTCTTTTAGACTATGTGATTTTGATTTAGTGTAAGTGACTTTGAGTGTTGTACACTCTACCTTACCTTAGAATTTCGGATTTGGGCTTAAGGGCCATTTTTGGAGGCTTGTGGGATAAGATAAGATTATCCCACACCTCTTAATTTCTTATACCAACCCTACTTATGGATTGGGGGTCAAAACTAGACCTCATTATGTGATTTGTAAGACAAAAAGTGACATTTATTGCACTTCTATTACATTGGTTTTAATTTTCTCCTTTGAGGGTGTGGGCTTGGATTGTGTGTGTAAAAGGCTTGTTATTCCTCTCAACCACAAATTTATTCTGCATTGGGGTTGAGGTTTGACTTGTTATGTGTATTTGAGAATAAGTGATGTGGCATCCTACATGGAGCCACCTCACCCTCCTCTTTTTCTATATATGCAAATTTATTTGTTTCTTCGTGGGTTACTTCATTTCATTGTGCTCTTATATTTTTGGAGTTGGAGAGTTTTTGGGAGTGCTTGTTGAATTGTTGGAGCTTGTTGGAGTTTGATTGAGATTTAAGGGGCTTGAATTTTGATTCCTTCATCAAGTTATTACTATGGAAACATAGGATCTACACTCTTTTACTTATTTTTATAAGTGTGTATTGCATGTATGTGAATCTTTTGTATGCTTGTTGGGTTATTGGGTAGAATGCCTAAGTATGGTGTAGGAGAATGCTATGGGTATCTTATATGATGGGAGTCATAAGATTTTATTTCATGTTTTGGGAGGGAGTTGGGTTGGGTGGACCCCCTTGGATAAGAAAATGCTTTCATTTCTCACTTGGTTATTTTGAGGGAGACATAAGAGATTATAGGGAGGCATAAAAGAATGTGGGAGGCATAAGAGTTATGTAGGGTTTTGAGATGTATATTGGAGTGTTTTAAGGTGAGCACCTAATACAATTTGGAGGCATAAGTGATTTCCCCATAGATCCTTACTTTATTGGCTTTACATTTCAAGCCTTGTGTATGTTGAAAGTTGCATTCTTATGATTGTTTTATTGTGTTGAATGTGTGTTATATGGTTATGAAAATTTGTATTGTGATTTTTAAGTATTTTTAGTTTCCATGAGGTTGATCCATCCTTTATTACATTTTTGTTAGGGCTCAGGGGCCAATGAGGAGGATAGGTTCTTCTCCTCATTGGATTATTGGTTGGGTGGAGAGTGTTGCCTCTTGCCCATTTTTGTTTTTGTGATCAAAGTGAAAAAATATTGATCTCTTGTGGAAGAGTTGATAATTTGAGGATTTTTTGAAATCAAAAGGAATCCTTCATGTAGAAATCATCTTGTAATTCCCGCTTAAGGTGGAAGACTAGTAGATTTTATTTAAAAGGAAAGTTGTATTGTATATTTTGTTATTAAGTTACATTATCATATTTGAAGAAAACTCATTAAAAAATGTGTATTTTCCCTTCTCTTCAAATTTTTGTAGTTGAAGCAATGAATTTGAATGGATATCATGTTTAAAATTTTATTTGTAATGAAAAAGAAAAGAGAGTTAAAAATATTAATATTTTATCATAAAATGAATTGGGAAGTTTTCATTGCTTTATTTTGGTTTGAAACAGTTAAATACTCTCTGGTTTTGATATATTTAAATTCAAAGTTATCTCTTGATATCCGTATTCCTTAAAACATTAATTTGTAGAGTTTTCAAGACTACACAAAGTGACCAACACTTGTCAATTTCAATCGGTGTCGGTGTACTTTATTACGACATCGATTACTGTTTCATGTTTATAGTTTTGAAATTTTAACTCCTAGCTTAGATCTCAACTTAAATGATATTATGACTTGCTCGCAAACTCAAATTTAATGTAATATTTTGGAAATGTCATTTAGAAAAGTGTAGGTCTCAAAATGTAAAAGATAAGCTAAAATTTAGAAGAATAGACTCAATTGTGAGAACTTGCAAGTGTCGGCTGATCGAACCTCCATCAACATTCTTGTGGTGACATCCGTCCTTTGTAAAACCGCATAAATTTTAATTCTTCTCACTTGAAAGACATTGTGGTACTTTGTTTTGAATCAAATTCCTTTCTAACTATTATACCATCATGAATTTGAATATTAAGTTTCTCTGTACAAATCCAACATCCGTGGCATTTGAAATAATAACCTAATATATTCTAATTCCATAGGAACCGGCACTTTTGATAGTGGAACCAAAATTGGTAGCATAGTGTATACCATGTTTGGTCAAGAGACCACCATCAATTACCTGTGCATGGACTTTTTAAAAAAACAACAACATGTTTCCAGCCAAACCATTGTCTCTTATGGTTCTAAACTCCATCCAAATGCAGATCTAGCCTATGTGGGCCATGTATGATTGTTTAGACCCTAGTCCAACCTACATATAGGGATTTAAATACATAAAGCTCTTGATCTACAAGATGATTTTCTTCCCCATCAATGAAAAAAAAAAAAAGTAGAGAACTAATCAACAATAGATCTCAAACAGATCTAGGATAGATGCTAGTATTGCAATAAAATAACTAAGAATGCTTGATTAATCTAAGATTCAACTATCCTAAAGGAGGATCTATTTGATGGAATCCCCTTCTTCTTGCACATTGGATCCAAGAAGACTCCTTCATGGTTTCCCTAAATCCATGGCATCCACTCCTTCAACCTGCAAACCAAAGAGAAACAAATGAATGAGCTTAGGATATGAATTGCTTAAGAAGAGTGTGTTAAGAATGGTTAGGGTTTCTTTTGGGTAGATTTAATCTTGTGTTTCCTATTGATTTTATCCAAGGGTAAGAATCAACCCTATAATTATTAGGTGGGAATATGTGTTATGGGTTTTAGATCATTTTAAGGTATGTGTAATTGGATGAATGGAGCCATTTAATGCCCTTGGATGTTAAGTTATTTATTTAGTTCCCAGTATGTTTTAGAAATTAATTCAATGGACATTAAAGAAAAAAATTTAAGTACATTAAGGTAACTAAGGATAAGGATATATTAGATGTGGATTGAATGTTAATTCCCTCGAGATGAACTATTTAACCTAGTGAAAGGAATTATTGAACACTTATCTAGTGATGATAATTAAATTGACTTTAGAACTGGATTAAGAATATTTAATTAATAATCTAGACTGGATCTAGTCTATGAAATGTAACATTTGGTAGGAATTAATTGAATGCATATTAGGGTTTCACACCCTTAAAACTTAAAACAAAACAAAATTTGCAACAAAATTCTAGATAATTGTTTAAGGATTAATGTGGTTTTGAATGTGGAATTTGTGGGCGTTACACTTGGTATCAGAGCCATGGGTTCAATGCTTGGACCTCGGGCACACTTGGAAACATAAAACATAACAAGAAAACATAGTGTAACTCTAAACCTAGATCACACAAATTGCATGATATTTTAAAACGTAGAAAACCTAGAAAACTGAAACAAAACCTAGAGTGATAGACTCTCACCTTGGTATGTACATGAGGCACGGACTAGACCGGGGTTCTTTCACATTGACCTAGACTTAACACCTCTACATCATGCAAGAACAACCATATTATCTAAGATACTTCAAATGTTACAGGATGTTAATGTCATTATACGCGGAGGATATTTGGGAGGAAGATATTGTAGAAAGGACATAGAGCCATCAATAGAGGCTCGTGCACCTTCTTGACATAGTGATGAGCATAGGGAAGAGAAAAACCACATAGAATCAAGTAAGATGAGAAACACCACAGAGAGGTAATGGAGACAAGGCGACAAGACACGAGGACAAATTGAGGATCCATACACATCGTGATGTGCGTGTTGATGAACCTAGAGGCGAGATAGTCTACAATGGAAGATCACATTAGAGAGATTCTGAAACTCCATCCATCTCATTTTTTTACTGGGACACTTTGGAGGATTTAGGAAGAGGAATGGTTAGTCAGCTTGAGCAGATGCTTCAAGGTTTTTTTATGTACCAGCAACACAAAGGCTTGTGTTGCCATCCACCTTCTAAGAGACGGAGGCTGGGGTTTGGTGAAGGACCGAGGAGTAGAAGCTCATGTGGATTCTAAGACACTCACGTGGGAGATATTCAAGGAGTCATTCAAGAGAAGATACTTATCCAAGAGGTTCATTTAGCAGAGGATAGATGAGTTCCACGACCTACGTCAGAATCCATGACAGTGGTAGAGTATGAGAGTCACTTTCGAACTTGCTTCAAATATGTGAAATATATGCAAGATGAGAAGTAAAGGATCCATAGGATCGTAAGGGGCATGAACCTATACACTTTGTAGGGGCAGTAAGAATTCATTTCCGTAGAAATTAGCGGAGAGAGGTGTTGAGAAGGCCTATATTGTGGAGGAGACCAGGGGGAAGATGTAGTAGGACAGAGAGAGGGTATGAAGACACATCCAATAGATGTAGGATAACAAATGGAGGGGGTAATATCCTCCTGCTAGTGGCGAGCATGGTTCTGCGTAGTCTTCATTAAAAACACCACAACACCCACCTCGAAGAAGACTCACACTCTATTTAGGCCTCCATAGAGATTCGATACTCAAAGGGGACATAGTATGCGGCCTCCTTCTAGGGGACCAAGTAATAACTCGAGGCACCACCTAGAGCTCAATCAAGTAGGAACTCGTTGGTAGTGACCTAAATAACCCATAAAAAGATTATCATGATCAATGACATAGAGCGAAAGAGAGTACCGGAAGAGCCACATCTCATTGTTGGGGACCTAGTAGTTGCTACGAGTGTAGTGTATAGGGTCATCATTGAAGAGAGTGTCCACAAAACCCTAATAACAAGGGTATGACATGGGTTTTAGAGCCTACTATAGGAGACATGGCTAGGAGCCACATGATATATGTAGTGGTTGAGAACCGCTTGGGCATAGCACTAGAGCACGTTGATTGAGACGACATGTAGTATTCATGGCATTTTTATTTCTATTTTTTTTAATTCAGGCTCCTCATATTCTTTTATTTCCCCATTTATAGTAGAGTGATACGGGTTGGTGGCAGTTAGGTAGAGTCATAGTTGAGATGTGGAGATGGCTTCGGTTCCAAGCTCACAAAGTGGACTCCCTAGTGAAGGAGTGCATAGTTGACCTAGGACACTTTTCCATGACGTTGGATCTTCGTTTCTTCTATTGGGTTCCTATGGGGTTATTCCGAGCATCGATTATGATTTTCTTAACAAATAAAACATATTATTATTAATTAGAAATAGAAACACAAATTATTTTATAATCAACCAATTCATATTTTGTGTAAGTTGTTTAACCTCCACACTACAAATATAATTTTCATTTTTAAAAAATATTAATTTATAAAGAAAATAACATACAACATTAAGACTATAATAATAAATGAATATACAATTTTTTTGAGATTGTATAAATTTTCTCAAATTTTTATAATGGAATTTTTTTGTGTTATTGTTCTCTCTTCTTCAATTGTTGAAAAACACAAAGTGTTTTCTCTATAATAGAATAGATGTTTACAGTTGTGTAAGAAGATGATTGACTAGATAATGAGATGCATGGTCAAGTGTAAAATAGAACCAAAAATATTATAGTATTTTCTCTCCACTAGTGGATGAATGAGTGAATGAATGAATGTGGATTTCTGAAGGTATCTCAAGAAGACCATTAATACCATGTAAACATTGCAGCCAATTTCACAAATCTGGGCCTCTAAATTTTCTGAAGGTATATATATCATAAACATGCTTCACGCTTCATGTATGGATTTTTTAAAAAATGTATAGACATGATTAGGGTAACTCTGATAAAGAGATAAATGGATATCCTCTGTTAAAAAGTGGAAAATTTGTATAAAGATTGAAACTTGCATCATTTATTATGGATGACAACACAGTACGTTGTTGAACTATTTTAATTAAAGTAGAAGGGCATAAGTGGGAAATTATTCCAAAGTAATTGAATGAAACAACCTTGAATAGATACATAACATTATAAAATGCAAAATAAACATTAAAAATCCATTTTGTTGAGGCAACAACGTATTACGTTGAGAAACAACCTACTTTGGTATAGATCATGTAGGAGCATAAAAATATGGTATCACAGTTTTAGATATTATAATGAGCATATCTTGTAAACTAATAATGTGTTTGTTCATCATTTCTCAAGGGTAACAACATAATATGTTGTTGAACTGCTGCAATCAAAGTAGGAGGGAATGAATATAATTTCTGCAACAAAAACTGAATATAATTTTTACAACACATAAAATTTAATTTCTGCAACAAAAACAAAATATAATATCTGCAATCTTTTTTTGAAAAGGATAAAATATTGATATTGATATGAGGGAAGAATGATTACAAGATAGAAGTCTATGATTCAAGGATATATATTTGCAAAATGCACTCATAGATTTGCATATCAAACACAAGTATATAGACATTGCACACTGTGGTTGAAAAAAGACCAAAAGGAATATGACCTATGGACTATGGACTATCAAAATGGGAAAAATATACAAAGACTATATAACAATAGTTGTTCCATAAAATTACCCTTAAATTCCATTTATGTTGGTCTCATCTTCATGTTCTTCAACAAGCCCCCTTTCCCTATCTCGTTCTGTAGCTCTTTTTAATTCATCCTCCCATGTTAGTCGACGTGATACATGACTCTTTTTTACAATAGGAAAACTAGCTTTCCTATTTGTTGGACATGGGTGCCTTCAATTCAAAATCTTCTCTATAAAATATCTCTCTCGATGAAGTTTATTGTTGAATCCATCATCTTAAGGTCTAAATGGTTTACGCCTCAGGATGTTCATACCTAATATAGAAGATAGTTAGCTTCCCCTCAATCGATTTGTTGTTTCCATAAGTGTATTCTCTAATAAAGTAAGAAATGACTTGTTTAGAGGACCAACAGGATCAATTATCTACTATTGTTCGATCCTTCTCACTACTGGGCTCAAGTGTTCATCTTCTTCATTTATAACATGTTTATCTTGTTGCAAAACATGCATAGAGTCTTCACAGCTTGTTTAAAGGATTGCATTCGGACCAAAAGGATCATTAACCACATATTCATCTCCATAAGCAACATTTGGAGCACAAAGGATACCTGGAGAACATTACAAATTAGTATAATAAATCATAGATTTGAATAAAAACAAAAATTAATAGAATTTAGATACAATAAATTACCATGTTGGAAAATCTTGAAATTCATTTTTCCCAGAAAACCTGAACATTAAAGTTTTCTCTTGCTGAATTCTTTTCATCATACTCACTTTAATTATGTTCTTACATAAGTACCCATTATTTGACACTTCACATTCACACATTTCCAAATGTGGGGTTTGATACCATACTTCATAGTGACAAGTATCATCCGTCTAGCTACGAACCCATGCTAAGCATGGGTTAGAGGTATGGAAGGTGACATAATAATCAGGAATGGATTGTGCATGCAGCCATTGGTTATTTTCTAGTTTCTCCACTTTGAAGTTATGGTAGAACCCACTTTCCTTACAACATTGACTCCACCAATAATATATAAAAACAACTGTGATTAATTGATGTATCAGCCAGTCAACCCTACGATGAGATGCTTTTCGAATGGAGGATAACCACTTACTCTTAAGTATAGAGTGATATGCCTCTATTGCAGCATTTGTTTCTTGCCCAACATGCTTTAAAGTCTATAGATGTCTCACCCACATTCCAATTCTTAGAAGCTAGTGTTCCTGCCAATATTTAATAAATTTTATCTCATCCACAAATTCTGTAACAAAATCTTGTGCCATTTGAATAGCACTCTCCTCATTATTTGAATGGTGCATTATTTCCCCCAACCTATTAAACATTACACGTCTTTTTTATTTTCCTTAACCTTCGCAACAAGATTATTCAACCATGCCCTCCTTACATGCCGATGCATAAGTATACTTCGCACCCAAAAACTTCTCTGTATTTGAAAATGAATTTTATGAGAATTTTAAAATTTTGATAGCAAACTTAATATCTATAATTTAAATTTATATATTCTAACAATATACACAAGGAGTAATATACAACCTAATAGTATTGATTTCAGTTGTAGCATCATCTACCATGAAAGCATTTAGTTTCCACTCAAGCATATGAGCATGTGCTCTATTCACCAGCTTTTTCATCCATTGGGTTAAGTCGCTAGTTGTAGCTCTTGACATTATGACCCATGCAACTGGTAGGCCCATGTGTTTGGAATCGAATGTGAGGATGGTATAGAGTTTGAACTATGGAGAGTTGAAAATGCAATAACAATGTGAATTAGTAGATTATTGGTAAGAAAATGTAACATTTTTTTGTAGAATTTTTTTATTGATAAGATTATGTAAAAGAGAATACCTTCATTCCATTGGTCCCAAAAGTGGCGTCCATTGCAAGTATGTTGTTATGGAAATATTATAACATCCACTCAAGTTTTTGTGGCATTTGAATGCCCATGATAAATGGCACATGACCATATTCCTCAACATTTCCTTCATACTCTTGGTATTCAAAACATATATTTGGATTTTGATCTTTCCATACTTTCACACTTTGGGCATCATTTCTATCACGCATGTAATTTTCTCCTTTTATTTTTGTATAAATATATTGAACATCATGTCAAGAAAAGAAATCATCACATTTTGTTTGCCCATCAAACAAGGTTAGCTTCCCATGAACCATTTCACGGTGTTTTTGCAACACAATATCAGCTGGCATTCCTAATGACAATAACTTTTCTACCCATTCTTGCAATTGCTTACTAATATGTGGTGCATAATAAGCTCATGTTCCTTAAATTTTTGATGTTTTTGGCCATGGCATATATGATTGTTGTTATCCACATGATCCATTTGAGGATATGTGATAAGTACATATTCACTTCTTTTCATAAGGATGCACACATTAAAATTACATTGGCAACCACCTTTTATATGTTTACATCCAGGTCTACTACCCATCCCTCTAGTTGGAAACTTGGACTTATCATATGGCCAATCATCCTCTTCTTTAAATTATTCAGGCCCGTAGCAACACCAATATCTGCAAAATGTCACTTAAAGTGAGTCATAATAAAATAAATAGCAATTTTAAAATTGCATTGCCACATCACCTAACATTGCCACATCGTACATTATATAAATGATGGTGCTATCAATTAGAACTCGGTGTGTACTTTCCCTTATGGGTGATGTGTAGTGACCACTTCCCTTTGATACCTTTTTTTATTATTGTTTCCAATCTGCCGACGACACTTATGATTTATTATAGCTTCTTTGATTTAGCATGTAAGTAGATATCCGAGATACTTGAATTTGTTATTGATTTGATTCTTATATTGAGCATAAGGACTACTAAAGACATTTTTGTTGATATTGATATACTTTTGACATGGTTATTTATCTGTATTTCTGACATGTGATATATTTAGTCATATTGAATAGATCTTGATAATTGGATTTATGTGGTGACCGTTTTTATGAATGAAATGTGGAATAGAAATGTGCTAGAAATTGTAAGTGATATCGTATTTGCATAGATGATATTAATTCATATATAGTTGATTTTAGATTTATATCGCATATTTGGCATGAATGTTTTAATGCAGCCACAAGGCCAAAGGAGGTATTCTCTATTTTGTAGGTATATTATATTCACAACAACATTGGGGGATTGGAGACCAACCACATCGGAATTCGAGAAGAATTCAACTAGGGTCACCATGGAAACATGTAATTGTGTGTGTGTTAGAATTATTTGGTTAGGAGAAAATTGTGACCTAGGGGTCATGTGTTGTTTTGTTTTAATTTCCCTTTCTATTATGTTAGTATGTGTTTTCTTTTAGTAATGAAATTTTACTTGTTTTATTATTTAGATTTTGGATTTGTGTTTACCCCTTTATTATTCATGGGTTGTAGTGTCTTAATTAAGCTAATTTGAATTTGTCCTAAACTAATTAAATATGTGACCAAAAAGGAGTTCATTTATTAGAATTGATTTACTCTTGGATTTTGTGTTGAGTGAAGTGTGTTTGAGTTTTGAGTGTAGCACACTCTACCCTTCATGGGAAACTCGAATTTGGCCTTAAAATCCAACTTTTGAAGCTTGTGGGACAAGTCAAACTTGTCCCACACCTCTTACTTTTCCCATGCCAACCCTACCTATGGGTTGGGGGCTCAAATTTAGGCTCTTTTAGGTGTTTTGGGAAGTTAAAAACATGAAATGTTAATTGCATTTTATTTTAAATATTTAATTTTTTCCTTTGGGGGAGTGGGCTTTCTTTGGAGTGTGTAAGGTTCTTGTCATTCCTCCAACCACTAAGTAATTGTGCATTGGAATATGAGGTTGATCAAGTTATGTGGAGTGGACACAAAATCAAGTGGCATCCTACTTAGAGCCCCATCATCGCTCCCTCTCCTTTCTCTATTTATTGAATCCTTGTTTCTTGTTTTAGGGTTGGATGATCATTTTTAGTCTCTTGAATGCTTGGAGAGTGACAGGATTTTGAGAGAGTTTTTGGATTGCTGGAGCTTTGTGGATGCTTTGTTGATCTTTAAAGAAGCTTTGAAATTCATACTTGGAACAAGCTCTACCATGGAGAGGTAGGAGCTTCACCTTAGTTTGAATTATGCTCTTTGCCTTATTGTATGTGTTATATGTTGTGTTGTATGTTGTCGTCTCTTTGGAATGCTTGTTGGGTGTGGGTAGATTTCTTAATTTGGGAGTGGGAGGAGACTATGGGGAGTTTTTCTTGTAGGGAGGCATAAGAGATCACTTTCTTAAGGAGGGAGTTTGGGTTGGGTGCCCCACCTAGTATGCGAGAATGCTTGCATTTCTTCTTGTTCTTATTATGAGGGAGAAATAAGAGTTTTGAGGGAGGCATAAGAGTGTATGGAGGTATAAGGGGTACTTGACGGAGGCATAAGACTTGCTAGGGGAAATTGTGTTTTACATTGGAGGCTTTTATGTGGCACTCATTCCCATTGGGAGGTATAACTAGCCTCCCATAGGTCTTACTCTTTTGAATTTCTTAATAAGCCTTGTTATATTGTTGTTCGATTGATTTTCTTGTTGTTTAGTTCTTGTGTTTGTATGTAAATGGAATGAATGTGAAATTATTTGTTAAGTATTTTGGAAGCTAGTAGTTTCCATGAGTTGAAATCTTCTCCCATTGTAATATGGTTGGGGCTCGGGGGCTAATGGATAGGATGGATTTTCCTCTCCATTGGATATCTTGCCTCTCCCCTATTTTTATTTTGAATCAAGAAAATTCTTTGAGGATCTATCTTGTTGGAGTTGGAGAATGGAGTCTTGTTGGTGGCCATGTGAAAATTTCTTGTATTTTACACCCTTAGAGTGGAAGAAATTGTAATAATGTATTCTTTCTTGTATTTACATTTTGTATGACTTCCCACATCAAGTGGAGAACATTGTTGTAATCTTGTGGAAAGGAGTTTACATTTAATATTTGTATTTTGAAAAGAAAGAAGAAATATTTGAGTGAATTAGTGTTGAAATGGAAAGGAAAGTTACTTTTATTGTAGAGTTGTTTTATTGTTAATATGTAATAAGGAAAAAGAAATGACTAAAATGGATATATAGTGCAAAAGTTTAGTTGGAAGTTGTTTGTGGAAATGAGAGTTGCATTCAAAAAGTTGTAAATTTGTAAATAGGAAAGATGGAAAAATAGAAATAGTAAGAAGTGGAACTTGTTTACAAAATTACATTGTATGGAAAATAAAGTTATTGTGGTTATTTAGAATGTATGCATATTGTAGTAGAATGAAAGAGAGAACAAGTTAGATTATATTGTATCTAGGAAAGTTGATTTTATATGAAGAAATGACAAAGAAATAAAATAGATTTACATTCCTTTTGCTCTTATAATGGAAAGAAGAAACTAGTTAAACAAATGGAAATTATTATTGTAAGTAGATGAATTTTAATAGAGTTGAAAACATTTTAAAATGAATGGATTTAGCTAAGAAATGAATAAAAGAGCAATAAAACTCAAATCTAGAACTTTAAAATGAACAAAGCCAACTCAAAATGCATTTTTACATCCTTTAACAACTTTAAGTTTTTGTAAAAATCTTGGCATTATGGTTTTGTTTTTTAGAAACAAGACTCGTTGCCCTGCAAAGCGGCGGCCTCGTAACGACCACTCAAACTATGGCGCAAAGTCTCAAAACCGCCACTCAGTAGGGTGGCGGTCCTATGTTTGTTGCCTAGGTAAGGCAGCAGTTTCACAACCACCGCTCTAGAAGGTGGTGGTCCACTGTTTGTCACCCTATCGGGGATGCGGTCCCAAGACATCCGATCTGCTTTCTGGGCAGCGGTCTTGTCACTTATGACATAATTTCATGAGACCGCTACTTTGTGCGTGAAATTTAACCAGATTTCACTAATTCCTAAGTTGTAAAATTTAACCTATTACTACCAGCAAGTAAAATAAAGAGAAATGCTATGGAATGGAACAAAAAAACACACAAATGGTGAATCTAAAAGCATTCTTTTATTCATAATAAAAGGTGGTAGGGTTTTCCCCAAATTTAAAACCCAATACACAATAACCTTGAAATGAAAACCAAATTGGAGGAGGAAACCCCTCTCAATCTTTGAATGAAATAGATTACATAAATAAAACTAAAACTAAACTAAGCCTAGACTAAATCTTCATGTAGAATCCTTCATGGCTCCTTCCTTTTTTCTCTCATGGCTTCCTTCTCTCCAACCTGCAAATTTAACAAAAGAAAATGAACCAAATGAGAAGATTAGAATGAGAAAAGGTTTTAATAGACTTTCATAAGGATTTTAGGGCTAAGTTGGGAACCCTAGGATCTAATGGCTAAGATGGTTTTGATCCAAGGGTGGAGGATTGACCCTACCTTTATTAAGAAGAAATGTAATTTAAATGTTTAATGTAAAATCCTTAAGGGTATGTGTAGAGGGGTGAGTGGGGCCATGTAATTGCTTAAGGGTGTAATGTCCTTAGAACCCTTAGTGTGTGTAAGAAATTTAATAAAGAATATTTTAAGATATTAAGGTAATGAATTTAATAAGTTAGCATAAGGTTAACCTTGTTAGGATTTGACTTAATTAAAGAGAAGAAAACATCTAATTAAGTGAATTAAACCTTGTTACCTTTCCGTAGAACTACTGATTAATGGACCATAGAGATAATTGTGCTAACATGTAAATTTTAACTATACGATTCCTTGATCATAAAAATTGAGTTAAGTAGTTTAAGTAAGTTGATGAAACCTAAAGGTTAAGCACCCTTGTAACATCCTTATAACTAAAACTAAAAAAATTAGTTGCACTTTCAAGTTAAGTGAATTAGGTTGAAGCGAGTTTCTAGAACGTCATTTTTGTGGGCATCACACTTGGTATCGAGCCATGGGTTCAAAGTTTAGACCCTTAGGCATACCTATAAAACATGAAACATGAACATTCAACCTAATGCAAAGTTGGTTCTTTTAATCTAGAAAACCACTATGTTGTAAATTGTAAAAATATAAATCCTAGAAAACTACAACAACACCTAGGACAATGAAATAACTCTCACCTTGATCGTGCAAGAGGTGTAGATCGACAAGGGGTCTTTTCATATAGACTGGATATACCACCACTAGAGCGAGGCTATAGTATCCATTCTAACTCATATTTTATAGATGCTTGGGACATCAATGCCGTCATACACGGAGAGCCCTTGGGAGGATGATTTGTTAGACATGGCATGGAATTGTCAGTAGAGGCCCATGTATCCCCTCGAAATAGTGATGAGTGCGGGGCAAAGAACTTTTACACGAGTCAGCTAGGGTAGAGTCACCACAAAGAGGACATGAGGACAGATCTCAAGACATAGGGACAGGTCTTGGAGCCCAGACAGAGGGAGGAGCATGCAGAGAGACCTAGGGGTCATCAAACATCAGCAGCAAACCATATCAGGGAGATCCTAAAGCTATGACCATCTCACTATTTGGGTGATACATGAGGTTTTTAGGAAGAGGCCTGGTTGGTGAGCTTGAGTGGATGCTTCAAGCTCTATCCTTATACTAGCAACACGAAATCTCATGTTGTGATCCATATTTTGAGGGATGGAGTAGGAGTCTGGTGGAGGACCGAGGAGTAGAAGCTCCATGTTGATTCGGAGATAGTTACCTAGGATATTTTTGAGGAGCATTTCAAGAGTAGGTATTTACCCAGGAGGTTTATACAACAACAGATAGATGTGTTTCACGACCTTTGTCAGGCATCGATGATTTTAGCCAAGTATGAGAGTCAATTTCTGGACCTACTCCAGGACGTGATCTATATGCAGGATGAGCATGCATGGATTCACGAGTTCATCTAATGCCCGAACTTGGCTTTAGGTGGCACATTGCCCATTCACTACACCTGAGACATTAATGAGAGGTCATGAAGAAGGCCTATATTACAGAGGAGACATGGGGGAAGGCGTAAAGGCTAGAGATAGATTTGGAGCTGCATACAATAGATGTAGGATGATAGATCAAGGGGACCAGTTCCTCCTCCATGGGGTGGACATAGTTTAGGATAGGCTTCATTTAGGCCACCACAATAGTAGTAGCAGAAAAACCACCCACCTTACAGACCTCCTCAGAGATTTGATGCACAAATAATACAGAGTATGGGGCCTCCTCCTAGGGGTCCCATCAAAACACGGTGTGCACCGATAGCTCGGTCGGCATGGATGGACTCACAGCAGAGACCTCAGCAGTCCATAGCCAAATCGTCAGGATCCACAGCTTAGACATCTAGAGTACCGGTTGGAGATACAACTCACTGGAGGGGACCAGGTAGCTGTTATTTTGTGGTGTTACTAGGCATCATTAGAGAGATTTCCCACATAACCCTAACAAGGGTAAGATGCAGAACTCAGAGCCTATGGTTGGAGATATGGCGTGGAGTCATCGGATCTACGGTGATTGAGAACCACCAGGTGAGCAACAAAATACTTGTGATTGAGAGGAAAGGTAGTATTGGTGGTATTTTTGCCTCTATATTATTTGATTCGGTTCTTCTTGATTTATTTGTTGTACAATCCTTAGTAGAGCATTACAATATTATGGAAGCTAAACAAGGTCGTAGTTGGGACATTGAGATGGCTTCTAGAGCCAAAATTTCTATAGACTCCTTAGTTAAGGAGTGTGTAGTGGATTTTAGACCCTTCACCACTACCTCGGATCTTGAATCCTCCCACTAGGATCTTAAGGTGTCATTTTGGGCATGGACTGGTTTTCTTCTCATAGAGCTAGATTCTTGGACTATTACTATAAGACTATTGCTTTCATAGATGATCTTGGAGTGGAGTCGGTCATATCAGGACTTAGGAGACCCATTTCTATTCGCACCATCTCCACTATGTAACTTGAGCGGTGTGCGCGATGGGGTTGTTAGTTGTATGCTATCACGGTTGGTGAAAGATCAGAGGATGAGGCTAGTGGGCCATCCCTTGATGACCATCCCATATTGAGAGTTTTTATGTGTTTCGGGGGAGCTACCGGGGTTACCTCACCCACATGAGATAGATTTCCACATAGATCTGGTTTCGGGAGTAGAGCCTATCTCATGAGAACCTTATTGGATGACTAATCCTGAGCTATGTGAGCTCAAGTTGCAACTTGAGGGCCTTTTGGAGAAGGGCCTAATCCATCCTAGTGTATCCCCTTGGGGTGTACTAGTGATCTTTGTAAAGAAGAAGGATGGATCTCTATGGTTGTGTATTGATTACCGTCAATGAATAAAGTAACGATCAAGAATCGTTACCCCTACCCACGTTGATGATTTATTTGATCAGATGAAGGGGCTACAGTTTTCTCCAAGATAGATCTTAAGTCAAGGTACCATCAGCTTAGGATTACGGAGGTAGATATTCATAAGACCACATTCCGTACGAGATATGGCCACTACGAGTTCACAGTGGTACCTTTCGGTTTGATGAATGCACCCGTAGTGTTTATGAGTTTGATGAATGGGGTATTCAGGAATTTTGTAGATCACTTCATGCTCATCTTCCTTGATGAAATTATGATTTACTCAGGTATGCCTGAGGAGCACCTTTGCTAGGTTCTTCAGTGTCTTTGTGAGCAACATCTTTATGGAAACTTGGAGAAGTGTGTGTTCTTGTAGGAAGAGGTGTAGTATTTACACCACATCATTTCTGGGGAAGGTATCATAGTCAATCCTTCCAAGATTCATGCCATCATGGATTATCCAGCACCCACTAGTGTGACCGAGGTGTGCAGCTTCATGGGTTCACCAGGATATTACAGGATATTTGTTCAGGACTTTTCTCGGATTGGACACCCCATCACTTCCCTTCAACAGAAAGGGAATAAGTTTGTATGGTCAGATAGATGTGAGAATGGTTTCAATACATTGAAGGAATGCCTTAGGACAACACCTATTCTTGTAGGACTAGATCCTCGGGGTGAGTTGTATGTTTACACAGATGCTTCTCTGGAAGGATTTGGAGGTGTGTTGATGCAAAGAGGGTAGAGTAGTTACTTTTGAGTCCTTTAAACTTAAGGATTATGAGCTCAATTATCGACTTATGATCTTGAGCGTACAACTTGATTGTGCATGCCTTAATGTAGTGGAGACATTTCCTTCTTGGATGGATATTCACACTTAGGATTGATCACTTGAGTCTTTGCCACCTCTTCATGCAACCCAATCTGAATGTTTGGCTTGGCGTTGGATGGAGTTGCTTTGCGAATATGACATGGAGATAGAGCATGTGAATGGGAAGGAGATTATTATTGTAGATTCCTTGAGTACACAGAGACATGTGGCTATGGCCACCTCGGTGAGCACACATTTACTGAGTAGGATTACGCAGCAACTTCCTCTAGATAGTTTCTACCTTACAACCAGAGAGGAGATTGAGTCTCAAATACCCTTTAAGGGGATATTTGATGTATTTTCATTAGAGAGAGATGGATTTCTTAGATACGAGAGGTCGGATATATGTTCCTACGAGATGGAGGCTTAAGACAAGATATTTTTCTCGAGGATCGTCATGCACCTTATTCACTCCATCACGGGGTGAAGAAGATGCACGCCACCTTGAGATAGTTGTATTTTTGGAGAGGACTTCGAAGAGACGCCTTGTTTGTGTCACACTACTTAGAGTGCCAGAGGATGAAGGCCGAGCATCAGCATCCACCTAGCCTTCTCTTTCCTCACGCCATACCGAAGTGGAAGTGGGACACCATTTCCATGGACTTCATCGTTGGGTTTCTGACATCGAGATACCACCATGATGTCATCATGGTCACGGTGGATAAATTGATGAAAGTAGCTCATTTTTCTCCGGTGAAGACCACATATACAACAAGTGTAGTGGCAAGAGTATATCTAGATGATATTTTTAGATTACACTTTGGATTCCACGAGAAGATCATTTAAGATCGTGATCCTTTATACACTTCAAATTTATAGACCACCATGCAGCATGGTCTTGGGATGAGGATCAATTTCAGCACAAGTTATCACCCTGAGATAGATAGATAGACTAAGTGGGTGAATCAAATCTTGGAGGACATGCTTAGGATGTACATTATGGATCACCAGTCAAGATGGGAGGAGTATCTATATTTGGTGGAGTTTTCCTACAATAATAGTTTTCAGAGTTTGATAGGCATGGCTCATTTTTAGGCATTATATGGCAAAGAGTGCATGACACCTCTTAGTTGGGACAGGTTAGAGGAAAGGGTTTCTCTTAGGCCAGCATTATTACAGGATATGGAGCAGCAGGTTACATTGATCAGATAGAGATTGTAGGAGCACGGGATACGCAAAAGAAGTATGTGGACCAAGTATAGTATAGATCATAGTTTTGAGGTAGGCACGAAAAGCTGTTTCTTCACGTCGGGCCGCATAAGAGCCCTATCCATTACGGAAAAGGTTTTAAGCTTGCTCCTAGGTTTTGGGTTCCTTTGAGATCTTGGATCACATCGGTCTCTTAGCTTATTGTCTATCATTGCCACCTTGCTTGTCTCATGTCCATGTTGTGTTTCACATTTATGTGCTTAGGAGATACATTTTTCATCATTCTCACATGCTAGATTGGACCACATTGCAAGTGTTAGATCAGGGACAGGTGATGGTGGAGCCCATATGAATTATAGAGCGCGGGACCATGGTCCTTCACGCGAGAGAGATTGACCAGGTTTGGGTCCAGTGGGACAGATATGATGAGATTGCAGCTACTTGGGAGAATGCTATTTTACTACGAGTGTAGTTTCCACACCTGTTCCAGTGACTTCCAAGAGGAAGTCAAGTCTAAGAGGAGGGGGATGTAGTGCCCACTTCCCTTTGACACCTTTTTTATTATTGTTTTCTATCTTCATCATTGCACTTATGATCTATTATAGCTTCTTTGATTTAGCATGTTAGTAGATATCGACATACTAAACTGTTATTGATTTGATTCTTATATGATGCATATAGACTACTGGAGACATTTGATGTTGGTATTGATATACCTTTGACATGGTTATTTATCTCTATTTCTGACATGCGATATATTTAGTCATATTGAGTAGATCTTGATAATTGGATTTATGTGGTGATCGTTTTGACATGAATGAAATGTGGAATAAAAATGTGCTAGAAATTTTAAGTGATATCATATTTGCATAGATGATATTAATTCATATATAGTTGATTTTAGATTTATATCGCATATTTGGCATGAATGTTTTAATGCAGCCATGAGGCCAAAGGAGGTATTCTCTGTTTTGCAGGTATATTATATTCACAACAACATCAGGGGATTGGAGACCAACCACATCGGAATTCAAGAAGAATTCAACTAGGGTCACCATGGCAACATGTAATTGTGTGTGTTAGAATTATTTGGTTTGGAGAAAATTGTGACCTAGGGGTCATGTGTTGTTTTGTTTTAATTTCCCTTTCTATTATGTTAGTATGTGTTTTCTTTTAGTAATGAAATTTTACTTGTTTTATTATTTAGATTTTCGATTTGTGTTTACCCCTTTATTATTCATGGGTTGTAGTGTCTTAGTTAATCTAATTTGAATTTGTCCTAAAGTAATTAAAGATGTGACCAGAAAGGAGTTCATTTATTAGAATTGATTTTCTCTTGGATTTTGTGTTGAGTGAAGTGTGTTTGAGTTTTGAGTGTAACACACACTACCCTTCAAGGGAAACTCGAATTTGGCCTTAGAGGCCAAATTTGGAAGCTTGTGGGACAAGTCAAACTTGTCCCACACCTCTTAAATTCCCATGCCAACCCTACCTATGGGTTGGGGGCTCAAATTTAGGCTCTTTTAGGTGTTTTGGGAAGTTAAAAACATGAAATGTTAATTGCATTTTCTTTTAAATATTTAATTTTTTCCTTTGGGGGAGTACGCTTTCTTTGGAGTGTGTAAGGTTGTTGTCATTCCTCCAACCACTAATTAATTGTGCATTGGAATATGAGGTTGACCAAGTTATGTGGAGTGGAGACAAAATCAGGTGGCATCCTACTTGGAGCCCCATCATCCCTCCCTCTCCTTTCTCTATTTATTGAATCCTTGTTTCTTTTTTAGGGTTGGATGATCATTTTTAGTCTCTTGAATTTTTGGAGAGTGAGAGGATTTTGAGAGAGTTTGTGGATTGTTGGAGCTTTGTGGATGCTTGCTTGATCTTTGGAGAAGCTTGGAACTTCATACTTGGAACAAGCTCTACCATGGAGAGGTAGGAGCTTCACCTTAGTTTAAATTATGCTCTTTGCTTTATTGTATGTGTTATATGTTGTGTTGTATGTTGTTGTCTCTTTGGAATGCTTGTTGGGTGTGGGTAGATTTCCTAAGTTGGGAGTGGGAGGAGACTATGGGGATTTTTTCTTGTAGGGAGGCATAAGAGATCACTTTCTTGAGGAGGGAGTTTGGGTTGGGTGCCCCACCTAGTATGAGGAATGCTTGCATTTCTTCTTGTTCTTATTATGAGGGAGACATAAGAGTTTTGAGGGAGGCATAAGAGTGTATGGAGGTATAAGGGGTACTTGACAGAGGCATAAGACTTGCTAGGGAAATTGTGTTTTGCATTGGAGGCTTTTATGTGGCACTCATTCCCATTAGGAGGTATAACTACCCTCCCATAGGTCTTACTCTTTTGGCTTTCTTGATAAGCCTTGTTATATCGTTGTTCGATTGATTTTCTTGTTATTTAGTTGTTGTTGTGTTTGTATGTAAATGGAATGAATGTGAAATTATTTTTAAGTATTTTGGAAGCTAGTAGTTTCCATGAGTTGAAATCTTTTCCCATTGTAATGTGGGTGGGGCTCAGCGGCAAATGGAGAGGATGACTTTTCCTCTCCATTGGATATCTTGGTTAGGTGGAGAGTGTTGCCTCTCCCCTATTTTTTTGTGAATCAAGCAAATTCTTAGAGGATCTATCTTGTTGGAGTTGGAGAATGGAGTCTTGTTGGTGGCCATGTGAAACATTTTTGTATTTTACCCACTTAGAGTGGAAGAAATTGTAATAATGTATTCTTTCTTGTATTAACATTTTGTATGACTTCCCACATCAAGTGGAGAACATTGTTGTAATCTTGTGGAAAGGATTTTACATTAAATATTTATATTTTGAAAAGAAAGAATAAAGATTTGAGTGAATTAGTGTTGAAATGGAAAGGAAAAATACTTCTATTGTAGAGTTGTTTTATTGTTAATATGTAATAAGGGAAAAGAAATGACTGAAATGGATATATAGTGCAAAATTTTAGTTGGAAATTGTTTGTGGAAATGAGAGTTGCATTCAAAAAGTTGTAAATTTGTAAACAGGAAAAATGGAAAAATAGAAATAGTAAGAAGTGGAACTTGATTACAAAATTACATTGTATGGAAAATAAAGTTATTGTGGTTATTTACAATGTATGCATATTGTAGTAGAATGAAAAGAGAAAAAGTTAGATGATATTGTATCTAGGAAAGTTGATTTTATATGAAGAAATGACAAAGAAATAAAATAGATTTACATTCCTTTTGCTCTTATAATGGAAAGAAGAAACTAGTTAGACAAATGGAAATTATCATTGTAAGTAGAGGAATTTTAATAGAGTTGAAAACATTTTAAAATCAATGGATTCACTAAAAAAATGAATAAAGAGCAATAAAACTCAAATCTGGTACTTTAAAATGAACAAAGCCAACTCAAAATGCATTTTTAAATCCTTTAGCAACTTTAAGTTTTTAAAAAATTCTTGGCATAATTGTTCTATTTTTCAAAAACAGGACCGTTGCCCACTGTATGCACGGTGGCGGTCCCATAACCATCGCTAGACTATTGCAGCATGATCTCAAAGCGCCACTCGGTAGGGTGGTGGTCCTATGTTTATCACCCAAGTAAGGTGGTAGTTTCACAATTACCACTCTAAAAGGTGATGGTCCACTTTTTTCATCCTATCGGGCGGTGGTCCTAGTACTGCATTGGTCTACTCTCGGGTGGCGATCCTATCACTTATGATAGAATTCCGCGGACCCGTGCCTATGCATGAAATTTAACTAGATTTCACTAATTCCTAAGTTGTAAAATTTAACCTATTACTACCAACAAGTAAAATAAAGAGAAATGCTATGGAATGGAACAAAAAAACACACAAATGGTGAATCTAAAAGCATTATTTTATTCATAATAAAAGGGGGTAGGGTTTGCCCCAAATTTAAAACCCAATACATAATAACCTTGAAATGAAAATCAAATTAGAGGAGGAAACCCCTCTCAATCTTTAAATGAAATAGATTGCATAAATAAAACTAAAACTAAAGTAAACCTAGACTAAATCTTCATGTAGAATCCTCCATGGCTCCTTCCTTTTTGCTCTCATGGCTTCCTCCTCTCCAACCTGCAAATTTAACAAAAGAAAATGAACCAAATGAGAATATTAGAATGAGAAAAGGGTTTTAATAGACTTTCATAAGGATTTTAGGGCTAAGTTGGGAACCCTAGGATCTAATGGCTAAGATGGATTTGATCCAAGGGTGGAGGATTGACCCTACCTTTATTAAGAAGAAATGTAATTTAAATGTTTAATTTAAAATCCTTAAGGGTATGTGTAGAGGGGTGAGTGGGGCCATGTAATTGCTTAAGGGTGTAATGTCCTTAGAACCCTTAGTGTGTGTAAGAAATTTAATAAAGAATCTTTTAAGCTATTAAGGTAATGAATTTAATAAGTTAGCATAAGGTTAACCTTGTTAGGATTGGACTTAATTAAAGAGAAGAAAACATCTAATTAAGTGAATTAAACCTTGTTACCTTTCTGTAGAACTACTGATTAATGGACCATAGAGATAATTGTGCTAACATGTAACTTTTAACTAGACCTAGTTCTTTGATCGTAAAAATGAGTTAAGTAGTTTAAGTAAGTTGATGAACCCTAAAGGTTAATAACCTTTGTAACATCCTTGTAACTTAAACAAAAAAAAATTAGTTACACTTTCGAGTTAAGTGTTAGGTTGAAGCAAGTTCCTACAACATCGGTTTACGGGTGTCACATGATGAATGATTCTAATGTTTGTAATAACTTGTTGGAAATGATGTCCATTGACATTCCCCTTTAATAAAAACATCTACTCGTCCAACTTCTACCCATGCAATAAAATCCCCTTCCACTCCACGGTTATCTTTAACTTTGCTCCAAACTACATCTGATGCAGAGAATAGTCCTTCCGGAGGACATTGGATAGGAATGTCTAACAAGCGCTTCCACTTTGAGTCTCTCTGATTATACATTGATGTTAATAACACTACAAATTATTAAAATTTGGAAAAAAATGTTCAAGATAACACACTATACAATTAGACAATAACACTAACCATTTGATATTTATATTATAGCTGACGCTAAAATGATAAGACCTGCATTCACAAATGTTCAATATGTTCAAGAAATTGAGGATCATTATTAAAAAAATCAGGTCAACAAAAAGAGTAAAAACGACATCAAGAATCTCATAAAATTGAGCTAGCCATCTTAATTTCACTCTCATATCACTAAAAAAACTAGAATTATTTGAATATTGTTTATTGTAAAACCAATCCTTCTCCCTCACATGATCTCTCACTGCCTCTTTCTTTTCAACAAGCAGCCTAAAAGGTTAGAAAGCTGAAACATGCAAACCCAAAAACTCCTCTTCAAAAATTAAAGCATCTTGCACTTCCCTCAATGATTTCCACTCATGTTTTCAATAGGAAAAAGTATGAATGCAACAATAGGAAATCTGAAAAAGAAGCATGAAGTATGTAGATCATGATCTATCCTTTTTCTCATGAAAGCCAAAACTATAGATGCACAAAGAAGTTGGTGAATATAACTTAATAGCCAAAGGTTGCGAAGAACCAAATCATCAGATTAGATAATAGAGTATCTTTTCTAAGTTATTCAAGGTTGAGAATTGTTTAAAATCAGTTGCTGCCTTATAGAAGAGAATCAACCCAAAAATAGCTCTCAAGGGTATCACAAATCATCACTAGCATCAATATGAAAGTATGGAAATCATTTTAGGTCTCAAACATGCCACCACTCTAAACAACATAGGCTAGAAAAATTCATTATCATCAACCTGATTGGAGGAATCATTCATAATATATAATGAATATAGCTTGTAAAAATAACGTGTTCCATCATTTAGTTTGGGTGACAACGTAATACGTTGTTGTAGTGTTGAAATTAAAGTGTGAGAGAATGAATTGGAAAATATTCCAATTTAATTCAATGAAACAACTTTGAATAGATTATTCAGTGCAAAACAAACTTTAAAAATGTAGGTCGTCAAAGAAACAATGTATTACGTTGAGAAACCACCTACTTTGATATAGATCTTGTAGGCACACTAATATCTGAAATTATAGTTTTATATAGTACACCATGTATCTTATGTAGCCTAGTAACGAGTCAGAACATCGTTATCGTGGGAGTACAACGTAATATGTTGTTAAATTGTTGTACTCATAGTAGGAGGGAATGGATTTAGATCCTGTAGGCACATAAGAATGGTGCATTGCAGTTTTATACACTATAATGACTATATCTTGTAAAAATAATGTGTTCCATCATTTAGTATGGGTGACAACGTAATAATAGGATTTGATACTTTGATGATCCTACATTGTACACATGTGGGCTAAAACCTATGAAGGGCAGAATTGATCATTGAATGGTATCATTTGAAGACCTTGTTTGATGATAAATCAGGTGCATAACAGTCTCATAAAGGATTATCTCCACAAGGGAGAACAAAGATGAAGTTTTATATATGCATTCAAGGATATTTAAGGTTCATAAAAGAGTGTTGTTGAGTTAAGACAGTTTGCATGGAGACAAAGAGAGAGTTTTTTTTAGAACTCAAGAAGAAATGAAGTGTTGAGGTTGGATAAATGGACTACTAGCTAGGAATTAAAAGGTAAATGTGGACAGTGAGGGCAGTCAAGAACTTTACTCAAATTACTTTTCATTTGTTATATGTTTGGAAGTCGGACATAAATTATGATTGAAAAAAGGATAGGTGTGTGCATACAAAGAAAGACTGAGGGAAAGATTGTAGAGAAGAACAAGAACATGAATATGAGACCATGACATGCTCTTTGAGGAGGATTTACCGAGCTAAGAGGTACATAACCTATAATCAATAGAGATTATAAAAATAATGTTGTCCATCATTTAGTTTGGGTGACAACGTAATACGTTGTCGTAGTGTTGAAATTAAAGTGTGAGAGAATGAATTGGAAAATATTCCAATTTAATTGAATGAAACAACTTTGAATAGATTATTCAGTGCAAAACAAACTTTAAAAATGCAGGTCGTCAAAGAAACAACGTATTACGTTGAGAAACCACCTACTTTGATATAGATCCTGTAGGCACACTAAGATCTGAAATTATAGTTTTATATAGTACACCATGTATCTTATGTAGCCTAGTAATGAGTCAGATCATCGTTATCAGGGGTAACAATGTAATATGTTGTTAAATTGTTGTACTCATAGTAGGAGGGAATGGATTTAGATCCTGTAGGCACATAAGAATGGTGCATTGCAGTTTTATACACTATAATGACTATATCTTGTAAAAATAGTGTGTTCCATCATTTAGTATGGGTGACAACGTAATAATAGGATTTGATACTTTGATGATCCTACATTGTACACATGTGGGCTAAAACCTATGAAGGGCAGAATTGATCATTGAATGGTATCATTTGAAGACCTTGTTTGATGATAAATCGGGTGCATAACAGTCTCATAAAGGATTATCTCCGCAAGGGAGAACAAAGATGAAGTTTTATATATGCATTCAAGGATATTTAAGGTTCATAAAAGAGTGTTGTTGAGTTAAGACAGTTTGCATGGAGACAAAGAGAGAGTGTTTTTAGAACTCAAGAAGAAATGGAGTGTTGAGGTTGGATAAATGGACTACTAGCTAGGAATTAAAAGGTAAATGTGGACAGTGAGGGCAGTCAAGAACCTTACTCAAAGTACTTGTCATTGGTTATATGCTTGGAAGTCAGACTTCAATGCTGATTGTTGAAAAAGGATAGGTGTATGCATACAAAGAAATATTGAGGGCAAGATTGTAGAGAAGAACAAGAACATGAATATGAGAACATGACATGCTCCTTGAGGAGGATTTACCGAGCTAAGAGGTACACCAACTATAATGAATATAGCTTGTAAAAATAACGTGTTCCATCATTTAGTTTGGGTGACAATGTAATACGTTGTCGTAGTGTTGAAATTAAAGTGTGAGAGAATGAATTGGAAAATATTCCAATTTAATTCAATGAAACAACTTTGAATAGATTATTCAGTGCAAAAAACACTTTCAAAATGCAGGTTGTCAAAGAAACAATGTATTACATTGGGAAACCACTTACTTTAATATAGATCTTGTAGGCACACTAATATCTGAAATTATAGTTGTAAATAGTACACCATGTATCTTATGTAGCCTAGTAACGAGTCAGATCATCGTTATCAGGGGTAACAACGTAATATGTTGTTAAATTGTTGTACTCATAGTAGGAGGGAATGGATTTGAAATTATTTCAAAGTAATTGAATGAAACAAATTTGAATAGTTTCATAACACTATGATGTGCAAAACAATATTTAGAAATGCATGTCGTTGACACAACAACGTATTACATGGGAAAGCAACCTACTTTGATATAGATCTTGTAGGCACATAAGAATGTGGCATCATAGTTTTATACACTATAATGACTATAGCTTGTAAAAATAACGTATTCCATCATTTAGATTGGGCGACAACGTAATATGTTGTTGTACTGTTGTAATTAAAACTCTCTCAGGAAAAATCTTACCTTGAATATTAGATTTAAGTATCTGAATCACCATTCAACTTATAATTTCTTTGTTTTCAATTAGCCTTGTTTCAAATAAATCTTGCAAACACTAACCAAAATTTTTATTCCTTTCAGCTTTGATAGATGACTATAAAATGATGTTGTGGTAAATGACTGGAAAAGTAGTTCAAAAACTTAATAAATTAATAAACAAGATGAGTTGAACTTATTACTGATTTTAAAAAATGTAATGTTCTTACCTGATTTGCAATGTACAGATTGTTTCCAAACTTTCCTATCATGAGCAATGTTCTTTCTCACAGCCCACCTTCAGAAATATCCTTTAACTTCCATAAAATTGAATGAAATATGAGTGTTGTTCTTTTTTGCAATACTTAAATAAATTCATTTATGTAAAAATAATAAAAAAACAGAACAATGGTGCCAAAAAGTGGAGTAAATAGTTTAATGGATATAATTTAGGTAGCAAGGAATTAATGGTAGCATTCAATAAATATTTGAAATGATGCTTTGAAATGATGTATTGCCCTACAGGCTGCAGCGCAACAAATTCATAACAATAAATGTGAATAAATAGGTAGCGTTGAGCAGTCAAGGAAGTATTGAAATGACTTGAATTTCATTAATTTTTAACTCCGTTAAAACACTGGAAAGTACCCAGTCAAGCACCACCTCACTACTCCATGCGAACTTACTTACGTGAGGAATAGGGCCAGCCCTCCATGGGACCATGCTCTTAGATTTGTTAAAAAAATTACGGGATGTCGGCATGCTAGATTGTCTCCAGACTTCTTCGTTTCCACATTGGATCACAGATCCCGTCTATGGAGGTTCTCATTGACGGCATGAGTGAAGCAGCGCATATTTACTGTGAATTGGTGAAGGTCGGGGTGAATATGAGAATCATTGACATTGGCGAAGGGCTTGGAATCGACAACGACATCACCAAATCTACATCTTGAGACATGTGGGTGGCTTATAGCTTGGAAGAATACGCCTTGACCTAGTGATGCTGGCTTCCCGGATGTCCCTGCAACCAGAAATGACTTTCGCATCCCATGCTCTGCTGTCCTCTGCAGTAAAAGCGGCTGATCTCTGGTCTCTCGTCACTCTCTGCTCATTTTTGACGTGTTTTCTGTGTAACAGAATGTCCCTTCCGTCGGGGTTGGCCTCGACCTCGACTTGCAAACCCTACCAGATGAGCTACTCGGGGAATGCAAATCCATGGAGGCATACGCTCTCCTCGGGGGACATCAAATGGATTTTAGCCTACATGTGACATAGCAAGAATAGGAAACCAAGAAAAGGGTTGGTTTCGTGGAGTCTAGGAAAATAGAAATTTCTGGTCCAAGCAACGGTTGAGGCACCCCAAGATGAACGCAAGCCAAATGCCACCATGGGTTAACAACTTAGCTCTCCATACACAAGCGGAAATGACAGTGTCCGACAGTCATTCCTAACCCAAGTCAAATCACCAATTTGAATCATATATTTTCGCATCGATTAAGAGCCGCAAAATATACCGTGCGAAAAATATACCGTACCATTGCGGCTTGACAAATCGTCTTGAGCCACCAACAAGTTTGATATATAAAAATAGAACAAATGTCACATCGTAGAGCGGTGCAGAAAATCTCTAATGGTGCAGAAAATTTGTTCCGTATGCGTGAGCTACAAGAGAATGGAACGTTGCAGAGGCAGTTCCTCCCAAGGAAGAATGAACGCAAATTTTAAGTAAAAATCAAGAGTGCAGAACAGTCTATGCGTCAACGCATGTACTCCGGAAATCTTCAACGTCCACCCTCGCGCATGTTAAAATTTGCAAGTTCGACTCAAAATAGAAACGCCTTCGGCATAATAAAAAGTGCCCTTCATTTAAACGAGTTTTAAATATATATTTATATTTATTAATATAATTTAAATATAAATCTATATTTTTAAATATGCAAATCCCAACGATGGTGATTTCAAAAAAACAAAAAAATATGAAAAATAGAGAACAAAATTAATTTATAGTTTTATAAACTAAAATAAATGTTAGGAGAACTCTACTAAACGAAGCTCTCGATAATAGTTTTCCTAAAATAAGCACCATTATTGGTTAAATAAACTGCACGAGAGAGATAGATCTATAACCGTAATAGCTCATCATTTTACTATATACAAATTGATCGACCGAATTTGTATCTATATCTCAAGCGGGTTCAATTGTCTCGAGAAGAAACTATTTTCTACGCCACTTGTTTAGTTTGTTATCCGAATAAGAAGAAGAAGATTGAGGATTAGAAGGCTTTTCATCCGGGTGTAATGTCTAGTTGTATTGATTTTTCTTCTTACGCTTGTGAACAACTACGTCCACTTGTAACCATTGTAGCACCATTCCATTGATTAAATCTATGCCAAAAACCTATGTCGTTGATTAAATTTGAAGTGTCACCCACTCGCACGATCTTTGTATCCGTATTTGAAGAGGGTTCAATTGTCTCTAAAGGGAAAATTCCCTGTCACATTTCTGCACAACTTGTCATATTTCACCCGGTTTGATCTAAAACTTGAGCCATATTTATGAAAACAATGGGGAGGGAAAGGTGGTTTTTAACTCTTTCTTTCAAGGTATGCGACGTGGAAGGAAGGGATCAACTCTAAAAATTAAAAGTGAGACCTATTTGAGCCCTTTGATGTTTAACACATGTATGGGAGCATGATCTACTCCATTGATCTCCTACTACTTTGTTAGTTTCACCAAGCTTCACCTCAATGTATATACGCCTTCGGTGTAAAAATCTACACCGCTAAAGTTAACATCAAAAAAAACTACCACCAATCAGAACCTTGGAATTCAAAATTAAAAGAAAAAGGTGTACATGCAACCATAACCATCATTACCATTACATAACAAAAGAAATCCCACAATAGTTCCTTGAAACTGACCATTAATCCTCCTTAACACATTTTCTTCGGTTTTTTTTATAGTTGTCATTTCTTTATTATTATTTCACTCTTCATTTTGGCATATATAAAAAAGCAAAAGTTGTTAAATCCGTTGAATAAAAATCATATTCGAGATAGAGGTTGTAGGAATTTCAGTAGGAAATCATTATGGTAGGATTTCACGCTTGCATGTTATACCACGGCCTCTTGGGGCGCTACAAGATAGTACCCTTTTTGTTAAGTTCTAGGGTGTCTCGCCTTTTGGGCTCACCTATATATCACCTCCCTCCACTTTGAACTTGGGTATTGATGGTGAGGTGGAGCTAGTGGAGCTACGAACAATGGCTACACCACAAAACCGTCCCCATAAATTTGTCACGAAGGCCTTTAAAGAGATAATTTTCTCCTCCTGATGTTGTATTACATGTTTTTGAATTTAATGTTGTGTGCTAATGGCTCGAACATTGTTTACTTATTGGTTACTTTATGGGTCGTGTCCCCTCTTAAATCATGCTTAAATCCTGGGTTAACTTGTCTGGGCCACTCATGGCATCAAGGTTGAGAGTGTGCAAAACATGACTAAATGATTCTTCCTTTTTCAATTGTTTGACCCTTCACATGCCCCAACTATCCTGAACCGTTCGGCTACTTGGTATGTTTGTAACTCCCTGTTGGTTCTTTCCCCTTGGACTAAGGACTTTGTAGTGTCCGAGTTTGCAGCTCTTAAAGTCCCGATCTTAGTGGAGCTCCCTCGTTTTCCGCTTCCATGCATGTATTTTCTTCACCAAATAGCCTCCTCTATTGAGCGAGTTGTTTGCATGGAACCTCAATGCTTCTGTAGCACCCATTTGAAGAAAATGGGTCCGTCTTTGAAGTAAACCTCTCACAAGAATTGAAAGAATTCTTGGAGATCCAAATAGGTGACACTCATTACTCTCAAAGCAAGTTCTTTATAACAACTGCCTAAAACATGTTTTCTTTGCTAGGCCTCGAGATCACAAGATCAAGGATTTTCTAGTGTATGTTTCGTACAATCTCTCAACACCTAAGGTAGCTACTTGAATCCATTAAGCTTCCATGCAAGATGAAGGGTGGAAAAATGTCGGGGATAAAAAAAAGAAAAACATTGTTCATAGGATTAGAACATGTTAGTTATATTATAATATATTATTGGAGTTGTTTTAACAACTCAATTGATTTGAGTTGTGTGTTGTTACATGAGTAACAATCACAACTAAATAGGATTTGTGATATTATTGGGAAAGTAGTTTCCTAAAAATAGGGATGTAAATACCTATTTATATGTAGTGGCATATGTTGTATAATCATCTGGAATTAATTATGAAGAATATCATTATTCCGTGATTAATATTGTGTGTTATTCTTACGTAAAACTGATCCAAAGCTGAGATTTGGTATAAGAGTGAGCAATCAATTAAAATTTCTTACAAATAATGGTTTAAGTGTGATATATGATTATTAGATTTATGTGGAGAAGTAACAATGATTTTCTTTCTATCCTCATGGATGCAAGAAACGTGGTGTGTTTTGGCATAGAAACAGGCTTCATCAATTGCTTGAGTTCCTTCTCATACTGCCATTTTGAAATAATCTGGACCTATGGACCCAAGTTGACAACAACACCCATGCACTATTGGACATGTACCATAAGTTCGGCATTAACTCTTTCTGTGTAATTTTTTCGCTTAGATTTGTTATTTCAAATGTTCTTCACTGTCCATTACTAGATGAGACTTCGTTAGATTAGTCCTGTGATAAATCACATTTGAGAAAAGGATCAAATAAATTACTCTTCAATAGTTGTTTACACTGGGGCTTCGTTCATGGTGGATCGGACATCATTTGATACTTGGTATCTTTTGCGTAGCAAATTACTCTTCTCTCAATATCTTGCACAAATCGATGAATGAATGTTGAGAAGATTCTCATGAAAATATTGTCTTCTCGGTACACATCCGAGTAAGATCTGCGTAATGGGAAGGTAGATATTCATCTAATAGCCACAATTTCCATCATCCACGTGTAATTTGATCAGGTCAAGTAGGTGGTTTTGTTAGTCAATATTAAATTTTTTTTAGATGAAATCGGTTGAGGTTTAGTCGAATGGTTTTAAAAATGTTTTTAAAATTTTCCATGGGTCAATTGCCATAGATATTTGTTATTTATTGTGTCTTAGGTTTACAATTATAACATTGTTATAAAAAGTAATCTTTAATTACTTTTTAATAGTTGTTTTTAATCAATTATTTTGTATTGCCATCTTGTATAGTCAAAAGGAGTTATTATGTCCTAGTCGTTCATGTATATTAGAATTAATAGATTTGTAGTTGTCCATTACAAATCGAATTTATAGTCATTATTATCTATTTGTTTGTAAAAAGGTGAATTTTTGGTTTCAGCCAACACCTATTTTAAAAAAATTTGTGAAGAGTCATAATGGATAAGTTGAGTCACGTTGAAAAATTTGAAGGTAAATATTTTCATACTTGGCAAGTATGAAACGAGTTCTTCCTAATTAACAAAGGCTTGTGGGATATTGTTGATGGAAAAGAGAAGAAACTGACAAATGCAGATGAAGCAGAAAAATGGAAAGTAGAGATCGAAATGCTACAAATATTATTGGATTAGGTCTATCAAATTCTTATTTGCATCATATAGACTTAAAAAAGTTGTCTCACACAATTTGGGAGACATTGAACAAATTGTTTGGATCACAAGTTGGAAGCGTAGCAATATATTTAAAGCAGAGATTGTTGGGCCTCAAGATGGAAAAAGGAGACAAAATGGTGGAATTTATTAGTAAGTTTCATTCTATTTGCAATCAACTAGTGGGAATAAGTGTAGATGTTCTGGTGAAGATACTAAAGCAATATTAATCAAAGCATACCTCCATGCTATTCTAACATGGTCTTTACATTGAGTAAAATAAATTCAAGTTTAGAAGAACTTATTTCTTCTTTGTTAGATGAAGAAAAGAGAATCATGTTTACGGAACTAGAGGAAAAATCCCTATATGGTAAGAAATAAGATAAAAGAATATCTAAATCTTCTTTCAGACCTGGATCATCTTATAAATATTCAAAGAAGCGGCTCACCTGTTATTACTATAGACAATCTGGTCACTTTTCCTCAAATTGCAAGAAAAGAGAACAAGACTTACTTGATGGGAAACTGCAAGATAATGCCATGGTCGTTGATGACGAAGGAGAAAATGAAGAGGAAGGAAAAACTACTTATACAAAAATCCAAGGATAAAGATTTTCTCTATTAGATAATTTTTCATTGGAGGATGGAGGCAATGGAGGTGGAGGTCGACAACGACCTCTCGTCGGTCACCTGACTTGACGAGGCCGCATAGAGCTGTGGTGGCATATATATAGTGTGAGTATATGCTTTTCAGTGTGGTTTCATGCACTTCAATTTTTACAGTTTGTAGTTTTCAATAAGTGGAAATTTCACATTGAGGGGGGAACATGATCAACATGATCCAATGTTCCATTTCCAATTTTTCAGTTGTGTATGTGATTATTCCTATTTCCCCAATGCAAAAACATAGTAAAGAATAGATAGCACAGTGAAATGCAACATCATGAGTCTTGATGAGGTAGAACAGTCAAATGTGTTCATGTTCATACCTAGGTTTGTGGTTAGCCTCCTAAAAACCATTGAGGATGCTCAGATGTGTTCCTGCTTGAGTTCCCACACTACTAGGTCAAATGTGTTCCCTGGAGTGAATGGTTGATAAGATGATGATTCTTGACCATGTTCCCATCCTTGTCGGTCAGATGTGTTCTCGAGAGTGCATGGTCGATAAGAAGTTGATGTGTTCCTTCTTCTACCTTCATTTTCAGTGTGTACTAAGATCATGAGTGCGCAAAGGTGGTAGGCTATTGAGGAAGTGCGAAAGTTATTTTTTTACCATGTAAACATTAAGGTGGGAATGTTAGTTATATTATAATATATTATTGGATTTGTTTTAACAACTCGTATGATTTGAGTTGTGTATTGTTACATGAGTAACAATCACAACTAAATAGGATTTTGTGATATTGTTGGGAAATTAGTTTCCTAAAAAATAGGGATGTAAATACCTATTTATATGGAGTGGCATATGTTGTATAATCATCTGGAATGAATTATGAAGAAGATCATTATTCCGTGATTAATATTGTGTGTTATTCATCTGTAAAACTGATCCAAAGATGAGATGTTCTAAGTAGAAAAATTAGATAGAATGCATTTTGATTGTTGGAGGAATGTTCTGTGTTGTGTAAACCACTCTGTAAATTTTAAAACTATGCCCAACTAAGAAACTAATCATAACTTTCCCCTAGTCATAGGAACCCAGGAAAGGTCATGAGCACCCAACCACTCATATATGTATTTGGGTAATGACATCTTTGCTAAATTGAAGACCCAAGTCAGAATCTAGCTCGTTATGTGTCTATAAATCTATTCTATTCCTATATTATGTAGGCATGTACTAAAGCTCTGAGTTTTTGTATGGGGTGACTGATTAGCCCAATGTATGCACCCCCTCGTTTTGGGTGCATGCGATGTCGCTAGGAGGATGCAGCCCAAAGGAGGACCTGATGTTGATCTCGAAACTGTTACCTTGCAAGGGGGAATGTGCATGATATAAACCAAGGAACATGCAAACAAAGTGGCTAGGACATGTTCTATTAAAAAAATACATGTACGCATATAGAATAAAATGCGTAATCGAGTAAGCAAGAAGACAAATTAGACTACAAAAATAGAGTTTCAAACATGGGAAATTACTCACAATATCCCAAGACAATCAATGTCGAAGTGGCATAAAGTATATAAGGAATGAAATTACAAGACATAGGGTATAACTCGTGAACAATGGCATATAATGGAAAATAGTGGCAAAAAATATCAAGCAAAATATCACATAACCATCTTGGAAAATAGTTCCTGCAAATAAAATGATGCACATGAAGCACTCGTTAGCATGTTCGAAAGATAAAAAGTATGTCAAGACCTACATATATTGATAGAATAGTCTGCTAGTAAGAATAGGAATTAGTATAAAATGAAACAATACTATAGGTAAATATATTTCATGGAAAATAAAACAAAACTTTTTCATCACACTACCTATGCCCGTATTTTGGTAGAAATGGATACTTCAAAGGACCTTTCTGCTTCTATCGAGCTGAAAGTTAAGGAAAATTTATGGGTCCAATCTATGGACTACGAAGGTCTTCCTTTTAGATGCAGAAATTACTTCTCTCTAGATCACCTAATCTCAAATTTTACTATTAAGAAAACCTTAAGTTATATAAGCAATTAGTGGAAAAAAATTAAAGTTAGTACTTGGAAATTTTTGTTGATTTAGATTTAGAACCAGATGAAGAATCTCCTCATACTTCTTAATTATTCTACACAAAACTGTTGGTACTAACACAAAAAATCAGAAGAATCCACAGTTAGTCTCACATTCTCAGGGGCAATCTCCCACCATCGATTTGTAGGTGGCTATTCCTATTTACTCAAAGGATGATAATGAGGAATGGATGAAAGTGAAGAGGAAAAAAATGAAAAATATTAAGTTCAACACCTCGTTCCCATGAACAGGAACTGATCAGTTCCTTGTTCTTGTGATTTGGTATTTTTTTGGACGTGTTCGGGATACTTTGTGGTGGTGCTCTGTTTGTTTTATTGCATTGTTCTATTTTATTCTTGTTTGGTAGCTTGGTAGTTATTGCTTCTCTATGCTTTATATTCATCTCGGTTGGAACCCATTTTTCTTATTGTGCTCATTTTTTTTATTAGGATCCTAAGACCTTTCATTATACTTGGGGTATGCTCCCCATAAAAACCATCTACCCTTAATAAAAACAGAATAAGAAGTAATATAAACTGAAACAATAGAACCGGATATATGTAAGAGTAGAAATGTAGATGCCCCAAGGAGCCTCGGTGGGACTATTAAGAGGTACAATGCCAAGCATCCATGTTGCGTATGGAGATTTGTAAGAAGTATGCATTCACAACTAAAGACCGAGTGAGCATTCATGTATATATAGAAAATATAATGACATATTGGGTATCCATCTAACATAGTAATCCAAGTGTAACATGTAAGTAAGAGAAAACAAGAGCATCACTACCAAGATATGTAATATGCTATAAGTGAGTGAAATGGAATCATTTGCAAAGTGAGTTCTATAGAGGTGGCGTGCCCCCACCGGGTGGATTGTTATGAGTATGCATGAGATGAGACTCATTTATAAAGACCCCTCAATAGTCAAGAATGAACCATAGAATAAAATTGCATCATCGGGAAATGGTTTGAATTGCGGGCTAGAAAAATATGATAAATGAAGCATTGATCATAGAGTGTAGAATAGGTGGGGTTCATTTCAGATTTATGCCCTTAGCATTCAAGTATGAACCACCAAATTAGAGTGCATCATAGGGTGATGAGTACATCATGTAAAATTAGATACCAAATTTTTTATCTTGAATGTAGAGAGTGAGAGAAGTGTGTATGATGTTTGATAGTAGATGCTAAAAAGAAATGACATGAATGCCCAAAGTGTGAAAGTGTGTAGTGTGTATGATCTAGTTGAAGATAGAAAGAGATATCTTGAATGTATAAAATGTGAAGTCTATAGGATGTAAGGTTCATGCATGTAGTATGTCCTCAACATTTAAGTGTGAACCTTAGCATAAGAGTGCATCATAGGGTAGTGACAATGCAAAATGTATCAAGATGGGTAATGATGCTTAGAAAGATGAAACATTCAAAGTGCAAATCGTATGAATGGAAATATTAGACAACTAGTGATGTTAGGATGGGGAAGTAAACTTGATGCCCCCAAGTGTGTGATGATGAGAAGAATCAAGTAACATCATCTAAGAGATCATAATTTTCATGATCGAGGTTATACTGAGAGAAGCGTCAAATACCTAGTAAACAATAGTGTGTGGTTGATCATATAAAGAGCCATTGTAGTGTATGTTGTACATTACCATTGTGTATTCTTTATGAGTGAAAGGTGGTAGTGGACAACTATGTGCATAAAAGAAAGTAAGATTATTTTAATAGCCAAGAAATTAATCACGGAAAACGAAACACGGTAGAAAGGCATAGGAAATGCGATATCAATATGTTCAAGATCTAAAGTGCCACCAATGTATTCAATAAAGATTTCCTAAGTGTAAGCATAAAAGTATGAGATGTTTGTGCAATAAAGACAAATAGATGAAAAATACGGAGGCCATAAGCAACACGATGAGAAAAATCCAAGATAGAGGTGAGGAAAATTAGGGTGAGGAAGGAGATCATCCAATGCAAATCCTCATCAAGCTAGACCCTCATGCATGAAAACATTATCGGGACTAGTGGGATAGAATAAAATATGTGGCCTATAAGAATTATTGATGAAAAGAGTTCATGTGAAAGTAGGAAGTTGTAATGAAGAGTCTTCAAGGTAAGAGGAGGAATTTGGTATGATGTCCAATCTAGAAATGGTCCCATGGAGACGAATCATGTAGGTGGTAGGGGTAGAAGATTCCACGAGCTGATAATCATCAATGAGATATGTAGGAGTATTATGGGGGTGACCAAAATTATGATAAATAGATTGAGTATGAAGAATAGTGAGTGGATATAGAATGTAATATTTGAATGGGTCACAATAAAGAAAAATAGTATACAAATTACCATCATGAAGGAACTTAATGCATCGATGAACTGTAGAAGGTAGTGCGTGAATAGAATGAAGCCATGGTCAACCACGTAATAAATTGTATTGGAGATTGGAATCGATGAAAAATAATATTATGGGGATAGTTTTTGACCAACTATGATAGGTAAGTTGACATGTCCCATGCATGTTCATATAAAAGAATCTATGAAGATAAATAGAGGTTCGAGTGAGATTTTCTAAGGAAATGCCAAGTTGTTGAAGAAATGTAATATTACAAAGACTGAGCTCTGGCCCATTATCAACTAGTACATGCCTAATACATATGTTATATATGGAAGTGTTAATATAAAGAGGAGGATCATTTTTCATAAATAGAAACAATGGTAGTGAGATCAGATGGGAAAATAAAGTCTTTGAGAAAACAAATCAATGAATGAATTATATACAAGATCTGAATCAAAATTGGTAAGAATGGGAGTATAGGCCAAGAGAGAATTGATTTTAGCAGAAGAATCAAGATAAGCTTGAATAAATTAATGATTAGAGATATCCATGATTGGATTAAATAGATCCAAGAGTGTCCGAATGGAAGGGTTCACCAAATAATTTTAAAAATATATAACTTTTGAAATTGTACTTATAGAGTAACAAATGTACACAAGAAATAAGATAAATAAAAATTAAACCCTTAGTTTAAGAGGGAGAGTAAACTACTGAGATAAGTTTTCAATAAATCGCGAAGTGTTCTGAATTGAAACAATGATGAACATGAGGAGGAAACTATTAAAAAATTTCGAGTAAATTCTTGAACTCTCAGAGTACACCGGGACTAGGGCTCCCGAAATACGACTAGGGTACCTAGGTGCTATAAACAACTTGTAGGCACCCATGACTACACAAGAACTCATAAATATATTTTTGTTATGTCATATGATGGTAGCTAACCTTCACGGTTGGTCACCTGTATGTTTTTGGATGATCATAGAATTCACTTGTAACTTGCAAAATAGATAATATCAAGTGCAAAACCGAAAAAAAAATCAAATCCTTAAAGAGAAAGATGTGAGTGGGGAGTCGACCGACCTTGGTGGTCACTGAAAGTATAAACTTACGACCAAGTGCTTCACTACATTTCATACTCCATGTATTTTTATGTGTGTGTATAAATTGTGTGTTAGGTAGCTCTTGTGCATGACGATCTTGATAGTGAGCGATAGGTAGATGTAGCATTGTACATAGATGTGTGGACGGAAATAAAACTTCTCTTCTTATGCATGTATGTAGAAAATGTTATCCCTTGTCCCTTGGGTTATTCCTAGATGGATGCCTTGATGCTCTTACGGTACCTTTGGATGTAATCTTAGGTGATGATAATATATGCTTAGATTTTTTCCCTTATTATGGTCACATAGCTTTATATACGATTCCCTTATTTGAATTTTGTAATTAAGAAATAAAAGGTCGAACCATAAGAAAAAAAATGCTCGAAAGATAAAAGAGGCCCAAAAGAGGCGATGAATATAAATAAGGGTCGGGGTTCCCACTGAAGGATGGGGTTTGTAGGCACTTTGGTGTTTTGTCTAGGTGATGGTTTGAAATTCATAAAATATAGAATCGTAAAGTATCAACTAGGTTGTATGGTGTAAAGGACCGAGAGGGAAAGTAAGAAATAAAGACAAAAGGCCAAAGATAGTTGTGAATTGGTAGTTTTCTTAGTTAGGAATTATATGAATAGTGGTATGTGATCAGGCCCTATTAAATTACCCAAAGTGTGTGATTTAGTGTCTACATCGATGAAGCATAGTTGAGTTATAGGATTGTATGAAGCATAATAATGGTCAATTCCCGTGGAACCGGTGTGATGCCTTCGACAACTTTTTTACTAACTCGTATGGAACTCAATCCACATTTTTATTGAATTATATGTCATGCAATATAATGGGAATTATTGGACGCCAATTTTAAGTATATAATTCGTGATGCTTTCCAAAAAAATTCCAACTTAGATGTTTTGTGTCTTGAGAAAGATGAAACATTCAAAGCACAAATCATAAGAATGGAAATATTAGACAACTAGTGATTTTAGGATGGGGAAGTAAACTTGATGCCCCCACAAGTGTATGATGATGAGAAGAATCAAGTAACATCATCTAAGAGATCATCATTTTCATGGTCGAGGTTAAATGGAGAAGCGTCAAAGACTTGGTAAGCAATAGTGTGTGGTTGATCATATAAAGAGCCATTGTAGTGTAAGTAGCACATTACCATTATGTATTCTTTATGAGTGAAAGGTGGTAGTGGACAACTATGTGCATAAACACAAGTAATATTATTTTAATATCCAAGAAATTAATCACTGCAAATAGAAACACGGTCTAAAGGCATAGGAAATGTGATATCAATATGTTCAAGATCTAAAGTGCCACCAATGTATTCAAGCAAGATTTCCTAAGTGTAAGCATAGAAGTATGAGATGTTCATGCAATAAAGACAAATAGATGAAAAATGCGGAGGACATAAGCAGACCGATGCAAAAATTCCATGATAGAGGTGAGGAAAATTAGGGTGAGGAAGGAGATCATCCAATGCAAATCCTAATCAAGCAAGACCCTCATGCATGAAAACATTATTAGAACTAGTGGGATCGAATAGAATATGTGGCCTATAAGAATTATTGATGAAAAGAGTTCATGTGAAAGTAGGAATTTGTAATGTAGAGTCTTTAGGGTAAGAGGAGGAATTTGGTACGACGTCTAATCCGAAATGGTCCCATGGAGATGAATCATGTAGGTGGTAGGGGTAGACGATTCCATGAGCTAATAATCATCAATGAGATACGTAGGAATATTATGGGGGTGACCAACATTATGATAAATCGATTGAGTATGAAGAACAATGAGTGGATATAGAATGCAATATTTGAATGGTTCACATCAAGAAAAATAGTATACAAATTACCATCATGAAGGAACTTAATGCATCAATGAACTGTAGAAGGTAGTGCATGCATAGAATGAAACCATGGTCAACCACATAATAAATTCTATTGGAGATTGGAATCGATGAAAAATAATATTATGGGGATGGTTTTTGACCAAATGTGCTAAGTAAGTAAGTTGACATGTCCCATGCATGTTCATATAAAAGAATCATAGCTATGAATATAAATAGAGGTTCTAGTGAGATTAGCTAAGGAAATGCCAAGTTTTTGAAGAAATGTAATATTACAAAGACTGAGCTCAGGCCCATTATCAACTAGTACCTGCCTAATACGTATGTTATAGATGGAAGTGTTAATATAAAGAGGAGGATCATTTTTCATAACTAGAAACAATGGTAGTGAGATCAGATGGGAAAATAAAGTGCTGAGAAAACACATCAATGAATGAATTATATACAAGCTCCGAATCAAAATTGGTAGGAATGCGAGTATAGGCCAAGATAGAATTGATTTTAGCGGAAGAATCGGGATAAGCTTGAATAAATTCATGATTAGAGATATCCATGAGTGGATTAAATAGATCCAAGAGTGTCCGAATGGAAGGGTTCACCAAATAATTTTAAAAATATATAACTTTTGAAATCGTACTTATAGAGTAACAAATGTACACAAGAAATAAGATAAATAAAAATGAAACCCTTAGTGTAAGAGGGAGAGTAAAATACCGAGATAATTTTTCAATAAATCTCAAGTGTTACGAATTGGAACAATGATGAACATGAGGAGGAAACTATTGCAAATTTGCTAGTTAAATTCTTGAACTCTCAGGTACACTGGGACTAGGGCTCCTGGAATACGACTAGGGTACCTAGGTGCTATAGACAACCGGTAGGCACCCATGACTACACAAGAACTCATAAATATACTTTTGGTATGTCATATGATGCTAGCTAACCTTCATGGTTGGTCACCTATATGTTTTTGGATGATCGTAGAATTCACTTGTAACTTGCAAAATAGATAATATCAAGTGCAAAACCAAAAAAAAATCAAATCCTTAAAGAGAAAGATGCAAGTGGGGAGTCGACTTACCTTGGTTGTCACCCGAAAAGAGTAAACTTACGACCAAGTGCTGCACTAAATTTAATACTCCATGTAGTTTTTATGTGTGTGTATAAATTGTGCACTAGGTAGCTCTTGTGCATGACGATCTTGATAGTGAGCGATAGGTAGATGTAGCATTGTACATAGATGTATGGACGGAAATAAAAACTTCTCTTCTTATGCGTGTATGTAGAAAATGTTATCCCTTGTCCCTTGGGTTATTCCTAGATGGATGCCTTGATGCTCTTACAATACCTTTGGATGTAATATTAGGTGATGATAATATATGATTAGATTTTGGTCCCTTATTATGGTTACATAGCTTTATATTTATATGATTCCCTTATTTGAATTTTGTAATTAAGAACTAAAAGGTCGAACCATAAGAAAACAAGATGCTCAAAAGATGAAAGAGGCCCAAAAGAGGAAATGAAAATAAATAAGGGTCGGGGTTCCTCGAAGGATGTGGGTTCTAGGCACTTTGGTGTTTTGTCTAGGTGATGGTTTCCAAAGTCATAAAATATAGAACCGTAAAGTATCGACTAGGTTGTAGGGTGTAAAGGACCAGAGGGAAAGTAAGAAATATAGACAAAAGGCCAAAGATAGTTGTGAATTGGTATTTTTCTTAGTTAGGAATTATATGAATAGTGGTATGTGATTAGGCCCTATAAAATTACCCACGGTGTGTGATTTAGTGTCTACATCGATGAAGCATAGTTGAGTTATAGGATTGTATGAAGCATAATAATGGTCAATTCCCGTGGAACCGCAGTGTGATGCCTTCGACAACTTTTTTACTAATCGCTGTATGGAACTCAATCCACATTTTTATTGAATTATATGTCATGCAATATAATGGGAATTATTGACGCCAATTTTAAGTATATAATTCGTGATGCTTTCCAAAAAATTCCAACTTAGATGTTTTGTGTCTTGAAGGATGAAACATTCAAAGCACAAATCGTAAGAATGGAAATATTAGACAACTAGTGATGTTAGGATGGGGAAGTAAACTTGATGCCCCCCAAGTGTATGATGATGAGAAGAATCAAGTAACATCATCTAAGAGATCATCATTTTCATGGTCGAAGTCAAACGGAGAAGCGTCAAAGACCTAGTAAGAAATAGTGTGTGGTTGATCATATAAAGAGCCATTGTAGTGTAAGTTGTACATTACCATTGTGTATTCTTTATGAGTGAAAGGTGGTAGTGGACAACTATGTGCATAAAAGAAAGTAATATTATTTTAATAGTTAAGAAATCAATCGAGTGTAAACAGAAACACGATCGAAAGCATAGGAAATGTGATATCAATATGTTCAAGATCTAAAGTGCCACCAATGTATTCAAGAAAGATTTCCTAAGTGTAAGCATAGAAGTATGAGATGTTCGTGCAATAAAGACAAATAGATGAAAAATGTGGAGGCCATAAGCAAAGTGATGCAAAATATCCATGATAGAGGTGAGGAAAATTAGGATGAGGAAGGAGATCATCCAATGCAAATCCTAATCAAGCTAGACCCTCATGCATGAAAACATTATCAGAACTAGTGGGATCGAATAGAATATGTGGCCTATAAGAATTATTGATGAAAAGAGTTCATGTGAAAGTAGGAAGTTGTAATGTAGAGTATTCGGGGTAAGAAGAGGAATTTGGTACGATGTCCAATCCAGAAATGGTCCCATGGAGACGAATCATGTAGGTGGTAGGGATAGAAGATTTTGTGAGCTGATAATCATCAATGAGATACGTAGGAGTATTATGGGGTGACCAACATTATGATAAATTGATTGAGTATGAAGAACAATGAGTTGATATAGAATACAATATTTGAATGGGTCATAGTCAAGAAAAATATTATACACATTACCATCATGAAGGAACTTAATGCATCGATGAACTGTAGAATGTAGTGCATGCATAGAATGAAGCCATGGTCAACCATGTAATAAATTGTATTGGAGATTGGAATTGATGAAAAATAATATTATGGGGATGGTTTTTGGCCAACTGTGAAAGGTAAGTTGACATGTCCCATGCATGGTCATATTAAAGAATCATAGCTATGAAGATAAATAGAGGTTCGAGTGAGATTAGCTAAGGAAATGCCAAGTTGTTGAAGAAATGTAATATTAAAAAGACTGAGCTCAGGCCCATTATCAACTAGTACCCTCCTAATACGTATGTTATATATGGAAGTGTTAATATAAAGAGGAGGATCATTTTTCGTAACTAGAAACAATGACAAGTGAGATCAGATGGGAAAATAAAGTGCTTTGAGAAAACACATCAATGAATGAATTATATACAAGCTTGGAATCGATAATGGTAGGAATGCGAGTATATGCCAAGAGAGAATTGATTTTAGCAGCACAATCGGGATAAGCTTTAATAAATTCATGATTAGAGATATCCGTGATTGGATTAAATAGATCCAAGAGTGTCCAAATGGAAAGTTTCACCAAATAATTTTAAAAATATAGAACTTTTGAAATCGTACTTATAGAGTAACAAATGTACACAAGAAATAAGATAAATAAAAATGAAACCCTTAGTGTAAGAGGGAGAGTAAAATACTGAGATAATTTTTCAATAAATCCGAAGTGTTCTCAATTGGAACAATGATGAACATGAGGAGGAAACTATTACAAATGTGCCGAGGTAAATTCTTGAACTCTCGGTACACAGGACTAGGCGCCTGGAACACGACTAGCGTACCTAGGTGCTATAGGCAAGCTGGTAGGCACCCATGACTACACAAGACCTCATAAATATGTTTTTGTTATGTCATATGATGGTAGCTAACCTTCACGGTTGGTCAGCTATATGTTGTTGGATGATCATAGAATTCACTTGTAAAGTCTTGCAACAAAAATAATATCAAGTGCAAAACCGAAAAAAAAATCAAATCCTTAAAGATAAAGATTCAAGTGGGGAGTAAATCTTGACCTTGGTGATCACTGAAAGAATAAACTTACGACCAAGTCTGCACTACATTTCATACTCAATGTAGTTTTTATGTGTGTGTATAAATTGTGCACTAGGTAGCTCTTATGCATGATGATCTTGATAGTGAGCGATAGGTAGATGTAGAATTGTGCATAGATGTGTGGATGGAAAAAATACTTCTCTTCTTATGCGTGTATGTAGAAAATGTTGTCCCTTGTCCCTTTGGTTATTCCTAGATGGATGCCTTGATGCTCTTACAATACCTTTGGATGTAATCTTAGGTGATGATAATATATGATTAGATTTTGGTCCCTTATTATGGTCACATAGCTTTATATTTATATGATTCCCTTATTTGAATTTTGTAATTAAGAACTAAAAGGTCGAACCATAAGAAAACAAGATGCTCGAAAGATAAAAGAGGCCCAAAAGAGGTGATGAAAATAAATAAGGGTCGGGGTTCCCTGAAGGATGGGGGTTCCTAGGCATTGGTGTGTTGTCTAGGTGATGGTTTCCAAAGTCATAAAATATAGAACCATAAAGTATCGACTAGGTTGTAGGGTGTAAAGGACCGAGGGAAAGTAAGAAACAAAGACAAAAGGCCAAAGATAGCTATGAATTCATAGTTTTCTTAGTTAGGAATTATATGAATAGTGGTATGTGATTAGGCCCTATAAAACTACCCAAAGTGTGTGATTTAGTGTCTACTACAGATGAAGCAAAGTTGAGTTATAGGATTTTGTGAATCATAATAATGGTCAATTCCCGCAAAACCAAAGGTGTGATGCCTTCAACAAATTTTCTACTAATCGTATGGCACTCAATCCACATTTGTCATGAATTATATGTCGTGCAATATAAGGGGAATTATTGACTCCAATTTTAAGTATATAATTTGTGATGCTTTCAAAAAAATTCCAACTTAGATGTTTTGTGTCTTTAGAAAATTAATTCATAGGTTTTTATTGTTAATGATTTGCAAATCCATTTGGTTTGACAACTCGACTTTCACTAGTAATCATGATGGAGTTCGTGGGGGTTTAATTTTTTTTTGCCCCTAAATGGAAACCCTTATATATGAATCATGGTGGAGACCCCACCAATAAAGCAATCTGGGCTCTCTTTAGTATTGAAATCCACCCTTTTGGCTTCATCAATATTTATGCTTCGATGATACACCTTAAATGAATGATCTTTGGATGTTGATAGCCAATGAAATCCACGATGCCGATTTGGTAATTTGCAATGACTTTAATATAGTTGAGTTACCCATATATAAATGTGGGCATCTTCCTATGCAATGGATAATGAGTTGAAAGGTTGGAAATTTTATATACGTAATAAATTTGGATTTTATGATCTAAAAACCTCAAGCGAGGCCCACCACCGAAACCTAGTTCACTTGGTCCAATCTCAAAGGTAGATCGGATTGGGTTCTGAAATGAATCGATAGGGCCATGTTTTCAGAGTTAATATTTATTTAGTTCGACAAAAATTATTACTTTCGTGTGGAAGCGATGCAAAATTTTGTCCTTTTTGACCACTTCACTATTAGATATCATGTCATTTGGTAAGATAAGAGGCCTTTTAGTCATAAAGGCTAGAGTTTTCTAAACACATCCTTGATGGAACATGGACGAAACTTAATCCTATCAAGCGAGTGTGGAACTTAACTCCTTGGCTACGTCACCTACATAATTATTATCCAACTCTTCTATCTAGTCGGACTAAATGGTTGAAGTATGCAATGAATATGACAACATGATTCCTTAGAATCTATGGTCTATAGCTGGCCAACATTTTTCTCCATTCCTATTCTATGAATTCCTTAGCTATCAGCCAAGTGGTGGTGGAACTTGAGGGAAATCCCTTCTTCTAAGCCTTACAACTCCAGGTGGTAGAACTTAGACAAAAATTGAAATTGTGAACAATTATAATGCTTAAGGCCCACAAATATGTGTCCACCATCACGGCTCAAGGTGGGGATCAGTTTTTAAAGGATTTTTTCCAAGCGTGGAAAGCCAAACATTCCTTTCAAAAATCCCATTAGTATGTGACGGTGGATCTTCGCTCATGGATCCCCAACTCAAATTAGAGGCATTTCTTTACTCACTACAGAAAGTTTTTAAAGAACAAACTACTTTAGCAAAGTGATAAGATTCGTTAGATCTATTATTCGTCACATTGTCATGAAATATTTTTAGTAACATATTTTTTACGTTACTACATGCTCTCCCTCCACGATTTGTAGGAAGCGGTTATGCAAATGGAAAAATACAAGGCATTGAGTTGTGATGGATTCCCCTGCAAATTTTATATATCACTATGGGATACGGTTGGCTCGAGAACTTTTTGAGGTTTACCTACATGGAATTTAGAACCGGTCCTCGGTACCCATATTATAAAAGGTAATATCAAGTTCATCCCTAAGAATCGAGACCCTAAGTTGATAAGAAATCATCATCCTAAAATATTTCTTAATGTGTCTTAAAAATTCATTGCCAAATCTCTTATCATTTGGTGTGACACATTCTTCTTTCCATTTTCTAGTCGAGAAAACTATTTTCATCTAAGGGCGTTATATATTTAGCAATATCATCGTGGTCTAGGAAGGCATGTAATGGGCGCACATATCTAACCATCAAATCCATCTTAATGAAATTTACTTCAAGAAATATTACGACTGGATAGAGTGGTCGTTCATTGTTTTTATTTTTCAATCCCTAATTTATTTTGATCTATTAAGATGATATTTTCCCATGCATCCACCTATATCACCATGAATGGGGACAAATCAAACACTTTTGGCCCTTTCATATCCGTCTCGGTAAAGATTTCGCTAGATCCCACCCTTTATGTTATTACAAATGAATGGGTTTTCTATCTATTTTCCAAAGTGAAATCTTAGGGGCTTTTCAAGGGAATTAGTTTTCCTTCCTCCAATAATTCCCAACTTCTTAATGGTCATTTCATGGAAGATTCCTTCCTTAATATCTTTTAACATAAAAGTAACATTAGCAATGCTATGTAGTGCCTTAACACTTTCTATTTAGCTTCACGTTTTCCATTTAATGGTGTAAAACACACTATTACAAACAATCCTTCCTCCCCACACCCCATTGAATGGATATGTATGATTAGAAGATGCTTGACCCATTTCAAATGTTAAATTTTCTTGGTATTCCTTTTTTTTTTTAAGCTTTGAACTTTGAAATATTTTGCAATATGTCATCCAAGCGGAGTAGCTCAAAAGTGGGAATATTAGATTACTAATACACTATCTATAATGGGAAATTTTCAGATTTGATTCGAAGTGCTTGAGGCCACGTATGTGTATTACTCTTTCTGTTGGGTCCCTTCAAAAATAATTGTGCAAAACAAGGAAAAACTACTCAAATATTTCCTTTGGAAAATTACTCCACATAGTTGAATGGGAAATTTTTTTCCTCCCCAAATAATAAGGAGGGTTTGGTGTTATTGAAATTTTACTTGAAAACAAGCACTATGCACCAAATGGATAGTTCATAGCATCGAAGTGAAAGAAGCTTAAAATGTTCTTCGTGAAATGGGATTATCAAGGCTTCCCCTACGATCGGTCATACTAGAAAGGACTTGGATTTCCAATATTCTCATTGTCCCCATTCCAATCAAAGTTGTTGGAAATTATAAACTCAAAAGTATTTGGAAATCCCGAGATAAGATCAAATCATGAGTTATGTGGAATGGCAATAGCTTACACAATGGCCTTTATTTTAACCACCACTCTTTTTGTAGTCTTTTTTCATTTAACTCCAAGATCGTTGTCTTTCTAAGGTTACTTGGATTTCTACACTCCACATTGTCAAGAGAGGTAATTGTACTATACGAAGGAAAGCCATTTCTTTGTTTTGTTTGTCCTATATGTCACTTGAAATTGGTGTAAAAAATTGGTGAACATCTAGGTAAGCCATTGCTTGGTTTAGTTTTTCCTATATATGTGTTCATGCTTGATTTCCCACCTTCGCTAGGTCAGATGTGTTCCTCGAGTAATCTGGTTGATAAAAAAATGATTCATGAGCGTGTTCCCATCCTCATCGATCATATTTGTTCCAAAGAGTGCATGGTGGATAAGAAGTTTATGTGTTCCTTACTCTACCTTATTTTCATCATTTGGTGGAAAAAAACAAGATGAAGAATCATATTCCATATTAATTTGAGTTCTGGATAAGATCCTTTAAATGTCATGTTATAGGAGTTGGAGAACCATGGTTGTGAACTATAGTAAGGTTGGTTTATCTCCTTAAACCAAACTATAAATTTAATAATAAACCCTTCGGAGGGGGCATGTAAGGAGACAACAAAATTTATGAGTAGTTATAAACCCACAATGTCAATGAGGGCTGACTGTTTCATACCCACTTAGTTATAATAGTCCTCGAGACCCTAGATGGGTGGACGACATGCCGTACTCCGACCTGACATATTCAAATGGTATATAAACATGAAAAGACTAGTGGGAGAGGATAAGTATGGTTGAAAGAAAAGGAAGAAAGAGGATATGACATGGAGTTCATCCATCACGTCGGGTTCACGAATTTTGTACACTTGAAAATCAACACTTGATTTTAAATATTTGGAAATATGTCATGCACCTTGTGGATCCAAAGTGGTAATATTAGAATAATATTATGTTATCTATAATGGGAAAATTTCAGATTTGATCCAAAGTGCTTGAAGCCAAGTATGTGTATTACTCTTTAATTGGGTCCCTTCCAAAGTAATTATGCAAAATATGGAAAAACTACTCAAATGTTTCCTTTGGAAAAATGTTTCCTCTGGAAAAGTATTCAACATAGTTGAATGGGAAAATTTTTCCTCCCAAATAATCATGATGGTTTAGGCGTTATCGACATTTTAAGCAAAAAACAAGCATTATACACCAACTGGATAGTTCATAGCATAGAAGGGGGAGAAGCTTAAAAGACTCTTATGTGAAATGGGATTATGAAGGATCCTCCTACGGTCGGTCATACTAGAAATTTCTTGGATTTCTAATGTTCTCATTGTCCCCATTCCAATCAAAGTGGTTGGCAATTATGTTCTCAAAAGTATTTGGAAATCCTAAGAAAAGATTAAACCATGACTTATGTGGAAAGGAAATTTCTTACACAATGGCCTTTCATTTATCCACCACTCTTATTTGTAGTCTTATTTCATTCAATTCAAATATCGTTGTCTTTCCAAGGTTACTTGGATTCCTACGGTCCACATTGTTAAGCGAGGAAATCATACTATCATAAATAAATTCATTGCTTGGTTTAGTTTATCATATATGTAACTTGAAATTGGTATAAAAAATTGGTGAACATCTAGGTAAGCAATTCTTGGGTTTACTTTGTCATATATATGTGTTTCCTGCTTGATTTCCGACATTCTAGGTTAGATGTGTTCCCTAGAGTGGAAACTTGATAAGTAGATGATTCCTGAGCGTGTTCCCATCCTCGTCATTGATTTTTTCCGAGAGTGCATGGTCGATAAGATGTGTATGTGTTATTTCTTCTACCTTGAGTTAATCATTTGGTAGAATAAAATATGATGAGGAATCATATTGCATATTAATTTGAGGTCTAGATAAGACCCATAGATAAAAACCTTATTCTCCTTTAAATTTCATGTTATAGGAGTTGGAGAACTATAGTTGTGAACTATAGTTATGTTGATCGATCTCCTTAATCCCAAGTATAAATTTAGGAGTAAACCCTTAAAGAGGGGGAATGTGAGGAGATAATAAATTTTTCTAGTAGATATAACCCCACAATGCCAATGAGGGTGACCTTTTCATACCTACTTAGATGTAATTTTCCTCGAGACCCAAGATGGGCGGCGGGCATGCCGTACTCGACCGACATATTCGAAGGGTATCTAAAAATTAAAATAATAATGGGAGGCGATAAGGATGGATGAAAGAAAAGGAAGAAAGAGGATATGAAAAGGAACCGATGAATCATGTCGAGTTCACCAATTTTTGTACACTTGAAAATCAAAACATGATTTTAAATATTTGGCAATATATCATGCACTGGTGGCTCAAAAGTGGGAATATTATATTACTAATATGTTATCTATAATGGGAAAATTTCAAATTTGATCCAAAGTGCTTCAATCCACTTATGTGTATTACTCTTTTGTTGGGTCCCTTCCAAAATAATTGTGCAAAAGATGGAAAAACTACTCGAGATATTTCCTTTGAAAAAATGTTTCCTCGGGAAAAGTATTCCACATAGTTGAATGGGAAACTTGTTTTCTCCTAAATAATCAGGAGGGTTTGGTGATATTGAAATTTTATGCCAAAAAAGCACTATGCACCAAATGGATAGTTCATAGCATAGAAGGGAAGAAGCTTAAAAGGTTCATCCGTGAAATGGGATTATGAAGGCTCCCCATATAGTTTTCATACTAGAAAGGACTTAGATTTCCAATATTCTCATTATCCCCATTCTAATCAAAGTGGTTAGTAATTATGTGATCAAACTATATGGAAATCCCGAGAGAAGATCAAACCTTGATTTGTGTGGAATCGCAATGGCTTACCCAATGGCCTTTCATTTAACCACCATTCTGTTTTGTAGTCTTCTATCATTCAATTCCAATATTATTGTCTTTCCAAGGTTACTTGGATTCCTACGCTCCACATTATCAAGCGAGGCAATCATATTGTGTTAAGGAAAGCCATTGTTTGGTTTAGTTTGTGTTATATGTTACTTGACATTGGTGTAAAAATTGTTGACCATCTAGGTAAGCAATTTCTTGGTTTAGTTTGTCCTATATATGTGTTCTTGCTTGAGTTCTCACACTATTAGGTTAGATGTGTTCCTTGGAGTAACTGGTTTAGAGGTAGATGATTCATGAGCTTATTCCCATCCTCATCGGTCGGATGTGTTCCTAGAGTGCATGGTCAACTATAAGTTTATGTTTTCCTTCTTCTACCTTCAGTTCATCATTTGGTGGAAAAAAAGAAGAGGAGGAATCAGATTGCATGTTAATTTGAGGTCTAGATAGGACCCATGGATAAAATCCTTGTTTTGTTGTAAATGTCATGTTATAGGGATTGGAAAAGCGTGGTTGTGAAATATAATTAGGTTGGTATATCTCCTTAATCTATACTATAAATTTAGTATTAAACCCTTAAGGATGGGGCGTGTGAGGAGATAATAAATTTTTTTGAGTAGTTATTTTTATCCAAAATTCACCCCTCAAGGTAATTTTGATAACATGCATCAAATTCTCAAGTCCCAGGAAAATAGATTAAGTCACGGCAAAAATTTCATGTTTCTAGGGTCCCCTCATATTTTTTTAACTCCCCTGTCTAAGTAGAAGAGAGAAAGTTCTAAAGAAAGGTGAAAAAATTGCAAAAAAACAGGCTCGGGCCAGAAAAAATCATGAAAAATGGCTAAGTCCGAGTCCTTGCAATAGTCGGGACATGAGGGACGAGTACGCGAATCGGCCGAAAGGCCGCAAGGCGATCTGCGGCATTTGGGCCAAATGGGACAAAAGGACGCGCAGGACGCGAAATTCTGAACTGGCTGAAAAGTTAAAAAATTGACTAACTGTTGAAACAAGCAAATGGGACATCTGGGCAATTAGTACGTGGACCGCCGGATCGGCAGAAATGAGTCAAGGAAGCCGGAGCAGTTGGGCGAAGGTACGTGAAGTACGCGAACCGCCAGATCGCCAAAACAGGAATTTCAGCACCTTTGTGCCAAGTGGGACAAAGGGATGCGCGGACGCAAAAGCCAAGCGGCCAAGGCGAGAAGAAAAGTCAACGTTTGACCGAGAATCTTCAAACGGCCATAACTTTTGACTCGAGCTCCAATTTTCACAAAATTGGACTTTTCGAACGAGCACAACATCCTCTACACCACAAAACTGGATTTATTATTTTTAGTGAGGGTAGATATATTTAAATAAAATAAAAATATTCGGCTCCAAATAATTAATGCTCATTCTGTCAAATGATGAGTAAAACTCCTGCTAGCCCCAAAATAGTGCCCGCACTCGAAGGCCATCACTTTTGCATTTCTCAACAAAATCACACAAAATTGGTACCGTTGGAATCGTGGTTCCAAGCCTGATGCATAGCAATCAATAAATTCTAGATTTGATCAGAAATTGATTAATATTTTTAATAAAACGTGGCCGGGTTCAGAACAGTGTTTTATTTGGTAGTTGGGAGTGCAATTAAGAGGCATGGTCATCATTCTTTCTCTGCTGCAGCACATGGGACAGTATGGGGAGCCTTTTGCAAGTAATGTATAACCATTTCACTCAATTTAATGCCTCTTACAGGTGGTTGAAGGATAGATTTCGGGATTTCCATTTTTCCTTCTCTTTTCCTTCTCATTTTTCTATAAATTGGAGTGTTGGGCTCATTGTAAAGGAGAGAGTTTTTGGGTAGCAAAGCTCTGCCAAAATTGCTTTGTGAAGCCAGTGTGTTGCAGGCCCTTGTAGTGGACTCCTTGCATGGTGATCCAGGCCCTTATCTTGTAATAGACTGAACTGTGCATATTATGAGGCAATAAAATATTGGTTTGTGGATGTATCTTCCCTTTGTGTTTTCTTGCATCCTTCTTGCCCCTTTAATATTTCTACAAGAATATTGTGTCTATTATTATGTTCTTGCGAGGATCCATTATCATTGTGTATGCTTGGAATATTGTTGTAAATGCATTTTTGCTAGATTATGGTGAATTGTCATCACCTCTTCTAGTGTGCACTTTGCCTCTCGTATTTCACACATTTGGAGATTACTCTCACACCCTCCTTTTCGGTGTATCACCGCTTTAGTGTAGGCTTCCATTTTATGTATTCTCTCTCCCGGTCCTTGGAAGTTTAGATTAGAACAGTTAGCTTATCTGCATTAGAGTAGATTGTGGCGGGTAGTTTAGGAGCAAGAACCGGCTTTCTCTGGAGGTCTATCTCAAGTAGAAAGTCCTACAACTTGGAGATAGTACCCATGTTATCCAATCACACTTTGTGAGTTCAGGTATATGCACAGGGGTGTCTTTGTGATTCGGCGATAATGATTATCAACCCACAATGAAAATTAGGGTGACTATTTCATACCCACTTAGTTGTACAAGGCCTCGAGACCCAAGATGGGCGGCGGGCATGTCGTACTTTTGATCGACATATTCAGAGGGTATATAGAAATGAAAATAATAATGGGAGAGGATAAGGAAGGATGAAAGAAAAGGAAGAAAGAGGATATGAAAAGGAACTGGTCCATCATGTCGAGTTCACCAATTTTGTACACGAGAAAATCAAAACGTGATTTTAAATCTTTCGAGTATGTCATGCACCTAGTGCCTCAAAAGTGGGAATATTATATTACTAATACATTTTTATATAAGTGTAAAATTTCAGATTTGATCCAAAGTGCTTGAAGCCACGTATTTATATTACTCTTTCTATTGGGTCCCTTCAAAAATAATTGTGTAAAAGATGCAAAAACTACTCAAATATTTCCTTTGAAAAATGTATCATCGAAAACGTATTCCACATATCTAAATGGGAAAAAAATTCTCCCAAATAATCGGGAGGGTTTGACGTTATTGACATTTTATGCCAAAAACAAGAACTATGCACCAAATGGATAGTTCATAGAATAGTATGGGAAGAATCTTAAAAGGTTCTTCTTTGAAATGGGATTATGAAGGTTCTCCCTATTGTTTATCATATTGGAAAGGACTTATACTTCAAATATTCTCATTGTCCACATTCCAATGAAAGTGGTTAGAAATTATGTGCTCAAAAATATTTGGAAATCCCGAGAGCGAGATCAAATCAACACTTTTGTGGAATGGAAATGGCGTACACAATGGCCTTTAATTTAACCACCACTATTTTTTGTAGTCTTCTGTCATTCAATTCCAAGATAGTTGTCTTTCCAAGGTTACTTGGATTCCTACCCTCAACATTGTCAAGTGAGGCAATCATACTTTCATAAGGAACTCCATTTCTTGGTTTAGTTTGTCCTATATGTCACTTGAAATTGGTGTATAAAATTGTTGAACATCTAGGTAACCCATTACTTTGTTTATTTTTTCCTATATATGTGTTCCTACTTGAGTTCCCACAATGCTAGGTTAGATGTGTTCCTTGAGTGACTTGTTAATAAGCAAATGATTCTTGAGCATGTTCCCATCCTCATCGCCGGATGTGTTCCCTAGAGTGCATGGTCAATTAGAAGTTGGTGTTCCTTCTTATACATTGAGTTCATCATTTGGTGAAAAAAAATAACAGAAGGAATTAGATTGCATGTTAATTTGAGTTATGGATAAGACCCGTGGATAAAACCCTTGTTCTCTTGTAAATGTCTTGTTATAAGAGTTGGAGAACTATGGTTGTGAACTATAGTTAGGTTCATCTATCTCCTTAATCCCAACTATAAATTTAGTATTAAACCATTAAGGACGGGGTGTGTGAGGAGATAATAATTTTTTTGAGTAGTTATCAACTCACAATGTTAATGAGGGTGACCATTTCATAACCACTTAATTGTAATAGGGCTTGAGACAAAAGATGGGCGGTGGGCATGCCGTACTCGACTTGAAATATTCAAAGGGTATATAAATACAAAAATAATAATGGGAGAGGAGAAGGATGTATGAAAGAAAAGGAAGAAAGAGAATATGAAAAGGAACTGGTCCATCACATCAAAGTTCACCAATTTTATACACCGAAAAATCAACACATGATTTTAAATATTTGGAATTTTTCATGCACCTGGTGGCTCAAAAGTGGGAATATTAGATTACTAATACAATATCTATAATGGAAAAAGTTCAGATTTGAGTCAAAGTTCTTGAAGCCATGGATGTGTATAACTCTTTCTGTTGGGTCCCTTCCTAAATAATTGTGCAATAGATGGAAAAACTACTCAAATATTTCCTTTGGAAAAAGTTTACCTCTTGCAAAGTATTCCACATAGTTAAATGGGAAAAATTTTCCTCCCCAAATAATCGGGAGGGTTTGGTGTTATTGACATTTTACACCAAAAACAAGCACTATGCACCAAATGGAAAGTTCATAGCATAGAAGGGGAAGAATCTTAAAAGGTTCTTCTTTGAAATGGGATTATTGAAGGCTCCCCCTACACGGTTGGTCATACTGGAAATGACTTGGATTTTCAATATTCTCATTAGCCCCATTCCAATCAAAGTGGTTGGCAATTATGTGCTCAAAAGTATTTGGAAATCTCAAGAGAAGATCAAACTATGACTTATGTGGAATGGAAATGGATTAAACAATGGGCTTTCATTTAATCACCACTCTTTTTTGTCATCTTTTGTCATTCAATTCCAAGATCTTTGTCTTTCCAATGTTATTTGGGTTTCTACTTTGTCATAAGGAAATCCATTTATTTGTTTAGTTTATCCTATATGTCACTTGAAATTGGTGTAAAACACATGTGAAAATATATGTTAGCCATTGTTTTGTTTATTTTTTCCTATATATGTGTTCCCTGGAGTGAGTGATTGATAAAAATATGATTCGTGAGCATGTTCCCATCCGTGTTTGTCATATTTATTCCCAAGAGTGCATGGTCGATAAGAAGTTTATGTATTCCTTCTTCTACCTTCAGTTCATCATTTGGTGGAAAAAAAGTAGAGAAGGAATCATATTGCATATTAATTTGAGGTCCGGATAATTACCGTGGATAAAAACCTTGATATCATTTAAATGTCATGCTATAGGAGTTTGATAACTATGGTTGTGAACTATAGCTAGGTTGGTCTATCTCCTTAATCCCAAGTATAAATTAAGTATTAAACCCTTAAGGAATGGGAATGTGAGGAAATAATAAATTTTCTTAGTAGTTATCAACCCACAACATCAATGAGGGTGACCATTTCATACCCACTTAGTTGTAATAGGCCTCGAGACCTAATATGGGTCATGGGCATCCTACACTTTTTGACCTGACATATTCAGAGGGTATATTAAAATAAAAAGAATATTGGGAGACGATAAGGATGGATGAAAGAAAAGGAAGAAAGATGATATGAAAGGGAACTGGTCCATCATGTCGGGCTCACCAATTTTGTACACCTAAAAATCAACATCTGATTTTAAATCTTTGGTAGTATGTCATGCACCTGGTGGCTCAAAACTGGGAATATTAGATTAATAATACGCTATCTATAATGGGAAATTTTCAAATTTGATCCAAAGTGCTTGAATCCACGTATGTGTGTTACTCTTTCTGTTGGGTTCCTTCAAAAATAATTGTGAAAAAGATGGAAAAACTACTTAAATATTTCATTTGCAAAAATGTTTCCCTTTAGAAAATTATTCCACATAGTTGAATGGGAAAATTTTTCCTCCTTAAATAATCAGGAGGATTTGTCGATATTGACATTTTACGCCAAAAACAAGCACTATGCACCAAATGGATAGTTCATAGCATCAAAGGGGAAGAAGCTTTTAAAAGGTTCTTCTATGAAATGTGATTATCGAAGACTCCCCTATGGTTGTGTTGGTGAAAAACTTTTCGGGTGGAAAAACTTGTGGATTTCTTACCAACGCTCCGAGAGTTTGACTCCCTCTACTTAATCGATGCAAGCTGTCGTATGTGCATGTGCATGAAAAGGTGGATTTATGTGGTGACCTTTCGACTAGGGATCCAACTAGGGCACTCCACTAACCACTGTGGCAAAGCTAGCAATCTCTTGCTAGGGAATTCTTTATCGTAGAGTGGGAAAAGGGAGGAATAAAAGAGGTAACAAAACTAATGTTTGCAGGTAGAAAATTAGATTCCTTAATGCACTAGTTAGAAACTTCAACACATGTATTCATGAGAAGAAACAACCCGTAGATAGCAACAAGACAAAATAGAATTTGATGAACAAAACTATCATGAAACTCCTTAGTCAAAAAAAGCTAGAAAATCCTTCTTCTTGTATTGATTGCTTAGACAAAAGTTGTACATAGTGGAGAAATGGAAGAAATTGAGAAGGGGAGAATAGAAGAAAATGGTTATCTCCTTTGTTCTCTCAAGGTGCAATATACTCTTGAGTTTACAAGATCAATCACCAACCCTTTGCAATGGGAATGGCGTTACAATTTATAGAATGAGAGGTGACTTATCATCTTCCTCATGACCTTTCGAATACCTTAATATGACTTAAGACTGTTCATATTCCACTTTAAATATTTAAGTCCCTTTTATAATAGCAAGGCGACTTAATTTACATTATATTTCTAAAGTCATTTAAGTCATATTAAAAAGTGCAACCCTCAATACAAAAATATAACATTGAAGAGAGAGAGTGTCGTATGAGGAGTGAAGAGAGAGAGAGAGAGATAGAAGAGGAAGAAGAAGAAGAAGAAGAAGAAGAATTATGCCAAAGGATGAGTTGCTATAGTGGACTTGGCTCCATTCTCTAACTATTCTCCACTTCGTAATCCTGAGAAGGCTTCTAACCTATCCAAAAAATCAACTTACTATTTTTAGTAAGTATGAGAAATCAGGTCCCGATCTTCAATTGGATGTTGTGGCTCAATTTTCTTCTTCCTCCCTGTATTCCTCACTCCTTCTGGATCAAATTTCTATTTTTAGCAAGTGCTTGAGGGCACACTTGCTATTTTTAGTAAGTGCCAAAAATTTCCGTTCGGTGGATTCTCGGTTGTAATGCACCTCCAATGTCTTCGTCTTCTTCGGAGGTTCTTCTATTGACGACTTTCCCAAAATAACAACTCCTATGTAGTAGACTTGCTATTTTAGAAATTTTTCCTCTGGGAGTCAGATTGATGTGGAAAAAAATTTGATATGTTTTTTTTCCCAATATCCTCCCTTTGAACTTTTAGGCCCGCCCGCTTAATAATCCAGGAGATTTTAAAGTTTTAATTTTTAGACCTGACAGTGCTTTTGGGTACGACAGCCATTAATGGACCTCAAAATTGTAGGTATGGTTTTATCCTCCATTTGTGAATAAAATTTTACTTTTTATGTGGGTTTTTTCTTCTGGTTCTTCATGTGCAATCTTACTTCGATCCAGCAACCGGTTTGATGGGAAATCCCACTTCTTTCTTCATAGAGCCAGAAAGGAGATTTCTTCGTTGTGGATGCTCTGTCGCACATGGGGGGAGTTTGAAGGTGTATTATTGATGGCCTTGGGTAGAGGAATGAGAAGAAAAATATATCTTGTTGTTTCATGCATCCGTTTGGGATATTTCTTCAACTTCTCATTTCATGGCTATGGAGTTTTCTCTATTTTCTCCTTTTGTGCTCTGTGCTTTGTGCTTCTCCTTCTATGTTTGATGAGGATTCCTTCTGAGACCTGCATGCTTTCATGGAGTGGGAGGGGAGTGAATTTTTATCAGGTCTGGTTTGAGTTCTTACAATGGTGGAGTGATGGAAGAAAGTTGCAGAGGAAGTATGGAGGAATGAAGTGCACATACAACTATTAGAAGTTAGAAGCGAAAAAAGTGGCACTTGGAAAAATTTCAAAAAGATATGCATAGGTAGGGCTTGGGTGAATTTTTCCATGCTTGATGTCCCTGACCTTAGGGACATGAGGGAAATCAATTTCCATAATGAGCAAGATGGTGACATGTGGCACTAGATCCAATGGCAGGGAATGAAGGAGGAAAAAGCTGATTTAAAGCACTTAGAAGTGAAAGGAGGTGACATGGGTGTCCAAATGACTCCAAATGGGGGATGGGAATTTTTTCAAGGTATTATGTCTCCCAACTTAGGTTTATAAGGAACACAAAATTCCACAAAGTGGTCCTAGAGCTGACACGTGGCACGATCCGAGCGGTAGGGGATAAATGCTTCAAAAAAAAAAGCACCTGGGGGCTGAACTGTTGAGTCCGGAGGTCACATGAGGGTCCAAGAGGTCATATGAGGGCTGAGAGGGCGTCAAGGGGGCTGGGAAATATTTTCCAACCTTTATGTCCCTTACCTTGGGGGATGTGAGGGACACAAAATCCTTCCGATCTCCCGAGTGCGACACGTGTCCTCCCAAACATTTGGTTAAGTCCGAACTTGTAACAACGATAACATGAGCTCCTGATGGACATTTTTGGAAACATTTTATATAACCCGACTATAAATAGCCTTCTAAATCGAATGGTGGGGTATAATGTCTTTATTATTCTATTTTATCCTTTAAAAATAGGATTTTTTATTTTGTACTCCACTTGTACCTAAGAAAAACTGCCTGTAGACCTAATGCGCCAAAGTGTTGTGAAAAATATTATTTCACCATCATGTAGGTCTTGGAATCCTCTTTCTTTAGATATTATTTTTACTCCTAACTCCATCCAGAGCTCCTAGAATCTTCTTCTGAAGCCCAACAGTTGTTTTAGGCATGTGTACCGCCTAGGCTTGTGAACCCTATTTTTACTCAAACTGCTCCAAGTCTTGCAAAACTTCCCCAAACCTTCAAAAATCATTTCCATGATGTTACAAGGTCTTCCATTCACCTCCATGTTGAATTTTGGCCCTTTCATTCTGTTCCATGGTGGTTGATCTAGTCCTGGGAAGGCTAGTGATAACCCTTCCCTATACTACCAGAAGATAGTGTCTTTTTAGAACTCCCTAAAATCACCTAGGGGACCAATTTGACATCAAATAGGGGGTGATCGGTGTCGAGTATTTGACACGGGCTACCTAGGAATGATAAAACATGAAAATTTCACCATAAGGGTATATTTTTCGTGCTTGAAACTTCAATTTCCCTGCTTGCACATTTTCACGACAACGGTTGGCTCTAGCTTTGGGACATGACATGGAATGAGAATCAAGACAGAATGGGAATCTAGAATCTCAATTTTAGACCATATAATTCATTGACCAGTTCCTTATCCATTGGGCCTTGCGGAGTCATGTACAACTTCTAGAAAGGAATATTAGAAGAAGGAAATACACACACACAAAACAAAGGAAAGGAAACACATGACACACAACAGGAAGGGAAACACATGCAATAGAAAGGAAACACCTAACAATCACCTATGGTATAAGGTGGGGGACAACCCACTTTCACTTAAGCACTTTTCTTTCCTCAAGATTTATCCCTAAGCGGGAAACACTAAGTGATGATTTTCTGCGAAGCTGTTGATGGGTTCCAAAAAGTATCCTCCCTTCCTCAACTACTTATGAAAGCCAGGTGCTTTCACAATTTTCCTTTTACTTTGTAGGAGTGAGTCCATATGAGCTTCTTGATGCTCAAGTCCTTGCTTGGAAATTCCACTGCCTTCATGCTCTTTGAAATTGGTTTCATCGTGCTAGTTTCCTTCCATGTTTATCCATATAGCTGATTCTCCATCGAGCATCTCATCGCTGCTCCAAAGCTGATTGGTGTTCTAGGTCCTTGAATATTCTGAATTACTTTCTTTCCCAGGTTCATGATCATTGACATCTTCTAGCCATGAGAAACATTTTATTCATCCTTTATCTCTACTTGGTGGGAGGCATTTGAGTGCGAAGGGAGGATCGAAAGGTAAACTCATATTTTCTTGTATGTCCATGGCACTAGTAAAGAGATTAGGAATCAGCTTGGCATCTTCTGAAACTTCTACTACATCCAAGATTTCTTGCATAGTGTTATTCTTCGTCATTTCCTATAGCTCATCTTGATATGCCTTTGAATAATCTTTATTTTGCAGCTCAAGGAAACTATACGGAGGGATTACCTCATCAAATTGAGAATTGCTGCACTTTATTGATCCTTCATCAAAAATACCTTCATCTTTAGAGGTCTCAAAACTCCTTTCTTCAATTTCTTTGTCATGGGAAGAGTCTTCATCTTTGAATAGGAAAGAAAATATCTCCATTTCGGTATTACATCCATCAATCATTAGCTCAAGAGTGGCATCATATGTTTCATCTTTCCCTATCTCAATATGGCCAACCTTCACATTAGCTAAGGCTTTCCAAATCAGCTTCACTCTTGTCTTGCAAATTTGTGGCTTTCATCAGGAGCTTGAGACTGAGCTCAGGATCTTCAATTTCTTCTGCGGATCTAAGCATTTCTTGTACATACCATTTTTTCAAACCTATCACAAGATCATCACATTCTGATTTTGTCTCTCCATAGATGGCTTGACTGAGATCATCCTCATCCCCAAATGGGAATGAGAATAATTCCTCATCTTTTAAAATCATATAAACTGATTTTTCTTCTTGAAAATCATCAAGAACCATCTCCTCTTCCTCATGGTCTACATCATCTGGTGATTCAAGGTTGTCCTCTTGTAACTTGAATCTCCTCAATGCTTCTTCAAAATCCAAATCTCTTCAGAAAGGCATGTCTGGGCCTATCAAGATTGGAATATCCTCTTCCTCCTTGGTTTCCACAAAGTGATTCATCTGCTTGCTACCTTGATACAAGATGTTATCTTCGGGCTTCCAGAATTTCATATAGTGTACCTCATTTTCTTCTTGGGAAGAAATTTCTCCATGTCTCCCTTCACTAGTATGGTTGCAAATGACCAATTCATCTGAATTTTCCCTCCCAAGTCTCGTAAAAACTTCTACTCAATAACATTCGAATGAGGCTGGGACATCGGCTACCAAAATCATCACTAAAATTTTCTTGTCCAGAAATTTGGCGAGAGACACTTGTGCATCTTTGACCTTCCCTACAAGTGGGACCTTTTTTTGACTCCAAAGAGTAACAAGAGCCACTAGGTGGAGTCATTGTAAGTTTAAGAGCCTTGGTGACCTTCAAAGGCATCACGTTGTTTGAGGCACCAAAATATATTATGCAATTGTTCAGTACATATTCTCCAACAAGAAGGGAGACGTAGAAAGGTTCAACTTTATCAGTCTTCGATGCACTCAGAGAAAGCATGTTTTGTGAGGGAGGTGTAGGTGAGTTTGGTAGCATGCCTTTGGAACTAGAAGTTACAACATTGGGTGTTAGACTACCACTCCTGATGTATTGCACAAACCTCTCGAATTATTCAAGATGAGTCCGCAAATATTCAGTTTTAATAATTTACTGATTTTGCTTTGTTTGCATATTCTATGAAGTCAAAGGGAGCAGATGTGGACAAGGGGAGTGAAGGGACTGATTTTGGGGTCTGGATAGGCTTGGGAGTAGGATTTGATGTTTGAGGAATGGAGGGTATTTTAAAAGGTACACTAGGAGATTTCAAGTTATTATATTTTGTAGGAGCAGATTTGGGTTTAGAAATGGAAGAGACATTGGAAGACTTACTTGGGATTTCAGGAGTCTTCTTACTTGCTATGGGATCAGGATCCAACAATGCAGACTTCATGGAAGATGGAAGTGGGGATCCTCAACTGATTATTTTATTTTTCGGAGTCGCCATAGGAGGATCATCAACCTTCTTTTCTTTTGCAGCATTGGAGGGAGATGCTCTTTTCTGGGAATGAGAACAAGTGAATACCACACATGAGAAAATGGGTGAATCTTCTTCATCTTCATCATAACCTCTAGAATACTCACAAAATCTATTTTTTGCATCATTCTCAAACTCATCACTTTCTAGGAAACCACCACCTTCACTTTCTTGTTCAAGCTCTTCTTCATCTTCTTGAAATCTGTAATTTATGTTCATGGGTGGGGCCTCCAAGGTGAGCCTTTGGGGTGCTCCTGCAATCTGATTTTTATTTCTTATTTGGGAAGAAACACGTTCAAATATTTCCCTCTTCAAAGATGCTATCTCATTCACCAAATTTTGCAATGATGGATTGGTTCTCTCATCTTCAGGACGTTGGGCCTTGCCCTTTGATGGATTCTTGATCTTTCTAGAGAGGATGAGATCATCATCCAATTCAATGGCCCTCCTTTTTGCTTCTACAATGTTCCTTGGTTGAAATCTTCATAGGAGAAAGCCTACCTCCGGTGATTGAGCATTTATGAAGAATATTTTGATATTGTTCTGAGAGGGTGAATCTTCTTCCGGTATCCTACGAAGCAACCATTCGAAATGAGCCACGAAGTCTCTCATCGTTTCACTTTCTCCTTTCCTCATTTGAGCCAACTGCACCAAGAGGTCTTGAAAATCTTCACTTGATTTAAATATTTCCTCGAAGGAAACGTTGATGTCATCCCAACCAATGATGGATCGGGCGGGCGGGAGGTAGAACCATTCATTACTTTTTCTTGGAGGGACTCCACGAACAATGTTACAAAGCAACATCTTCATGCTAGACACCAAGAATTCCACATGATGTCATGAAAGAAGTAATGTGCTCTTGAGGATGTTGTGTGTTGTCACCTTTAACTTTGGAAAGTTCTTACGGGAACCCATTGGTAGATCATGAAGAAATGGTTCAAGAGCAAGTGGGCCCGTATTCCTTACCCATGGAATAATGGGTCGGGGTCTTTCTTCTTCTTACTGCTCTTGCTTCTATAAATTATTCTTCAAATTATTCTTCTTCTTCTTGGATCTCAACACTCAATGGTGGTTGAAAAATGGGATAATTTGAAGGGGAGTATCCACGGGGAGTTTTGATAGGATTTTCCAATGAACTTTGTGAAGAGCTAGATAGAGAGGAGGCCTGAGAGAAGAAGTATGGATTATCTTTAATTCATTCTTGCTGATTTTGTGAAGCCTCGAAATTGAAATCATCAACACCTCTCGACATGCTCAACCGGGTGTGTCTTCCTTCTGCCAGCTTTGTGAAATTCTTGAAGTGGGAATATGAAAAAACACGTTCGAGAACTCAAAGTATGTCTTTTAGTAATGGAATTTCATGAACTCCTTTTTCTTTTTCTTTTTTCAATATTTTGAGACCTTATGATCATTTTCAGGTGTAGAAGCTACTAAATCTGCCCCACGGTGGGCGCCAAAAACTATTGGTGAGAAAAAATTTCAGGTGGAAAAACTTGTGGATTTCTTTCCAACACTGGGAGTCTCGAGTCCCTCTACTTAATCGGTGCAGCTACCATATGTACATGTGCATGAAAAGGTGGATTTCGGTGGTGGCCTTTCGAGGGGATCCAACAGGGGCACTCCACTACCCCTGTGGAAAAGCTATCAATCTCTTGCTAGGAAGTCTTCATCTATAGAGCAGGAAAGGGAGTGAGAAAGAGGAAAGAGAACTAATGCTGCAGGTAGAAAATCATATTCCTTCACGCACTAGTTAGATACTTCAACACATGCATTCATGAGAAGAAACAACCCTGCAAATAGCAAGAAGAAAAAATAGAATTTGATGAACAAAAAGTATCATAAAACCCCTTAGTCAAAGAAAGCTAGAAACTCCTTCTTCTTGTATTGATTACTTAGAAAAAAGTTGTACATAGTGGAGAAATAGAAGAAATTGAGAAGGGGGAATAGAATAAAATGGCTATCTCCTTTTCTCTCTCAAGGTGTAATATACTCTTGAGTTTACAAGATCAATCACCAACCATTTGCAATGGGAATGGCATTATAATTTATAGAATGAGAGGTGACTTATTGTCTTCCTCATGACCTTTCGAAAACCTTAATCTGACTTAAGACTGTTCATATTCCACTTTAAATATTTATGTCCCTTTTATAATAGCAAGGTGACTTAATTTACATTATATTTCTAAAGTCATTTAAGTCATATTAAAAATTGCAACCCTCAACGCAAAAATATAACATTGAAGAGAGAGAGTGTTGTATGAGGAGTGAAGAGAGAGATAGAAGAGGAAGAAGAAGAAGAAGATTTATGCCGAAGGATGAGTTGCTACAGTGGACTTGGCTTCATTCTCCGAATGTTCTCCACTTTTTAATTTTGAGAAGGGTTCTGACCTATCCAAAAATCAACTTACTATTTTTAGTAAGTATGAGAAATCAGGTCCTCAATCTTCAATTGGATGTTGCGGCTCAATTTTCCTCTTTCTCCCTACGTTCCTCGTTCCTTCTAGATTAACTTTCTATTTTTAGAAGGTGCTCGAGGGGACACTTAATATTTTTAGTAAGTGCCTAAAATGTCCATTCTAGTGGATTCTCAGCTGTAGTGCACCTCCAATGTATTCATCTTCTTTGCAAGTTCTTCTATCGATGAATTCTCAAAAATAACAGTTCTATGTAGTAGACTGCTATTTTTAGAAATTTTCCTCCAATGAAATCGAATTGATGTGGAATTTTTTTTTGATATGGGTTTTTCCCAATATCCTCCCTACGATATTTGGGCCCACCCACTTAATAATCCAGGATATTTTAAAGTTTTAATTTTCAGACCTCGCATGCATCCATCTAGACTTGACCATTAATGGACCTCAAAATTGTAGGTCAGTTTTCTCCTCCATTTGCAAAGAAAAATGTATTTTTGATGTCATTTTTTCTTCTGGTGCTTCATGTGCAATCTTACTTCGATTTGGCAACCGGTTTGATGGGAAATCCCACTTCTTTCTTCGTTGAGCCTGGAAAGGAGATTTCTTCATTGTGGATGCTCTATCGCACATGGGGGGAGTTTGAAGGTGTATTATTGATGGACTTTGGTAGAGGAATGAGAAGAAAAATATATCTTGTTGTTTCATGCATCCGTTTGGGATATTTCTTCAACTTCTCATTTCATGGCTATGGATTTTTCTCTGTTTTCTCCTACGTGCTTTGTGCTTATCCTATTGTGTTTGATGAGGATTCCTTCTCGGACCTGCATGTTTTCATAGAGTGGGAGGGGAGTGAATTTTTATCAGGTCTAGTTTGATTTCTTGAAATGGTGGAGTGATGGAAGAAAAATGTAGATGAAGTATGGAGGAATGAAGTGCACATTCAACTGTTAGAAGTTAGAAGCAAAAAAAGCGGCACTTGGAAAAATTTCAAAAAGATATGCACATGCGGGGCTTGGGCACATTTTTCCATGCTTGATTTCCCGACCTTAGGGATGTGAGGGACATAAATTTCCACATTGAGCAAGACGAGACACACGACACTAGATCCAATGCAGGGAATGAAGGAGGAAAAAGCTTATTTAAAGCACTCGTAGCTGAAAGGAGGTCACATGGGTGTCAAAAGGACTCCCTATGGGGGATGAGTGCATTTTAAAGTCCGATGTCCCCCACCTCGGGTTCATAATGGACATCAAATTCCACGGTGGTCCCTGAGCTGAACTTGAGTTTGGAGGTCACATGAGGGTCCAAGAGGTCATATGAGGGCTGAAAGGGCTTCATGGGGGATGGGAACACTTTTATAACCTTGATTTCCCTGGCCTTGGGGAACGTGAAGAACACAAAATCTCACGGGATCTGGTGGTGACACGTGTCCTCCCAAACATTTGGCTAAGTCCCTGCACTTGTAATAGTGATAATGTGAGCTCCGGATTGATATTTTTGGAAACTTTTTATATAATCCTAACTGGAAATAGCCTTCAAAATAGAATGGTGGGGGTATATTGTCTTTATTATTCCATTTTATCCCTGAAAAATTGAATTTTTTATTTTATACTCCACCTGTACATGAGAAAAACTACTGCAGACCTAATGCACCAAAGTATTGTGAAAAATATTATTCACCATCATGAAGTTCTTGGAATCCTCTTTCGTAGATATTTACTTTTGCTCCTAACTCCATCCGAGCTCTTAGAATCTTCTTTTGAAGCCTAGCAGCTATTTTAGCCCTGTGTACCGCCTAGGTTTGTGAACCCTTTTTTACTCAGAATGCTCCAAGTATTTCAAAACTTCCCCAAACCTTAAAAAATCATTTCCATGATGTTTCAAGGTATTCCATTCACATCCATGTTTAATTTTTCCCTTAGTTCCACTCCATGGTGGTTGATCCGATCCTGGGAAGGCCGGTGATAACCCTTCTCTCTATTTGCGAGAAGTTAGTGTCATTTTAGAACTCCCTAAAATCACCTAGGGGACCAAATTGAAATCAAATAGGGGTTGATCAGACTGAAGGATTTGACATGGGGTGCCTAGGAATGATAAAACATGAAAAATTCACCATAGGGGTATAGTTGTCGTGCTTGGAAACTTCCAATTTCCCTGTTGCACATTTTCACGACAACAAGTGTGTCATATTGGAAAGGACATGGAATTTCTATATTCTCATTTTCCCCATTCCAATCAAAGTGGTTATCAATTATGTGCTCAAAAGTATTTGGAAATATCGAGAGAAGATCAAACCATGACTTATGTGGAATGGCAATGGCTTACACAATGGCCTTTCATTTAACCACCACTCTTTTGTGTAGCCTTCTATCATTAAATTCCAAGATCATTATCTTTCCAAGGTTACTTGGATTCCTATGCTCGCATTGTCAAACGAGGCAATCGTACTGTCATAAGGAAATTCAATACTTGGTTTAGTTTTTCCTATATTTCACTTGAAATTGGTGTCAACAATTGGTGAACATATAGGTAAGCCATTGTTTGGTTTAGTTTGTTCTATATAAGTGTTCTTGCTTGAGGTCCCACACTACTAGGTCAGATGTGTCCCCCTGGAGTGACTTTTTGTTAAGCAAATGATTCTTGAGTGTGTTCTAATCCTCGTGAGTCATATTTATTTCCGAGAGAGCATGATCGATAAGAAGTTGATGTGTTCCATCTTCTACCTTCATTTCATAATTTGTTGGAATAAAATAAGAGAAGGAATCGTATTGCATGTTAATTTGAGGTCTAGATAAGACCTATGGATAAAAACCTTGTTCTCCTTAAATGTCATGTTATATGAGTTGGAGAAGCGTGGTTGTGAACTATAGTTAGGCCGGTGTATCTCCTTAATACCAAGTATAAATTTAGTATTAAACCCTTAAGGAGGGGGAAAGTGAGGAGATAATAAATTTTTTGAGTAGTTATCAACCCAAAACATCAACGAGGGTGACCATTCCATACGGAATTAGCTGTAATAGGCCTTGAGACCCAAGATGGTCGAAGGCATGCCATACTCAAGACCTAACATATTCGAGATGGTATATAAATAGAAAAAGAATAATGGGAGAGGATAAGGATGGATGAAATAAAAGGAAGAAAGAGGATATAAAAAGGAATTGGTCCATCACGTTGGGTTCACCAATTTTGTACACCTAAAAATTGACACGTAATTTTAAATATTTGGTAGTATGTCATGCACATGGTGGCTCAAAATTGGGAATATTAGATTACTAATACACTATTTATAATTGGAAAATTTCATATTTGATCAAAAGTGCTTGAAGTCACGTATGTGCATTACTCTTTATATTGGGTCCCTTAAAAATAATTGTTCAAAAGATGGAAAAAATACTCAAATATTTCCTGTGGAAAAATGTTTTCTCTAGAAACGTATTCCACATAGTTGAATGGGAAAAAAATTTCCTCCCAAATAATCAAGAGGGTTTGGCATTTTTGATATTTTACGTCAAAAACAAGAACTCGCACCAAATGGATAGTTCATAGAATTGAAGGGGAAGAATATTAATAGTTTCTTCTATGAAATGAGATTATTGAAGGCTCCCCCTATGGTGTGTCATATTGGAAAGAAATTATATTTCTAATATTTTTTTATTCCCATTACAATGAAAGTGGTTGGTAGTTATGTCGTCAAAATTATTTGGAAATTCGATGAGGAAGATCAAATCAAGATTTATGTGGAATGAAAATGGCTTACACAATGGCCTTTCATTTAATCACTACTCTTTTTGTAGTCTTCTATCATTCAATTCCAGGATCGTTGTCTTTGCAAGGTTACTTGGATTTCTACGCTCCACATTGTAAAGCGAGGAAATCATACTATCATAAGGAAGGCCATTGTTTGGTTTAGTTTTTCCTATATGTCACTTGAAATTGGTGTACAAAATTTCTTAAGATCTAGGAAATACATTTCTTGGTTTAGTTTCTCCTATATATGTGTCCTTGCTTGAATTCCCACACTGCTAGGTCAGATGTGTTCCTTGGAGTGATTGGTTGATAAACAGATAATTCCTAAGCATGTTGCCATACTCGTCGGTCAGATATGTTCCCGAGAGAACATGGTCGATTAGAATTTGGTGTTCCTTATTCTACCTTTATTTCATCATTTGTTGAAAAAAAGAAGAGAAAAATCAGATTGCATGTTAATTTGCGGTATGGATAAAATCTTGTTCTCCTGTAAATGTCTTGTTATAGGAGTTGGAGAAGCGTGGTTGTGAACTATAATTAGGTTGGTTTATCTCTTTAATACCAACTATAAATTTAGTATTAAACCCTTAAGTGGCAGATAGTGTGAGGAGATAATAAATTTTCGGAGTAGTTATCAACCCACAATGACAACGAGGGTAACCGTTTCATACCCACTTAGTTGTAATACGCATCAAGACCCAATATGGGCGGTGGGCATGCCGTACTCTTACCCGACATATTCGGATGGTATGTAAACACGAAAAGAACAATGGAAGAGGATATGGATAGATGAAATAAAATGAAGAAAGAGGATATGAAAAGGAATTGGTCCATCACGTCGGGTTCACCAATTTTGTACACCTAAAAAATCAACATGTGATTTTAAATCTTTGGCTATATGTCATACACCTAGTGGCTCAAAAGTGGGAATATTATATTACTAATACACTATCTATAATGGGAAAATTTCAGATTTGATCCAATGTTCTTAAAGCCATGTATGTGTACTACTTTATCTATTGGGTCCGTTCAAAAATTATTGTGCAAAAGATGGAAAAAATTCTCAAATATTTCCTTTGAAAAATGTTTCCTCTGCAAAATTATTCCACATAGTTGAATGGGAAAGTATTTTCCTCCCAAATAATCAGGAGGGTTTGGAATTTTTCATATTTTACGCTAAAAACAAGAACTATTCACCGAATGGATAGTTCATATAATTAAAGGGGAAGAATCTTAAAAGGTTCCTATGTGAAATGGGATTACTTAAGGCTTCCCCTATGGTGTGTCATATTGGTAACAAGTTATATTTCCAATATTCTCATTGTCCCCATTCCAATCAAATTGGTTGGCAATTATAAGCTCAAAATTATTTTGAAATCCCGAGAGAATATAAAACCATGAGCTATGTGGAATGGAAATGGCTTACACAATGGCCTTTCATTTAACCACCACTCTTTTTGTATTCTTTTTCATTAAACTCCAAGATCGTTGTCTTTGTAAAGTTACTTGGATTCCTACGCTCCACATCAGTAAAGCAAGGAAATCGTACTCATCATAAGGAAGGCCATTGCTTGGTTTAGTTTTTCCTATATGTCACTTGAAATTGGTGTAAAAATTTGGTGAACATATAGGTAAGCCATTTCTTGGTTTAGTTTTTCATATATATGTGTTCATGCTTGAGTTCCCACACTCCTAGGTCAGATGTGTTCCATCGAGTAATTGGTTGATAAACAAATGATTCATGAGCGTGTTCCCATACTCGTCGGTCATATTTGTTCCCAAGAGTGCATGGTTGATATGAAGTTTATGTGTTCCTTCTTCTACCTTATGTTCATCATTTGGTGGAAAAAAACAAGATAAAGAATCATATTCAATATTAATTTGAGGTCTAGATAAGAACCATGGTTAAAAATGTTGTTCTCCTTTAAATATCATGTTATAGGAGTTGAAGAATCTGCGGTTACTTGGATTCCTACGCTCCACATTGTAAATCGAGGCAATCATACTATCATAAGGAAGGCCATTTCTTGGTTTAGTTTTTCCTATATGTCACTTGAAATTAGTGTACAAATTTTCTTAACCACTAGGTAAGCCATTGCTTGGTTTATTTTTTCCTATATATGTGTCCTCGCTTGAATTCCCGTATCGCTAGCTCAAATGTGTTCCCTGGAGTGACCGGTTGATAAGTAGATGATTCCTGAGTGTGTTCCCATCCTCGTCGGTCGGATGTGTTCCCAAGACTACATGGTCAATTAGAATTTGATGTGTTCCTTATTCTACCTTTAGTTCATTATTTGTTGGAAAAAAAGAAGAGAAGGAATCGGATTGCATGTTAATTTGAGGTATGGATAAGACCCATGATAAAACCCTTGTTAACTGTAAATGTCTTGTTATAGGAGTTGGAGAACCGTGGTTGTGAACTATAATTAGGTTGGTCTATCTCTTTAATCCCAACTATAAATTTAGTATTAAACCCTTAAGTGGGGGATAGTGTGAGGAGATAATAATTTTTCCGAGTAGTTATCATCCCACAATGACAATGAGGGTGACTTTTTCATACCCACTTAGTTGTAATAGGCCTCGAGACCCAAGATGGGTGGCGGTCATGCCATACTCACGACTTGACATATTCAGATGGTATATAAACATGGAAAGAATAATATGAGAGGATAAGGATGGATGAAAGAAAAGGAAGAAAGAGAATATGAAAAGGAATTGGTCCATCACGTTGGGTTCACCAATTTTGTACACCTGAAAATAAACATGTGATTTTAAATCTTTGGCTATATGTCATTCACCTAGTGGCTCAAAAGCGTGAATATTATATTAGTAATACACTATCTATAATGGGAAAATTTCAGATTTGATCCAATGTTCTTAAAGCCATGTATGTTTATTAATTTTTCTATTGGGTCCCTTCAAAAATAATTGTGTAAAAGATGGAAAAGCTTCTCAAATACTTCCTTTGAAAAATGTTTCCTCTCAAAAATTATTCCACATAGTTGAATGGGAAACTTTTTCCTCCCCAAATAATCGGGAGGGTTTTGATATTTTACGCCAAAAACAAGAACTATGCACCAAATGGATAGTTCATAGAATTAAAGGGGAAGAATTTTAAAAGGTTCTTATGTGAAATGGGATTACTTAAGGCTCCTACTATGGTGTGTCATATTGGAAAGAAATTATATTTCTAATATTCTCATTGTCCCCATTCCAATCAAAGTGGTTGGCAATTATAAGCTCAAAAGTATTTGGAAATCTCGAGAGAATATAAAAGCATGAGGTATGTGGAAGGGAAATGGCTTACACAATGGCCTTTGATTTAGCCACCACTCTTTTTATATTCTTGTTATTCAATTCCAAGATTGTTGTCTTTCTAAGGTTACTTGGATTTCTACGCTCCACATTGTTAAGAGAGGTAATAATATTGTGATAAGGGAAGAAATTGCTTGGTTTAGTTTGTCCTATATGTCACTTGAAATTGGTGTAAAAAATTGGTGAACATATAGGTAAGCCATTGCTTGGTTTAGTTTTTCCTCTATATGTGTTCATGCTTGAGTTCCCACACATTGTTAGGCTAGATGTGTTCCCTTGAGTAAGCTGGTTGATAAAAAAATGATTCATAAGCGTGTTCCCATCCTTGTCGGTCAGATTTGTTCCCAAGAGTGAATTGTCGATAATAAGTTTATGTGTTCCTTCTTCTACCTTATGTTCATCATTTGGTGGAAAAAAACAAGAGAAGGAATCATATTCCATATTAATTTGAGGTCTGGATAAGATCCATGGATAAAAACTTTTTCTCCTTTAAATGTCTTGTTATAGGAGTTGGAGAACTATGGTTGTGAACTATATTAAGGTTGGTCTATCTCCTTTTTCCCAAGTATAAATTTATTAATAAAACCTTAAGGATGGGGCATGTGAGGAGATAGTAAATTTTCTGAGTAGTTATAAACCCACAATTTCAATGAGGGCGACTGTTTCATACCCACTTAGTTATAATAGGCCTCGAGACCCAAGATGGGCGGTGGGCATGCTGCACGTACTCACGACTGACATATTCATATGGTACATAAACATGAAAATAATAATGGGAGACGATAAGGATGGATGAAAAAATGAAAAAAGAGGATATGAAAAGGAATTGTTCCATCACGATAGGTTCAACACTTTTGTACACCCGAAAATCAACACTTTATTTTAGATGCACGTGACTTGCCAAGGTCATTCCAGGATGAATAGGATGATATATGGATGGGATGATTGTAGGATGGGTAAATACAATGTAGGTGGAATAGACAATTAATGACAACAAGAAATAAAGGCAACATAATGTTTTCAACTTAAAAAATGGGAATTTGTTCTTTGAGGGAAATGAATGTTTGTCTTACTTTTTCAACAATGATGCTACGATCAATGATGATTTCCTTATGTAATTCGTGGTCAATATCAATAGAATTTAACAATAATATACTTGGTTATGGAACACGGGAAATTACCCTTCTTCATCTATAAATTCCTCTCTGAAGAGCGTCATGAAGATAAGACGAGCGATGGAATATAGTCTTGACCTAGTTGGTTTTACTTGAATTCTTTTGGAATATCTTCCTCATCATTCAAAAAAGTGAGCTACTGAATAATATCACGTGGGACTGGGGTAATTATGAAGACAAGCTTATGTAAGCCTTGGTCAATGTATGTCAAACATTTATTCATATTTTGTTGTAGCACAAAGTAGGGTTGCAAAATCTACGTCTTGGTTTGTGTGGACCTGAATTTTCATGTGGGCACAAACCAAGCAATTACTGAAGAAAACAAGCACACAAGAAACCAAAGGGAACTAAAGTTGATATTCGGTAGCTTAAGCCTCTATGAAAATGAGTGGGGTTTTTTTCATTCTGGATCTAATTAATCTAATCTCCTAACTTTACATAAAAATAACAAGCATATATGAATTAAATAAATTTAATTGATTTTCCCTTTAATGCAATTAAATGTGACTGAAAATATTTAATAAAAGAAATGTAAAACAAACTATCTAATTACCTTTTTATATTTTCAGATAAACTTTTAAATGAAAATAAATAAAGTAAATCTAATTAACTTCTAATCTATGTTTTCGGGTTTTCATTTTACTAGAAATAAAATAAATGAAATCTACAACCAAAGGGAAATTTCTTCTAAATTAAATAAATCCCACTTCTACACTAAAACAAAGTAAAGCGGGAATACTCGGATGTGGTTATTCTGTGTTGTAGGATGTGAAGCATAATTTAATTTCCATAAAACAATTTCTATTTTGTAATTGTGGATTTGTACTTCTTCTGATTGCCTCACCTCATAATCATAGGAAGAAATAATGCTTCTCGAGAAGAAATTTATTATTCCCTTGAAATTCCCTTGTAAAATAATAGTTTCCACATAAAAGACTAATAGTGAAGTTCAACAAAATAAGAAGAATAGACAGAGAAGCTTCCACAAGTTTCTTTCCCTTACTGAGACCCACATGGATAAGGATGGAAGGATATTTTCAATGAAAAATTGTTTGTATGCACATAAATCTAATTAATGAAGGAATTGAAATCTACATATATTCTAAAATGAATAAGTAAAGAAATTGATGCACATGAACTTACTCCAAATCCTTTCCTAGGAAAATCAACATGGATAAAACTAGGATAGGTAAATGAACACCTAGATTTTTACTCCTTCAAAACAAGTTATATTACTTCTATTAGATTTAATGAAAAATATTGATTCTAGATTAAGAAATTTAAAGAAAATTAAAATAACATCCCCAACCTGGTTATCGTAAAACTAATATGATTCCCAAGCGTGGTGATGCTTCTCTTTATCCTCTCAGCTTCCTTTCCAAAGATGAGTCTAATTCATCCAGGGAACAATTGTGGTTGGTTTTAAAAGAAATTGTGAAAATGCTAGAGCATATTGGTTGCAGCTAGCTAGTGTCAAATGCAAGAAGAAAGCAACAAAGAAGTGATGTGAGTTATTTTTGTTCTTACAAATATTTCATAAGAGTAATGAGTGTAATGAAAATCAAGAATATCTAACCAATGCTTCGGTAAAATATGGTTTTTATAGGAAAACAATAGGGAAGAAGTCCAACACACGTGGCATTAGAAAATGCCGGATCATCCACATGATAGGCACTCAACATTCTAATAATAGTAAGGAAGAGAGAGGAGCTCTACACTTATCCATCAAGCTTAAAATCAAGGGAAATTTTCTAGAAACATTTGAGAAAGACACCGAGAAGCTTGCAAAATGCGTACAAAACTCACAGCTTTGAGTCTCGATTAAAGTGCACGAAATTACCGATCTACATAGATCGGTGGTTACACAACCATCATGGTGGTCATGTAACCACTAGGCTAAGAAGACCATTGGTTACGTAACCAACATGAAATTCACATAACTAAAAAAGAAAACACTAAGGATGAGGGGATAAAAACATTTGCGAAAGCAATTGGGATAAAAATTGTGAATGAAAGAAAAGATAAGGAACTAAGAAATAATGAAGAAAAATTCCTATAGGGATGGTGTAGATGAATAAATGAGATCTAGACCTTATCATTTGTTTTGGAAAAGAGAAAATCATCATAGGAGATTTTTACCATTCAATCGATGTATCACCATACAATTTTGGGTCCGTATAAAAACTCGATATCTTCTTATCTCTTACGTCTCCCATGATACGTTCATTTGAAATCCCCTTACATTTACGTTTTCCCAAGCCACCCAACAAATCCATTGTCTAAAACTAGAAACAATTTTTCACTTCATCAATACTTGTTTGTCACTCCTTTCATTCACAAAAATATCTATAAATAGTTTCCACATCATACACTACACAAAACACTTGTTGTACCTCAATTAATTGACATAAATACAATGTTGTTGTATAAGAGTTACGTTTCCCATTGTTTTCCTATTACATTTTTTCCATGCTAAGACTTCCACCATCAAATCCATTCTTCTTCACCTCTCTTCCTCTCCCATTGTTTCTCTCCCTTGAATTTGACTCCTTCTAAGTATCCCCTTTGGTGTTTCTATTGTATATTTTCTTTGCTTGTCACTCATATCACTAATCGGTACAAGCTCTATAATTGATGGCATTTCGTACATCAATTGTCCGCTACAATTAGTGAAACTCTCAAATAAAAATACACGCTGCAAAGTGCTATATAAAACACTCTTCATGGTTGGTGTTTCAACTAAAAACAATTTTGAATTCTCCCACTTTTTAATTTAGACCATTCAAACTCAAGTGATTACTTCAAGTGATCTATCGATTATTTCTTGGGAGGAATAATGTCAACCATAGAATAAGTATTGTGTGTGCATGTGGATAATTCCCCTATCACATCAAAAGCCTCAATGGCCCACACCTCTCTCATTTTCTTTTAGTGATTGTTGAATGAAAATGCCATAATGATTATTGATGTGGAAAATTGTGTGTATTCACTACCTTTGGATGCTACATCCACTACACATCATCCGGTGTGTAAATGCATGTGTTGAAACTTCAAATAAATTTTCACTTTGAGAATATTTTTCTACCACTCCTTCGCTTCACATAAATCTATATAAGTTTCTTCGCATCGTCTTGAACTACAACCTTATTCTCCTTGTAAGGATTGATATAAATTTCATGTGGTTGTTGGATGGTTGAGTTTAACATTATTTCCTCTTTCCATTTTCACCACCCTCTTGCTTCTTTTCCTTCAACCCGCTTCCTCTTAAAACCTCTTCCTCTCCCATCATTTCTCTCCCTCAATTTGACTCCTTAAAAAGTTTCCCTTTGGCATTTCCATCATACATTTCACATACAATCTGATTGCTAGTTACTATACTTGTGTCATAAGATATGTGAATATTCGATGTGACAATGTATATCCTATTATCTAAGCTTATAGTTAATGTGATTTCTATAATTCATATGTTTTGAGCATGAGTTAATTTTTGCTATTATATTAGCACATTTTTATAATATTAGGGAATTATGATGTTTATATTTTAGTGGTATGAGATGAATTAAAATATGGTATTAGTCGAAGGGCCTCTAGTCTATTGGTCATGATGTATGGCTTTCAATGAGTTTTTCGGGGATCAAATCTTGCTTATTCATAAAGGTATGGAGACACTCAACATAGAGATTTAAATAGTTGAGGCCAGGATCGTGCACTTGGCGATTTTTGATGGTGTGGATGTGCCCTTACCGATAGCTTCTTAGATGAAGTTGTTCATTGGTTTAGTTTCTTCATTTACTTTGCATTGTTGAATCTATATGTTCGTTCGGAACTTATGCAAAGATACCATTAAACAATGTAATCTAGTACATGCTTGTATAACACATCTTAAGGTGCTCAATCAACAAAATAATATATATTTTTAATTTTTATATTATATAATTTTGACATGATTTTTTTTTTTATAATAAATGTTAAATTATTGGTAAATGTGAAAATATATAATAATTTTTTTAAAAATGGTTGATATAATAAATTTAACATATAATAAAGATTAAAATGATATCTTCAAATTTTTATATTTACTTAATATTAAATGATGAATAAATTAAAAAATATAAAAATATTTACAAATGATTACTTGAAAACTTGATATTATTAATAAATTATATAAGGAAAGAATCCTATAACCCGTGTATTGAAACATGCACGTTTGATTTTTCAATCATTGTTTAAAAATTACCAATAATTGTTTAATGTTTTAAATCAAAAGTAATTATGAATAACCAACCGCAATGTGATATATATCGTGTTTGGTTATTGATACACTTCAAATATTCTATATCAATTATTTTAATACTAAATCAAATCAAAATATATTTATTTCAATAAAATAATAACAAATAATAAATAATCTATTTAAATAAGCGCAAATTTTGATTCTCTACAAACACTTACATGCATATCTGCACCCCTAAAATTAAAATTATAAAGTAAAATCCCGGCTAAGCAATAATAATCTCATCATTTTTAACATCTCCAAACAGTGAACCACCATTGTATCTTTTGCATTGCTTTACAGTATTATTTCAGTCGTGACCGTTCACATCTTTAACGCCTAATCTCGCTCATTGAAACATCATTGTATCGTTTCCATTGGTCTGTAATATTATTTCTTTCATACCACATAGTTACAAATAAATTAAAAAGATTTATAGACCCGTTTGGATGCATGTGGTACCCAACTAAAATCTTTTCCCACCAAGCGAGTATTGTGTCAAAACCTCATCGATTTACACCTATTTTTAGATTAAAATAAAGCCTATCATTCTTACTGCTTTATAAACTAATACAAATATAGTTTCTATAATGGACTCAACCCAAATGAACAGCATTTGTATTATTGAACGAATATGAATGGTTTCCTCTCAGCTAACCCAACAACAGAATCAAAGCAAGAATAGGAATTGAAATGAAACAATAACATTTAGATAAAATCAAATGGTCTGTTGCACCTGTGCCTTCAAACGATTAAATTCAATCTCCCGCACCGGAGAACAACCATTTAGATAAATCCTAAAGGGCAAATGCACGGACATGAAAGATAAGAATACTTGACGAGTAATTATAGATGTAAAATGGTACTTCCAAACAAGGTGGCGCAAACAAAAAACCTGGTGTGTAGGGCGGCGGGAGAAGCAGCAGAGAAATTAGGCTCTACGTCAGCAGGAGCAGTAACTGTGGCAGCACCAGGTGCTGTCAAGCTAGCGGTGGGATTTTGAGCAGGAACAGTGATACCTTCATCCGAGGGAGATGAAGGAGCGGACGAAACCGGGATTAATTCGGCTGCCGATTCAACAGGTGCCATTTTGGGCGATGCTGCTGGAGCCGTCATATACGAGTTCATCAGAGTCCACAGCAGGAAAACGGCCATAGCTACTCTGATTTTTCCCATGTTCCCCTGGATGGAAGAGGTGTTGGACGTGCGAATAGAGTGCAGCCAGGAGGGTATTATATAATAGTCGTGACGGGTTCGGGTGAGAGAGAATTGTGGGATTCATACGCGGGAATTAGATGCCACAGAGAGCACATCACGACAGTTGCAACAGTATGCTCCAACCTAGGTTGGCTTCAAACGGGAGCGTTTCTGTTCCGTGAAATAACGCAACTATAAAGTCTCCGGGCCCAACCGTTCGCCTCTGTTTTGTTTCTCATTTTCCTAACTAGTATAACCCATGTACGAGTTTCAAACCCAAATTACAGCGACTCGTCCAGTCCTACTCCCGAGGACGAATGACATATTACTTGCCACCAGTTGTAGATATCTACGGAAAAATGACGCTGACGATCTAGAACATTTTATAGCTGTCTCTAGAGACACAAAAATATATATATCGAATGTTTTAGAATTGTGTAATGGAAATGTCCATGGGATTCATATTGTAGAAAGAAAAAGAACACTAGCATAGACAGATCGTCATTTGCCCACCGTAACAAAGAAATACAATCATCTCACGGTAAATGTTATATAAAACATTTGAATCTCAATACCTATGAGAAACAAGTATTATATGTGACATAACCTTGTATGCCATCATATGAACACAAATTACACTATTTTAATTTTTTGGAAAAATAAAAGTATGCAAGCAAAATTCCAATATATCTTTATTGTTATTATTAAGGTACAAGACACTTCACAAAGTTTAATTTTTCTTATCAATATTAAGAAGTACATAACAAAAATAACACAAACAAAGGAAATATATTTAAATGACATGATATTTAGAATATTTAAAAAGTCTTCTTAAATTATGATGAATTTTTCGTAATAAGAAAAGGGATTCCTCTTCATAAAGAGAATGATGAAACTAATAAAACGATCAAAAGAGACTAAACAACACCATGGAGAAACTTAATTGTTATGTTTGCATTCAAACACACAATACTAGTAATTTTGTAAACCTGGGATAATTTTAGTGGCGAATATTTGTAATATGGCGAATATACCATTTTTATAAAATTTGAAAAGGTGAATTTTTGTTCGTTGACCTATGGCCTAAAAATTACAGTTTAATTATTTTAGGGTGGGCTACTCCTACCCTTGAAACTATCCCCTATATAATCCTATATTATTCGCAGTAGAACACTATTAGCTCACTCATACCACCCGGGGCATATATATTATCAAGTACAGACACACACAGAGGGCGGAGATGCAGATGCACGAAAAAGAGTTTGTTGATGCGTGACAGGGAGAGTTTGTTGACGCGCGACAGGGAGAGTTTGTTGACGCGTGACAGGAGTGCGGAGGAAGTAGACGCGCGACAAAGAGTTTTTGACGTGCATCAATGAGGTTTGTTGACGCTCATCAATTAGGTTTGTTGACGCCACATGAAGGTTGTTGACATGTGTCAATGAGCTTTGTTGGCGTGTCAATGAGGTTTGTTGATGCGCATCAACCACCTTGTTGATGCGCATCAACAAATCTCTATCACGCGTCTGTAGCATGACTCTTCTATCCCACCACTTAAAAATCAGGTGAAAATTTTTCTGTCAGACCCCCAAAAAATTTACCTTCCCGTGAAACTGGTTTCGAGGATATTCGCTGTATTTTCCACCTCCGATTTCTAAGAGGTCTCTTAAAATGAACCCCTCGTCAGTAAACTAAGCATATGTAGATAATGGCATAAATTTGTGCCAAAACAAGTCTGCAAAACACAGGGAAAACACAACCAATACATAAATAAAACACACACACAAAAACATATATATTATATTAATTCGAAAAAAATCATACAATCATTAAAGTTGATGCTCTATCTTTTCTTTTCTTTCTCTTCTTGTGTCTTGTTCTTTGTTTCTTTTTCTTATAAGAAATCTGTTCTTCTAGTTCGCATACGGATGCACATATCTTCTCTTTTCTATATTCCCCTTCTATATATTATGTTGTTGCATATATATTTCATCCTAAATATTTCTTGAGTTGCGTCTCTCTCTCTCTCTCTCTCTCTCTCTCTCTCTCTCTCGTATGCTTCAATGTATGTGTGTGTGTATGCCTCCATGTTTCGCTTACATAAGATGACACAAAAGATGCGGACTAGAGGCTAATTATAAACTACGCCTCATTCCCGAGGCTCGACGTCCGCCAAAGTTCTTCACTATGGAGAGTGGCGGAATCACTCCATGTGTCCTACCTTAGATGGTCGAGATCAACAACTAACTCGCCTTCACTAAAGAATGAACCTAGAATTTTGTACACTCTAACTAATTATGGAGGGTAGAGATCCGTGAAGGTTCTCGCCAAAGGAAGTGGCATAATGCTACCACGTGGATAGATGAGATCAACCAAAGAAAAAAAGGCGGACCAACAAAATATAAAATGCAGCTAAATCTGGGCCTTTAACGTGTGTGGCACCTAAAAAGAGGAGTGCTAGAAACATGCCACTTGTCCTGTGACATTGACGAGGAACTCAATACTCAAAGGCCAAAAATAAAACAACCAAAAATATTATTTTCATTGGAAGAAGGTAGATAGAAGACGGGGGAAACACAAAATTCAAATACTCACGGGGCTCAAGATTACCAACCACAATTAATTCTTACACTCCCTTTTAATCTTGATCCGAACAAATATTCATGCACAAACCGATAATTAATCTCTGAAGTTTGATGGTCAATCTATGACACCAAAATTTTCTCTCAAATGTTGAAACCTTTCTTTTGATAGAGGCTTGGTAATAATGTCAACTAGTTGCTACTTTGACTTGGGAAATTTTAGCTCAATTTCTCCTTTCTCAACCAATTCACGAATGAAGTGATATCGATAGCTATATGTTTTCTTTTATGGTGTAAAAATGGATTTTTAAATAATGCAATTGAAGATATATTATCACAAAAAATAACTCCTTGTTGCTCTTCATGAAAATCGAGGATTATTCTTAACGATATCATCTGACAAGTGGTGAGTTTTCTGCAATATACTCGCTTCAACCGTAGATAATGAAGCTTATTGACTATTTCTTTGAAGCCCATGAAATGAATCCTAAGCCAATATTGAACACATATCCATATGTGCTCTTTCTATCATCAAGGATACCTTCCCAATCACTATCTATATATCCAACTAATTTGAAATCATTATTAACAACATATAAAATCCATGATTTCTTGTGCCATTCACATACCTCAAAATACGCTTGCATGCTTGCAAGTGTGTCTCCTTTGGAGTCTCCATGAATCTAGAAATCAGACTAACTGCATACATTATATCTGGTCTTGTTGTAGTTAAATACATCAAGCTTCCTACCATGCTTTTGTACCTTGTAAGATCTAAATTTCTAGTGCAATCTTCTTTGGTCAATTTCAGAATTAATTCAATTGGTGTAGATGTTAGTTTGTTGTCCAACATTCTGAATATTTCCAATATTTCTTTTGCATACTTTGCTTGAGAGATAAATATGCCATGCTATGTTTTCTTGACCTCAATGCCAAGAAAATACTTTAACAATCCCAAATCAGTTATCTCAAACTCCTTCTTCATGGATGATTTAAATTCATCTATGGGCTTGTTTGCATTTCTATTAAAAATTAAATCATCTACATACAACACAAACAATTAAAATCTCACAATTGTTTGTTTTTATGTAGAGTGTGGACTCACTACTACTTTTGCTAAAGCCATTACTAATCAGATAGGAATCTATCCTAGTAACATGTCCTTGGTTCTTGTTCGATTCAATACAATGCTTTCTTTAGTTTGTATACTTTTCTTTCATGCCCTGGAATTTCTTAACTAGGTGGTTCTCCACAATACACTTCTTCTTTTAACACTCCATTAACAAAATATGATTTGACATCCATTTGATGGACCTTCCATTTGTGATGAGCATCTATGACAATAATTGTTCTAATAGTTTCTATCCTTGCTACTAGAGAAAATTTCTCATTATAATCACGTCCAGGATTTTTTTGTAGCCTTTGACAACTAGTCTTGCCTTATGTCATTCATTTTTGCTTCACAAGTAGTTTTGGTTTTATAAACTCATATGAATTCAATGAATTCCTTTCCTTCAGGAAGATCTACTAACTCCCATGTTTTATTCTTCTCTATTGCATGAATTTATTCATCCATTGCTTCACACCATTTATTATCTTTAATAGATTATTCATAATAAATTAGATCAGCTTGTGAAAATAAAGAAAAATTAATCATTTCATCTTCATTTTCTTCATACCTTGATTGCTCATAAATCTCTTGAACATTCCTCATTCTTCATTGTTGTTGGAATGATTTTGATGATGATGAAGATGCTTCATTTGTTGGTCCTTGCATGCTTTGTTGGTTGCTGCCATTTGATGATTCACCCCTTTGTGAAATGGGTGTCTAACTTTGTACATTTTTTATTCTACCATTTGTAGGTTCATCAATAAATATAGGTGTATTTACCTTTTCTTGTGGTTGTTTCATTTCTTGTGCATCTCCCCAAGATGCTTCCTCAATGAATTGAACATCTCTACTGATTATAAGCTCTTTTGTAACTAGATTATACAATCTATAAGCTTTAGATTGCTCACTATATCCAAAAAATGCACTTCTCTCGTTTGTAATGTCACTTTAATCTTTTTACTTTTGCACATGTGCATATGCCATACATCTTAAAACTCTCAAGTGTTCAACACTTGGTTTTCTTCCACTCCATGATTCTTGAGGTATTTTGTTCCTCACACTCTTTGTAGGACATATATTTAGCAAATAAATTGTTGTCCCAACTACTTCAGCCCAATATTCATCTGGTAATCCACTTGCTTTCAACATGTTTCTTTCCTTTTCTTGAATGGTTTTATTCTTCCTCTAAGATACACCATTCTTTTGAGGTGTATACCTTGTTGTGAATTGTTTCTTGATCCCATGCTCTTTACAAAATTTTAAAATATCATTTGATATATACTCTCCTCCTCTATCTATTCTCAATGTATTTATATAATGGCCATTGTGTTTCTCAACCATGGCCTTGAATTGTTTGAATACCTCAAATGCATCTGATTTATTTTTTAAGAAATAAACCCATGTCCTTTTGCTAAATTCATCTATAAAAGTCATGAAGTATTATTTCTTGGATAAGGAGAGAGTTTTCAATGGACGACACAAAGCGAATGTATTACTTCAAGAGGCAAGCTTTCTCTTCATGATTTTCTTGAGGGAAAAACATTTCTATTTTTTTCCCAATATGTATGCCTCACAAACCTTATCTAGTTGTTCAATGGAAGGCAAACCTCTAAAATAATTCTATTATGAAGCAAATGCAATCCACCATAACTCAAATGAACATACATTAGATTTCATAGAGTGGATTGATCAATGGATATTTTTTTAAACACTGCTTCACATATTGCTATAGTCTCGCATCCTCAAGGGAAACATTTTGTTTTGTGTCATCTATACTACTACAATCAGCTTATTGCTTCCACATTTATGATTTATAAAATGCATTCTCCAGATTCAAGACTCACATTATATCCATTTTGGATAAGTTATCCATTGTTTAGAATATTATACTTCAATCCTAGAACAAAGAACACATTATGTATATGCTTCTTATCTCTTTATTTGGTGAGAATTAGTACAATGCCTTTACCCATCACATGAACCTTATTGTTTCTTCCCATCTTCACTTCAGATTTGATTGCTTCATCTATATTATTGAACATTTCCTTATTTCAACACATATGGTTGCTACAAAAACTATCCAAATATGATACTTGTTTGATTCTTTTCTCAGCTACATTCATAAGTTAAAAGGAAAGTACCACTTTTTCTTTCTTCTCTGGTTCAACTTCTTTTGCATTAGATAAGCATACATTAAGTTTATGATTTCACAAATCATATTCTTTATTTTTACATTAACTTCCATGATGTCCACACTTTTTGAAGTAATAGAATTACAAATTTGATTTTTCACTCCTTTGAGAAGAACCACCTGTAGACACCAAAAATGGGTTGTAATCCCCTTCGATTAATTAATTCAATATTATCCCATCACCATGCCCATTTGCACATATTTTAATTAACCATAATTAAATTAATCCCCACCTCACCTCACAATTAATTTAATCACCTTAATTAAGTTAATTTCCACCTCACCTAGCCACATCATCCCTCCACCTCATCCTAAGACCTATTCCTAGCCTATTAATGAACTTAGACCAAGTCCCTACTTATCCTAACCAACTAGGACTTGTTCTAACCCTAATCATTATGACCTATTATCTCTCTAACCACTCTCCGCTACATTTAGCATTATCTCCTAGTTCGACTTTGTAGACCAAAAATTCAATCATGCAAAATCTAGGAGCAATCAAGCTAATTTTAGCAATATTGACCATTTCGCCTAACCAACACCGGTTATCCCTCGTCGGCATCAATTCCTTATCTACCATCGGTTACCTTAAATAAGATTTTCTAACTCTTTGCACAAGTTCTTCAATTCATTCATTCACTCAAGATTTGGCATTCTAACTCTCAAGCATTCAAGCTACCAAACAACAAACTAGAGCACATCAGTCTTCACCAACAACCAATCTCTTCCTCCACAACCTTGGATCACCCACAACAAAGCACACAAGATCTGTTTCCGTAACACTAGACATAACCCTATTTCATCTCCGAATGCTCATCAACCACCACCACCTTTAGATCTATAGGTTCTTAGATAAGTAACTCACTCTTATTTGTTAGTTATGGTTTTTGATCTTAAGTCTTTTATTCATTTCTATTATCTGACTCTCCTCTATCTTGAATATCACCCTTCACCCATCTACCATCTATTCTACCAACCTAAACCATTTTTCCCATCCTAGCGCCTTTATCACCCTTGCTGAGTCTTCGTATAAATCATACCATCCTTCTTGAAACCCTCAACTCTCTATGCAACCACGAGAGATCCAAAACACCTACTTTTAATATTTTTACCATATTTCCCCTACCGACACTGGTCACCTAACCAGTGTCACTAATTTTCAATTACCGGAATCGGTCACCTAATCGATACTTTGGTCTTTGTGACTAGTAATTTTGCCTAGAACAACGAGCTTATAACTTTCACCAAACAACCTAAAACATAACCAAACTTCACCCAGACCTTTCCTAACACCTTAGTGACCTTTCCCAACTATAACCATACCTTTCCTAATGCTATATTAGTTTGTACTTCAATACTTTTCTTAATCTAGTATGTTGATAATGTTTTGAGACACCTAAATCAAAGTGTTAGTAATAGGACCTCTATTTCTCACATTTATTTTCATTAATTTGATAAAATCAGTGGATTGACAGCCATCTAAGAAGTTTCACACTTCCTAAAACTAGAATACGCTAGGTAGTCCATCGTAATATACTTTGTTTGAATTTCTCTATGGTCTTTTTATGCTTTACAGGTAGTTCCTCCTAGCCAAAAGGTAGCTCTCACATCCAAAGCCGATAAAATTCTACAATTTTTGCAACCTTCTCCCGAATATTAATAGGTATACCTCCTCACCCTTACCTATTATCTATTTTATCACATACTTTGAGGTGAAACATTTTGGCATGCCAGTGGGACCCATTTTGTGGGTTCTTTGCATTGTTCATTCTAGGGAATATTTGTGTGTTTCTTTCTTTTATGAAAAGTTCACATTAAATTTCTCTCTAGTAAATCTTCTCTTCTTCTATTTGTCTAAAGGAAATTCGTCATTTGGTGTTTAAAAATAATTCTTCTTCCTTTCTTTTGCACCTGCATTTTAGTGAAAGAGCATTCTCTTTTCCTATTCCCCATTTGCTACATCGAATTTCATTGTCAATTTGGGTTTTAAAATCTATGCATTTCATCTTTGTGATTGTTGCATTAGATCACCTAAATTTATTTACAATATATATACTGGAGGTCATGACCAATTGACGATTGGTGAAAATTAAGCGTAGTTCACAATTTTTGCACACACACACCCCTATCCAAATCACTTTAACAATTTACTCATTTCTTAAACATATTCTTTCCCGGTAGTTGCTGCCAAAAGGTTAATAACCTGATTAATGGTGGATCTAGTTCGTGTTCTCCCATTCATCATATCAGAGTTAGACCTCGCATACTATGAAGTATATATTGGGGACACTTTAACCAAAACACACCTGATACCAGCCATAGATTGCTTATAGGGCACCCTCATTGACCAAAAACTCTACTCTATTCATAGTTAGTTTTAAATGGCATAAGCCACATAACATTAAAATATGAAGCATAGGATTGACATGTTTTGTTAGCTTTTGACTGTTAAATTGTGTTTTGAGGAGTGAGGTTGTTTCTTCTTATTATTTTTCCTTCACACCCCACCATCATAACTGGTGTATTCTCGGTTCATTCTGGGTGTGTTAGGACTCATCACTGCCATACTCAATTTCTGGGTTGGTGTTTTATTTGGACTTAATCACTTTAAAATTCAAATTTTCATCATCTTCTTAGATTTCACAATAACTGCATCAAGGTTGATGTCCCAACATTAGTTCCTTGTTGTTTTGGTTATTTTTCCCAAAATAGTATTCAATTCATATCCATTCATTTTTTGTGACCTGTTTATGTCATTTTACACATTTATGAGTCTCTGTTACCATCAATAGAGTTCAAGTTCATCCGATTTACACTCTTCATCTCCAGATTTCTAAATTTGTCATTTATTCTTAATAATCGGCATCGATCTAGTGACTTGAATCGCTTACCCCATCTATCAAAGATTCTGTTACCCTACCGACATTGGTCTTTGTGTTTTTATTTTTCTGTCAAAACAACAACCAATTTTCATTTTCCATATTTCTTCTATCTTATTTTCCTATGTTTTTGCACCATCTGTAGAGCTCAGACCACTTGTCCTATCACTATTCACATGGTTTTGACTCATAGACAATTCAATACCCTAGTATTTCACACTAGCCATCAACCACTACCTCCTAGTCCTTCACCACCTTCTATTTCTTCACCCATGAATCCCTCTTTTATCTATCACTTTAACTATGGAGGAATCTACCCCACTTGTCTCTCTCTACCTGTCAATCAACCCACATTACTCACTCTTCTACCCATGGAGGAGCCCAACTTACCCTTTTCTTCACCAATCAAAGATTCTACACCATCCACCTTGCCCCCTCCTCTTCCCATAGAGGATCCACTTGTAGCATCTCTTCCTGTTGGTGACAACTCCCCAATGGCTTTTAAAGACCCTGTCGATTTGTTATTGTCTCTTCTACCCACAAATTCGAAGCCAACCATTTCCCTATCTCATGATGTCAAATTTATTTATAGGGATTACTACCAAATCATCATCATCCCCCTCCACTTCTATGCCATTCTCCCGTTTGGCCAATCATTTGGAGTATGTTGACTACTCCATGCTTTGGGGACACCTTCGACTTCTGTATCGACTCAAATGCAAAGGTTTCCTATAAATGAAACTTCACAATTTATCCTAAAGTTTTCAAGACAACTAAATCTATCACACTTGAGCTAGTTATAGTAGCCTCTTCTGCATCATCCTCACCTACACCCAAACCTTTACAGTTACCCCAACAACCACCTACACCCATACCTTCCCCTGCGCCCAAACCTATCACTACATTGGGAATTGTGTCGATACCGAGTCTAGTCCATCCTCCCATGAAGATAAATTTACCCGTCTCTTCCCAAACTATCACCAGGCCTATCCCCCCACCTAAGAGGAAGACCCAATCTCTTAGGCCTCATACCCTAGTTTTTCCCACTTCTCCTCTTTCACCTTTTCCACTTTCATCCATCTTAGGCCCCCATCCATCAACCTTTGTCAAACAACTTACATCCTTATCACAACCTCCCATTCCACCCAAACCTTCTACGTTACTTACACCTACTCCATTACCGGCTTCTTTACCTTCCCTTCAACCTATACTTCTCGTATTACCTTCTACGTCTATCTTTACCGCACCTCCATTCTCACTTAGGTTGACATTTCCACTCCCGTCTTCTGCATTCCCTTCTACTTCATGCACTACCCCAACAACTTTACAAAATAATGTACAACCCAAACCCAAAACCATAATACCTACCAAAAATGAGTTAAACCTATTTAACCTCCAACTCCATCACCCGTGCAGCGCCTCTTCCACAAAAGCCACCCACACCTCCATCCAAACCAAATCCACCTCCAAAAACACCTCTTCCACATAAGTCACCTAAACCTCAATCCAAACCTACTCTCACTTCTTATTGCATCCCTTCGCAAGGTCTTATTCTAACATCTTCTCTTGGCTGTTAGAAACTTCGCTATTACATTTCCATCTCCTGTGCCATATGACCCACTCAAACCTAAACCAAAAGGGTTTGATGATACCAATATTTTCACCTATCATTGTGTGTTAGGGCATGATGTTGAAAATTGTAAGGCCCTTAAAAATATTCTTCTTTAACTGTGTTCTCTTGAAGATTGTTTTATCCATTTTGCCCCCTTTTAAAAATGGATCAACCTATAGGTCTAGGAATTGATAGTTAATGGGAGTAGTTTACAAGCTCGTTGCATCAAAGCTTTGGAGTAGGATTTACATTAATGGTCAAACTAGAAAATGTACAAATTATCACCTCGTTGATGCACGCCAACTACTTCCTCCTATTGCGCATCAACCATGCTTCCTGTCTCGCAAAACCCCCTCTTCCTATCACACAACAACCCCCTACTTCCCGTGCCAAACAACCCCCTCTTCATGTCATGCGACAACATACCTTCTTGTTGTATGATAAGATCCCCTCCTCATGCATCATTATATTCCCCATCGCCGTCACCCTCTCGTCACATGATAACACCCTCCTCATGTCCTACGTCAACATTTTCTTCCTATCGCACATCAATGCTTGCTTCTTGTCCTAAATTAGTGTTTTGTGGCTCTTCTTACCCTAGCTTCATTTAAATTCCATTTTTTTCCTTCTATTATATTTTGTAGGCATATTGTGCATATTGTGTTCCTTTCAGTAGGGCTTAAATTTTTGTGCTTCACGAGATTGGAGTTTTGAATGTGTTTTGGGACTATGGAATTTTATTTTCCTCTTCTTCCCCTTTTCCTCCACTTTCACTCACTAGGAATCTCTCTAGTCTTTTTTTGGTGTTATCACCTCTCTTAATTTACGATTTACATTTATGTATTTCTCTTCCTCTGGCCACTTGGAATTGGTAGTTTAGGAGTAGGTTAACATTAGAATAGGTTAGGAACATGGATTCTCTAGAGGTTTGTCTCAATTGCAAGGTTCCACACCTTGAGACAATCCCATGTTAGTCAAAAGTAGGGTTTTTTGTAATGTGCAAATCCTAGGGTGTTACATTTCCGATATAACAGCTTTCAGCACACCGGTGGGATAGAAGTCAATATTTTCATTTTTATCAAAATTGGGTGTGTGTCTTGGTGAAATTATAGGCTTTGGAGGCTTTGAAAAAACACATCTGGTGACTCCGTCACTCAAATCCAGTGGTTTCAATAGCCCAAGTTTATCAAGTTCATTAAAAGAATCCAAACAAGGTCAAGAACTAGAGAAGAGGGGATATTTGTCTATCTACACTTATATCTAGATAGAGAAAGAAGGGGAAGAAGAGTTCAAAGGTTTCCATCTCCACCAAATAAAACTTTATCAAAATCTCATCTACGAAGACCCTTTATTCAATCAACTAGGGCTCTCGGGACGCCTAGGATGGCTCATCTACAACCACAAAATTAGCCATCCCCAAACCCATATGTAAATTTCACAGGAAGTAGTCCACTTTCCCTTAATGCACAAAATCTTGTCATGATAGCAGCATTAAAGAATATCCCATACTTCAATGGAGAAAATCACACAACTCCCATTGTCCACATTTAAGACATTGTAAATGTTTTTGCCATATATGAGATTATCGAGATGGATGTTGCGTTTAAGTTGTTGAATTCTTATTTCAAATGAAAAGTTTTGCAATGGTTAAGAGGCTTGGAAGCAAGATCAATTTAGAATTGGGATCAATTGTGCACATCTCTCTATGGCTAGTTTGGGAAGAAAGATGACAACTTATCACTTTTGGAGCAGATGACTACAATAAAAAAGGAATTCGTTGAGTAGATGACAAAATTCAATTCCATATTCCAAAGAACATGGGAAAGGATCCCAATTATGGTTAGACCAACAACTGATGGTGCATTTCTCTATTTTTTAAATCTCTAAATTATGATATATCTGTTATGATACAATATATGTGGGGAATAACCCTACAGATGCTTATGCCATAGCCTGCTAGAGCTGAGAATTTCCTAATTCAATCCATTTTACTCGCACCTAGGCAACCTATACCTATCTATCCTTATATGGGGATTCCTCATCCTAATCAAACACCTATAATAGCTCCCATCCCTACTCCAAGAAATCAGAGTTCAAATGAAGCTTCCACTTCTTCTTCTTGTCCTTCAAATGAACTCCAAGAGGTTATGAAACAATTGCAAAACTTAGGAAACAAGTTGGTAACTCTTAAGACGCATCAAGCTCAAAATTCTAGACCTTATCATTCTCGGCCCAACCTAATAAACCTCCATATCGAGAAACATGCCACATGTTCAAACAACTAACCGTAACTAAAGTCAACCCCAAGCTGCTCGGCCATTCCAAACATATAACCCTAATGCGTTTCAACTTCTATGGCCTTGGTTATAACTCAATACAACATATCACAAGAATATGAATGGTGTTTCCCATACAGCCAACCACATAATCAAGAAACATGCTTCAATGTTGCTTTAAATCAAGCATTGATGTTAAATACAAGTGGGTGTTCCTTAAGAACCAAATCAAGAGGAAAGTCAACAGTAGGCAACTAATCAAGAAGCACCTCTAAACAAGACAACACTTGTGAATTGACAAGATGAGGGTTTATGTGGAATAACTTAGTCTCCTTCTCAAAGTGTGGCAGCCAATACAAGGTCTAAGAAAAAAATATAGAGGAAGGGAAGTCATCTAATACAAGTACTTCTCAGCCTTTTATCACAATTTGGAGTATTAGTAATCCAAGTTCAACCCCAAAATTTCAAGATCAGCTCAAAATCACCTTCTAAGCCAACTCAGTGTCGGTTGCAAAGCAGCCCATGTGCAGGAGAAATTTGTGCGAGTAAGGGAAACAGAAGGAGAATCAATCTACTTTTAACATTATTGATCAAATGAAGAATACCAATGTAAGCATTTTTATGTGGGAATCATTAAAAATTCTGGGCCAATGGGATTTGTTACATAAAGCCATGGAGAATTGGTCAACATCAAATGATTCATCCAAAATTAAGAGAAGGTGCTCATTAATGTCACTCCAAAAGAAGGATTTCATAGAAGTCAACATGGTAAAACATGAAGCCTCCTCAATTATATATATATAGTTAGTGGGAACAACCTTGTACTTAACTACATGATTGATCGAGGGGGTTAGCAATTTGGTAATACCGAAACATATGTAGATCAATTGGGCCGGAAATATGACCTGGTTTCCAAAGGAGTGGTACAGTTAGATGGGACAACAAAGTGGGGATAGTTGGGATAATAAAAGGTTTAAGCCTTACATTGCACACATTTCTAATGTCACGCCTCAAAGAGGATATATCAATGATTGACTTTCCACCACTCTTTCGCAGTTGTTCTTATCAAGACACTTCATCGCCAAAATTGGAAGCTACTTATCACTGATTGGTCACATATGCTCTTCAAAACGAGGTGTGGAGCTAAGGGTACAATCCGGTCTGAAACTATTGCAAATTTTCATATTAAGCCCCATGTACCAAGCCCAACTAACATAAATTTCTCAACCTTTGATCAAGATGATTGACCAAACACTCAGAAACATATTCCAAAGTTGGGGGCATCCCAAATTTGACTCTTCATGAATGGGAAAACAAAAGTCACGAGATATGATCCATATAAGGAAATAGAGGAGGCTGAGTTGGGAGTTTATTGCTTACACGAGGAAAACACACCCCTTCTTAGCCTCACTAAACCAGATGATAAGGGTGATAATGAAGTATGAAAACTATTTTTTTATGGCTCAAGGAGTAGGCAAGGTGTTGGAGGAGGAGAAATGCTTTTGTCACCACAAGGTATAAAGTACTACTCATGTTTCCATTTTTAGTTTACTTGCTCAAATAAAACCACTTTGATTATGAAGCTTTAATACATGGATTGAATTGGGTAAGAAAGAGCGGTATACAAAACTTGCAAGTGTTTGGGGATAGTGAATTAATTTTCAACCAACTTAGGGGAAAACATGCTACTAAGAATGATCTTCTCAAAGCCTACAACCATCATGTATGGGATCAAATTGATGATTTTAAGGCATTCAATATTTAAGCCATACCAAGGAAGAAGAATGAGGTCGGATAGACTTGCAACAATCGGAGCAATATTTGATGTGGTGGATGGAATTAAGAAAGATAAAGTGCAACCACATATTCATGTAATTGTGAAGACATTTGTACTGCATAATAAAACGAGATGGTGGGTATTTGGGAATGATCAACGAATCACTAATTTCAGTAGGAGGAGGCCAAGTTCTCAGATAGAAATCAAGATAAATTGGAGCAACAACATGGTGATCAAGTGGTTCAGATGAGGCCAAATAAGCCGCCAAAAGGTTTAGTTACTCTAGAGTCAATATTCAATCCTAATGATCAGTTCGAAGGGAAAGAGAAAACATTTAGGTCAAAGGCGAGGATTCAGAGCCAATTTCAGTTGGAGAAGGAAAACACTTCAAATTGGAAAGGTAAGCACTAAACAAGAAAAATATGAATTTCTACAACTTTGCTAAGAATTTCCAGATGTGTTTGATTGGATCTATGAATATTTGAAAGGATTTAATCCTAAGCTTACACAACACACGATTCAACTAGATTCGAAGATAAACCCATCAGAAAACGAAAAGGCCACCTAATCCTCATATCGAGCCTCTCATGAAAATAGAATTGAACAAAATCATTGAAGCAAGCATCATCTTTTTGATCAAGAACTCTTCATGGGTAGCAAATATGGTGTCAGGTTAGGAAAATGAATGGGGAAATTTGGTTATATGTGAATTTATGAGACTTGTATAGGGCCTCTCTCAAGGACCACTACCACTTCCTTCCATGGAGGAAATACGCAAGTTTTATCCGGTTCCAAAAGGTTCTCATTCTAAGAGCAGCAACAGATTAACAAAGGAAATATATTATTTCACAAACTAATATTCTTCACTATATTTCATCATCCGGGATATTACAAATATATAGGAAATGTTGTTCCTATAAACAAGGAGGTGGCTACAACCACTCTTCCATAAATAACAGTAAACTCACGTACACAACAAACTCCTAATATACATTATTGTTACATAACAATAATGTCACCAAATAATACACAAACTATAATGTGAAGCACTAATAATAATTCCTAACATTCCCCCCCTTAGTGCGAACATGGTAGAAAAACATCCACACACTCCTCTGCAGTATGCTCACCCCTGTGGCATGTCCAACTCTGTGACTCATGACCTTGATCCAAAAGAAAGGCTCGCTCCTTCCATGGTTTTAAACAGGATTACCACAAACCTTGAAGTGACAGGAACCTCATCAACTGTCGACCTCGTGTGGTTTTCTGGATCCTCCCACAAACCCTTTCAAGATCCATGAACTGACTTACTCTGGTGCTACTGTTCACCACTATGCTTATACATCAGGGAATTATGTAGGAAACACAACTTGCATATGACAAAACTGCAGAATAGAAGAAATACTGAAAAAATTTCACATTACTTCCTATAAGAATCATAATGTTCTTAATTGTAGTCTCTGTCTTTGATCGCTGCCACTCGATCTCGAATAGCATAGAAAACTGCCACTGCCACTGGAAGCTTTCCTTGACTAAGTCGTTTTGGGTGCAGAATGGGAATGGAACATTGGTATGTATTCCCCCCCACAATGTGAAATTCCACACATATAGATACTGAGAAGCAAACTGCATCGAAGAACATACTCCTGAATGGATCTTGCTAGTTAGGTCTTGCTGCACATGGTCACTAATGCTAGTGAACGTATTCTCCTAGCTGACCATCTTCCAACGAAGTACGGCAGTCAGAGGACCAAGTCAGTCAGAGGATCACTGACAGTCATCTGTGCTCCAACACAACTTTCTTTCCAACATCCATCAAATACCAAACAAAACAGGAACACTGCAAACTGAAGCACACTGAGAAAATGGAAACCACACTGAAAATCAAATACTCACACTGCACACCAGTGCCACCAAATCATTCTGTGCGGCCACAGTCCGCTGGTGATTGACGAGAGGTCGCTGTCCCGACCTCCAGCCTCCCGTGCCTCCGTCCTCCGAAGAGATCTCGCCGCTAACTCAGCCGAATGTGATCATGGGGCTCAAATTTATATATTACAATCAGACGTCGGATTCCACCGAAAATGCGTCTGTGAGGCAAATTTTTTTAATTTTTGGACGTTTACAATGACACGACTTTTGACTTTTTGACAATGACGCTACTACTCAACGCAACAAATAACGACTTATGTTTATTGACTACGAATTAAAAAATATTTTAATTACACAACACTTGACTTTAACACATTTGACTATAGACGACAATAACAAAATGACTCTTATAACTTTGACATAAAATAAATAAACACTAAAATTCTACCTATAGAATAAAAAGTAATATTTAATTACTTTTTACAAACTATAAAAATAAAGACTCAAGGATTTATTTTTACTTTGATAAACTTTATGGGAAATGACACTTCTTTTGACAACAGATGTAGACAAATAAAAAATACACTAATTTTTTTAAACAAATACAATACACCGCCTAACTATGAGACATAAAGACTAATCAACTACTAAAGTGACACAAACGTGTAAGACTTCACAACCTAGACACTTTGTCAAATTCTCTAATCAAATGAAACTACAGAAAACGACTGTACATGGCCGCGCATGAAAAAGTACCTGCAGTGCCTCCTCTCCACGTGGTTGCTCAGCTCAGGAGAATGGTAAAAACAGTTGCATAGCTATAGCCTTGACGTTTAAGCTTTCTTCAACATGAATGCCTGATGCTTCCTTTTTGTATTTATTTTATTGAACACGTGGCCTCTTTCCAAGGTAATACCACAAACTTTCCAAATAGTGGTTTTGAACATTTGTCTCCAGCGAAGGAAAATTGTGAAGGCGGTTTAGAGAATGGCTTCAAGAAATTGAAGTAAATTCAATACGCATCTCACATACTTATGTAACCCACGGAGATATTTGCATACCCCAAGTTTGACAGATCCTCAACACACTTGCGCAGACCAATTCGCTGGATAAAGAACCGTGGTTGGACGAACTGTGAATGCACCGTGAAATCGATGCTAGATCTACACAAATTCTGCCAGTGATTTTATCAAAACCAGAATGACTGATTTCTCAAAGACTTAAACGGGATCAATATTCCTCTCAAGTCTGCCAAATACGAAGCACCGAAATAGATGGAAATTTGATATGTCAATGGAGATGGTGCATGCGTGCACAGTGAAGCAACACTGAAACATAAAATATGGAACCTGAAAAACCTTAACTCTGCATATATACCTTATAATTTTTCAAAATAAATAATGGAAAAACACATTAGACGGGGCAAAGAAGAATAGTACGTGCCCCTGCAAAAAAATCATTTTCCCATCACAGGCAGTGGAACAATACGGCTCTGATACCAAATCTAAGAGCAGCAACAGATTAAAAAAGGAAATATATTATTTCACAAACTAATATTCTTCACTATATTTCATCATCCGGGATATTACAAATATATAGGAAATGTTGTTCCTATAAACAAGGAGGTGGCTACAACCACTCTTCCATAAATAACAGTAAACTCACGTACACAACAAACTCCTAATATACATTATTGTTACATAACAATAATGTCACCAAATAATACACAAACTATAATGTGAAGCACTAATAATAATTCCTAACACTCATTACTAGATGGGTACTTGGGATATAATCAAATCATGGTGAAATAAGATGACTAGTTCAAGAAATCCTTCACCATGAAGTGGGGAACATATGCTTATAGGAAGATGCCATTTGGACTATGACAAACTTCGAAGCCACTTTCTAAAGGGAAATGGATGTGGCATTCAAAGGACTGATCAATAAGATAGTTCTTGTGTATCTAGATGATATTACTGTATTCTCCAAGAACGTAACAAGTCATCTCTTTCACCTCAAACAAGTATTCCAAAGATGCAAGAGATTCAGAGTTTCTCTAAATCTGAAAAATTACATATTCTTAGCTCATGAAGGCAAGCTCTTAGGCCACATATTTTCTAAGGAAGGGTTGGAAATTGATCTAGAAAGGGTAAAAGCCATCCGATCATTGCCATTTCCAAATCATAAGAAGGCTCTCCAAATATTTTTGGGGAAAATTAATTTTGTTAGGAGGTGTTTTCCTAACTTTACCCATCTTGTCAAACCACTCATGCTGATGTTGAAGAAGACCACGGTTTTCGAGATGGCCTATTAAATGAAAATAAAGCTTTGAAGTTATAAAGAAAACCATTACATAGGCTCCAACCCTCATAAACCAAAATTTCTCAAAGGACTTCATTTTATATGCTTTTGGAAGCATGAATGCAATATCTACCATACTAGTACAACCAAATCAAGAAGGAATGGAGCAACCTATCACATTCTTCAGCCCAAAGCCTTCAGGATTATGAGGTGAGATATTCATTCATTGAGAAGCATGTCCTTGTTATGATTATAAGTCTAAAGAAATTTAGACATCTAGTGTCAAATAACAAAATTCATCTATTAGTTTCACATGCTGGTGTAAAAGATTTTATTTTGAACAAGGACCTTAATGAAAAGAGATTTGGTTGGATAACCAAGGTCATGGAGTATGATATTGATATAAATGTGACCAAATTAGTTAGGAAAATGGGTTGTGTGAGCAACTAGCTTCTAACCAGCATGTTGAATCAAGAGAGGAGGTAGAAGTTGTTATGATGTTGCAAGATAATCAAGAACAAGCTACATGTGGTATACCCATTCCTTTTTGGACTCAAGATATTGTATATTTTCTTCAAACGGGTAAAAGTCCTCATGGATTGAGTAAATACAAAAGGAGATATTTCAGACTTCATTATATCCTATACGTGCTTGTAGATAATATTATTTTCAAAAGGGATGTGAATGGTGTCCCGTTAATGTGAATCAAGACAGATCGATAGAGAGGGTACTACACGAGTTTCATGATGGAGAGGTAGGTGGTCATTTTCCCAAAATAAATATCCATTAAAATCATTAGGGCTGGTTATTACTATCCTAATATTTTCAATGATTTCTAATCATGGATCAAGAAATTCAAGAAATGTGCCTTATTCATAGGTAAAGTGAAGCTAACATCCCACCCACTCCATCCTATCTCAATTGAGAAGCCTTTCATGCAATGAGGGATATATTTTATTGGTATGACCAAGCCAAGTTCAAGCCTAGGTTACAAATGGATTCTTACAGCCATAGACTACTTCACTAAGTGGACAAAAGCAATTACACTTAGGGAAGAAAATGAAGCTAGCATTCTAGATTTCTATGAAGGTATCACAACAAGGCTTGGTGTTCCTACAACTATAATATCAAATAATGCCTTAACTTTCATTGGAGAAAAGATATCTAATTGGGTTGTTAGAAATGTCATCTATTTGAGAACTTCTTCCAACTACTACCCCCAGTGTAATGAGCAAGTAGAGTCCACAAACAAGAACTTGTTAAGAATCATAAGAAGAACCCTAGATGAGAATCGAGGACTTGGCATACAAAATTGAAATTAACCTCATGGGTTGATATAATCACTCCTAAGAAGTCAACCGGTTTATTCCCTTTTAAGTTGGTTTATGGAAGGGAAGCAAGGTTGTCAATATCCCTTAAATTACCAGCCCTAGAGCTTATCAAACAACCTGGAGTTGTTGAATTTCCAGCTATGTAAGTCAGGTATGTAGATCTCATGGATCCTGGAAGAGCTAAAGAACTGTGCCATGAAAATAATGGAGAAGGACCAAGCTCAAATCAAGATGAGTTTTGATAGAAAGACCAAATAGAAAAAATTTCAACAAGGAAACCTGTTCAAATGGAATGCAGAAAGAGCCAAACCGGAAGGCACTCTAAGTTTGATGCAATATAGAGTGGCCCTACTTGATTTTAGGGTGCAAAGAAAACAATGCTTTCCAATTGAGGAAGTTAGATGGATAAGAATTGCAGATCCCAGTCAATGGCATCTATCTCAAGCATTATTATTGATGGAAGTATCTTTCTTGTAAATATTAGTTTAGACTTTGTAATTCCTCCAAGTGCTTGTAGCACATTGTTCTGTTGTAGCTAGGTTTTCTTTCAAATAAGTTCTTGTGCACTCTCTGCATGTTACATTTGGGATGTGTATGATTTTGTTATTTGTACATGGTTGTGCTTTGTTGTTGTTGCACTTTCCAATTTTAGGAAAGATCCGATGATAAATTAATATCTCAGTAGTGTTCCGAGAAAAAAGAGGTTTCGAACATAAGACCAACTTCAGCAATAAGAATGACTCCATGCCAAATGGACGTAAAATCACTAGTGTTTTAGATCTACTAGGAAGATCACCTCATAAGTATCCAATTGTTATCCATTCCACCCCACCGCTTTGAAAAATAGATCAACCTACAGGTATGGGAATTGATAGTTAATGGGAACAATTTACAAGCTCACCATGGCGAAGGTTTGGAGTAGGATTTGTATTAATGGTCAAACTAGAAAAATGTATGGATTGTCACCTTGTTGATGTGCGTTAACCACTTCCTCCTATCGTGTGAAAACCACCTCTTCTTATCGCGCAATAGCCCCATCTTCCTTTCGCGTGATAACCACACCTTGGTGACACGCGTAAACCATTTCTTCTCAAAAAGAGACAATATACCTTCTTATCATACAAATAGATCCCCTCCTCAAGCATCATTTAATTCCCCATTATTTCTGCCCTCTCATCGTGCAACAATACCCTCCTCCCATCATGCGCATCAAAATTTGTTTCCTATTGCACGCCAAATCTTGCTTCCCATCACAAATCAACTCTTGCTTCTCGTCACACATCAACGCTTGCTTCCTATCATGTGTCAACCTCCTTTTGTTGTCATGCATAAACGTTTGCTTCCTATCGTGTGTCAATGATTTCTTCCTCGTCATGCGTGAACCTCCTTTTATAGTCACACATCAACATTTCTTCTTGTCATGTGACAAGCCTTTTCCTCATCAACGGTGACTATTCCCTTCTTGTCGTGCATCAACTATTTGTTTCCGTCAGTGACAATAAAGAGTTTTAGATATGGCTAGACATTAATGACACCATACAAGGTATCTCAACAACTGGATTAATGAGGTATGGCACCCCTATTCACCATGCAAGAAAAGTACCATTGAAAAGTGAACCATCATGGCTGCCCATACCTACGTACATGCATTTAATGAAGGATGTTGGTTGGTAGCTCATTTTCTCTATATATATGTAAATTCCCCTCATTTGAAGGGGAGAGATTTTGAAATTGTAAAGGAACTCTACCAAAATTGTTCCAAAGCACTTTTCTGAGCTACAAGCCTCAAATTTATGAATTTTTTGAAGGATTCTTGCTTTGTGTATATACTGTAAAGGATTATGTATCATTTTAAGCAATAAAATTAGTGTTTTGTGGCTCTTATTTCCCTAGCCTGATTTATATTGCATTTTTTACCTTCTATTATATTTTCTAGGTATATTGTGCACATTTTGTTTCTTTATAGAGATTAAATTTGTTGTGCTCCACGAGATTGGAGGTTTGAATGTGTTTTGGGACTATGGCATTTTATCTACCCTCTTCTTCCCCATTTCCTCTACTTTCACTCACTAGGAATCTCTAGTATTTTTTGTGCTATCACCTCTCTTAATATAGGATTTGTATTGATGTATTTCTCTTCCTCCGGCCCCTTGGAATTGGTAGTTTAGGAGTAGGTTATCATTATAATAGGTCAGAACTAGCCTTATCTCGAAGGTTTGTCTCAACCGCAAGGGTCCCACCTTGAGACAATCCCATGTTAGTCAAAATCTAGGTTTTGTAATGTACAAATCCTAAGGTACTACTTTTCCGACATAACATAACTATTTGACAAAGATGACCTTTTGGATGAATATCCCATTCCACCTTCTCCTGTCGCCACACAACCTCACCCCATATCTATTCAGCGACCTTCACATCCACCTCCACATCCCTCTTTTCCTCCTCCAACCTTTGAGATCAATATGGTCCGGATTAGGAGCTATCCCACCCCATATGAAATGTCAGGCACCATACTCATTTCATAAGATCTTATCCACACAAAGTAGACTTTTGTCCCGCATGTCATTATACCTTTCACGACACATCTCCCTCTTTTCCTTAGATCAATATGGTTCAAGTTGCCACTAGAGCACAAAAAGACAAAGGAAAAGAGAATACATGCAACCCATCCACTACACCTTTACCCAACATTCCATCTACACCTGCACCCAAGGTAACCATCCATGGGACAACATATCCCATTTCGATGGAGTCGCACATCGTACCATGATCAAACAACTTCACCAATCCCCCTTAAAATGTCTTTGTATGACTGTTGATAATTTTTGCACTTGTGCAAAAATGGGAAACTCAAAACTTTGTTACGATGGATAGCATTGGTGAAGTATACCTAAGCTAGGGGAGATCACATTAGATTATGTTATTACTATTGATTTATTTAAAAGATTACATGAAATCTGCAACTATGTGTGTTGTTACAAAACATAACAGATCACATAGTCTGCAATTTCATGACCATCCTCAACAAAAGAACACAAGCCCCGAAGGACAGTTGTGTTGTCTTGATGAGGACATCCAATTGTAGAGTAGGTGAAGTGTAAAGTTTTGGAATAGAAAACATAAGTGCAGATCAAAAAATCAGAGTTCATTACTGAATGTTACAAGTTCTATTCAATGTTATTTCCTTCATGATTAAGACATTCAATTATGTTACTGAGTTGTTTAGTTCATTATACAATCCATATAGAAATTAGAAATGTAGAAAGAGATATACAACTCATTTATAGAATTCAATGCTTTATTCACAAGGAGAGTCAAATGTTTCCCACACAAGCCGTGGGATGTAACTGAAAAGTAAAATACAGCTACTGAAAAGAAAGATACACATGCATGAAAGAGAAAGCAAAGGAGTATGAGTGAACCCATCATTGCCTTGTATATTCTTCATTGTGCAGAGCATCTCCTTGTCAGCTCCTTTCATCCTCAAGGCATGGTACCTGAAAACAAAAATAAGGAAATCATCAATAAAGAGCTCAGGGTTAATCCATATTCCTACACTATCCTACTTTGTGCATATGAATCTTCCCCTAAGTAGGAGATGTATTCTACTTGAAGGACAAACTACATGCATGCTTTATTCACTCAGCAAGAAGAAAGTAAAAGAAAGAAGAAAACATGGACATAAGAGAGGCCAAAAAGCCTAAATATTTCCTAACTGTTTTCCTAAGTGTGTAGGTATAGGTTGCAGCCAAAGAGAGAAATAAATAAGTCATAAGTACATGCTAAGAAGAAGGAAGAGTGCAACTCAAAGTTCAGCAAACATTCTACAAATGGAAGAAGTTAGAGCTCAGAAGAGAGAATGGAAGATAGAAGTACATTTTTAGTTTGCAAAGAAGAGGGAGAATCAGATTTCAAGAAGCTGAAGCTAAAAGTAAAAAAGGGATTACAAGCTGAAACAGGATGAGAGAGAAGATTCTGGGAAAATTTTGACAGGGCTTCGCCATGTAAAATGGACATTTACAACTTTTCATCATGTTGTTTCAATTACTACATGCTTTAAAAGAACTATGCAAATCAAATAAGTGATACAGAAAGTAGAAAAGCATCACATGATCAAGATAAACAACTAACATGTTTTTAGTTCTCAATTGCTATATCAGTTCAACATGAAAAGTGTTACTTTCTGTATTCTGGATCAGAAAATACAACTATTATTTCTGGAAATACATGAGAGAGAAGATTCTGGGAAAATTTTGACAGGGCTTTGCCATGTAAAATCAACTTTTAAAATTTTCCAACATGCCAGAAATACTACTATCAAGGAAATAAAAGCATCTAAGTGAGAAACAATTGCTAGAAAAGAAATAAAGCATCCAAATCAAGGTATATGCCCTGAAAATAATATCTGAAATAGTTAAATATTGCTTCCATTTTTCCAGAAAAGCACTTACAAATTACAAGTTATAGAAATAAAGCAAATGTGAGAGCACAAAGATACTACAATGACAATGAAGTACATTCATTCAAAGAAGGTAGTACTCATCTATGACATGATCAGAAAGCTATTACAGGTGAGAAAAAGAGCTATCTCGTGATGCCATTTAAAAGTGAATACAGAAATGGTAAATAAAGAAACGACATCCTCATAACATTAAATGACAATGATTCATCAAAAGGGATCAAGTGAATGAAGTTCAACTATTCTTGTGAAGTAATACCCAACTATAACAAGGAGGGCTAGGTAATTCAAAACATCATTCAAGAAAGCTCATGAAGTTCCATTAAAAGTGAGAAAGTAATTCAAGTAACATCTACAGTTACAAAGGGCTTCGGAAGGTGATAATAACCCAGATTTAAGGTATGACTATCTTTTCAGAACAGGTCTATATCTATCTAGGAGAGAAATTTTTCAAAAATAATGAAATGGAAGATGATTCAATTTTCTTAAAGAGTATTACAAATAAAATGCAAAGCTGAGTACAAAAGTTATTTTCTGTTTCAAAAATTATTAGTGGATTACAACTATTATTTCGAGATGGAAATTTCCAAATAATGAGGAACCAATGGCATTCAAGTTTCCGAACTCGAAGGAATTTCAGTTTTCAAGTGATCTCATATTGGAAAAGGATTAAAGCAAGCATTCTCAAGAGGGTGCTACTAAAATTTCAAAGAATCTAGTTTATCCTGAACAATGAATTATAAACAGAATTGATTTTCCAGAATACAAGACTCGAGAAGAGATAAAACTCGAAAGATTCACATATCAAGACCCTCGGAATGTAGAAACGAAGCACTCCACAATATTAATTGAAAGTTTTAGAAAGTTGAGAAATGCAGAGGAATCAGATTCACAAACTACAATAATGATGTCCATGCAATCACGAAACACCAAAAACACAGAGAAAGGGAACAATTATCATTATTTCTCAAAGAACCAAGTGACAGTGATGAAAAAAATCAAATTACTTTGTTCAGAGGTCGAACTTACCATCTTCATTGGCAGAGAACACATAGATCTCGCCAAGCGAAACTTAAAAAAAAAAAAAAGTTTCTCAGTAACTGGAAAGTGGTGACCGAAGGAAAAGACCCATCACTATTTGCATAGAAGGCTCTAATAGAGTGAAACAGGAATGTTGCAGACCCGATAGAGTGACAAGCACTCATTTTGTAAAATCCAAGCTCATGGATGATAACAACTAGCAAAAGAAGCAACCCAACATGAGTTTCAACTCGAGATCCACAAAGGAACCAAGAAGACACGAAATATGCAAGGAAAATGGTGAATTATTAGTGCTTCGAAGTCAAGGTAATAAGAACAAAATGATTACCATGCTCAGAGGTCAAAAACTTACCATCTTCACATCAAAACAGTGATGCTAATAGGATAGAGGCGATCAATAAAGTTGAGGCCAACAAACCCTCAAAAAGGTCGAGCTCCAAGAAGATGATAGAGATCCCGAAAATAGAAAGATCAAAAGCTGAGCTTCAGCATAAACAACCATGGCTTCAAATTTTTTCCCAGGCTTCACCCACGACCAAAAAAAAAGTGAAATGAAGTGATCAACATGTTCAAGTTTTACTTCTACAGCCAGCTCTGGGAGTGGAGTTAACAAACCCTAACCATGATCAGAGATCAATGACCAACCTTCATCCAAGTACGAAGATCAAACGGCCGATGATCGATCAATAGTACCAAAGCAACTAACCCCATTAACAACACCAACCACAATCAATGCAGATCGAACGTGACTAACCACAGGTCACAGATCAATGGCCACAAAAAAAGGACAGAGATCAATGAATGTGAGTGAAGCCAGGTTCCAATGCAAACCCATGAGTTAACAAACCCTAACCACAGTTAGGTCAGCATTAATCAGAGCCACCGACAATATTTCCAAAGGGGTGAGTCACCATGGGGAAGGGCCAGCCCACGTGTCCACATTTTAAATCATTGCAAAAGACTTTCAAAGTCTAAACTATAGTCGATCCAAAACAAAAAAATCACCAAATTATGCCACAATGATCACCAAAAAGGTGAGATATCAACTATAGTCCATTTAATCATGCAAAGCCGACTATGTATTGCCATATAATATTAATCAAAGGGGGCCGAATGATCAAGTATTGATTATTTTCAAACCATGGTCTAAGAGAGCCATGTGTGTTATCAAAGGTGGTCCCCTCATCCTACATCAAGAACCATGGTATATGCTAAGTCCACAAGGTGGCAAACCAAGTATAATGCAAAAGTGGTCCCCACTCTAGAGATGAGCTAGAATTGATTGGCAGTATGTCACTATTGTGACCTTTTGGAGCCAAAGGAGATGTCAACATCAGAATATGTACACATGGCAGGTGGCCCCACATTGGGTGTTTGTTTTGCAAATATTGCAAATATTTTGATTTATTTACTCACAGGTAGAGAGTTGTATTTTGCATGCTTCACAAGAAGACAGAACAGAGAAGAGACAAAGTTGCATGTCATGGAGAGAGACTTGCCTAGCAAGCAATTTTATTTTTGGAAAAATTATTCACCTAGCTTTATTAAAAATAGAACAGTCAACTTCAGTTGACTGAGATGTAATCAAAGGCTATTAATGCCTCTTGTACTAGTTTGTATTATTTTATCCCTTTATTTATTATTAAATAAAGGATAAAATTAGGATGCATGGGCGAGTACAACCTTAGTCTATTTTTAGGAAGGGTGGGAAAATTTATTTTGCTATATATTGTGTGCCTTTGTAAAGCAAAAGGATTCTAGCTGGAGGAATTTTGGATATATGAGTACTGAAGAAAATTTTGCCAGTTTTTCCCTCTGAGTGTGAAGTATTTTCTGCCTTTCCAAGTTATTTTGCAGTCTTGTGTATGTTATATTAATCTTGTGAATGCAAATTCCTTGATCAACCACCTTACCTTGCTACAAATTTAGTCCTTCTGCTTAATTTTAATGTGCATTTTAACCTATTAGTACTGTTGTGATTCTCCCTCAGTATAATCAAGTGTCGTGCCCTTAGATATTCTGGAAAAACTATTGGTTTGTGCATCAAGAATCCTTACATGATTAGTTGTGCATATACTTAGTCAAAGCCCTCATACAAATTTGGTGTATCACCTTAGTTTTAATCATTTTTACAGTCATCTTTTACTCTCAAACTCCCAGAAAGTAGTTTAGGATACACCAATAAGGAACCGACCTTGATACCGGAGACTCACCTCAAAATAGGTATACCCACAGACCTGAGGTGTTTCCATTGTATCTATGAAAGAGAGAGATCATCTATGCAACCTTATCAAACCCGCAGCCATCTCTATAGGGTGCACTTTCGAGAGATAACATGACCTCATCCAAACTCGAGTCTCATAGTTAGGCCATCATTGAGGTCTTGGAATCTATTGAGGTTCCACCTAATGACCCCACACCCATTGCTACCATCATTACCCCACATCATGTGGCTGCCCTCACTACTCCGCCTCCATCTTCTACTCTTGTTACCTTTCATCAAGTCTCTGTTGTTAGTTTCTGACGAAGAGATTGTCCCTCTCCAATCAGATGATCCTGACCCCACCCTATTCATTTCTACCTACATTGATAACACACGTGTTTGACACATTATGATTGATGGAGGTTCCAATATCAACATCATTTCTTCCCATGCGTATAAGAAAATGCACATCCCTGCTAATTACATGCATAATAACCTAGTTATGTTGTGTTCATTTAATGATGTCATGACTTCCACCCTCGACACCATCATCCTCCACATTCACGTGGGCCCCCATACCATTCCTGAATTATTCTATGTCCTAGAGGGGGAATTCCAATACAACATGCTACTTGGCCAACCCTAGATTCGTGCCATGGGTTATGTACCTTAAACCTTACACCACTATTTAAAATTTGAACATGAAGGGCACAAATACACCATTCCGGAAGATCCTTCACCATTCAAAACCTGTAATATGCTCTATTGACCTAATGATGTCCTTATACCAGTTAAGGAATCTACCACCACTACCACTTCTTCTTTAGCCTCCATGCCATCTACCACCACAATCACTTCTTCTTCACCCACGCCTCATCCACCACTTCTGTCACTACATATTCCACAACCAACTCCTCTATTCCTACTATCACGCAACTTCCACATATCTCCCATCACCAACACATCTAGTTCACAAACACCTAACACTTCCCCTTCTCAGGATTCTGGTGATTATTCCATTCCGCTAACTAGATACCAACTTTTGATCCCTTGGTAGGTGTTTTTCAATGCCTTACCTTAGGGGAGTATTGCCTCTACAACATCAACACCTTTCTTACTCCTCAAGAGTACAAAATCCTCCATCAACACCCACATTACAACCATCATGTAGGTGAGGTCTTTCCATATGGTCCGCCCCACCTTCACACCAACTTGACGTATGGGGGACTTGATGCTTCTTCATATACTCCAGAACCACCCACTCAAACCTGTCCATTCTCATCTGATTTCCAATATCTTACCAATCACCACTTCACCCACACTTTTCTTCATCAATGTGCTTAGAAAGGATTTGGATTTGGTCTTTATTCAAATAGGTCGTCACACAGTCATTTATTACACTATTCAAAACACAAAGACCACAATGGTCTTGGATTTTCTAAGGAACCTTCTTCTAAGAAATCCCATATCGACCTCATAGAGGAAGATACCTTCCCACATCACTTACCTACTACACCACCTTCCCCCACGGAGTCCATGGATTTAGAATCCAACCCTCCTAACTATTTTTTTCATGAACACCATTTTGTTTGGACCTTTTACCTATCAATGCGATGGTGAGGCTCCTTCTTCCCTTCCCTTCCTATATCCTAACATGATCGATGATGAAACACCTTCTATAAATGTTGTTCAATGTCAAGACGATGATTCTATTCTCACCTATATAGGTGCGGAATATTCTTACATTCACTAGTCATTAACATCTCATGACACACACCATACTGAATGAATCGACCATTGAGATAACCATTCACACTCAAGATGACACTCAAATTCTAAAGATAGGTCAATCTTTAGATTCCATTGAATATGAAACCTTCACCTCTTTCCTCCGAGATCATAACAATTATTTTGCTTAGTCTTACGCTAATATGCCCGATATTGACCATAATATCATGGTCCACAATATCGTTACTAGTCTTGATGCAAAACATGTGAAATAGAAGATATGAAAAATGCATCCATGCATTTCCCTTATTGTTAAATAGGAACTCCAACGCCTTCTTTTTCTTTCTTTCATGCTACCTATCGATTATCCACAATGGATTTCAAACATCATTCTTGTCACCAAGGCAAGTAGGGGGACTCCACATTTGCACGGATTTCTATGACCTTAACCTCGCTTTCCCAAAGGATGACTTTAGTTTTTGAGCATCGACCAACTTATTGATCTTATTTCTCACCATGATATTCTATCACTCATGGATGGGTTTTTGGGTTATAATCAAATATTACTCACTCCTAAATACCAACACAAAACAACCTCATCACCCTGGGGGCCTTCTATTATCGCATAATTCCTTTTGGCCTTAAAAACATTGGTGCCACATATCAACGTGTTATGACCTATATCTTCCATGATATCATGCATAGCATATTGGAAGATTATGTCGACGATCTTCTTACCAAGTCTAAGTAATGTGCTAAACATTCGTAGTTATCAAAGTTGTCTTTGATTATCTTATCGATACTACATTCACCTTAATTCAAAGAAATGTTTCTTTTTCATTCTCTCTAGAAAAAGACTTGGTTTTATCATCTCTTTACGTGGTATCGAAGTCGATCCTGCTAAAATCAAGGATATTCTTGAGATGCCTCCACCTACTAACCTTTGACATCTTCGTAGTTTGCAAGGAAAGTTGCAATCTATTCGATGCTTTATTTCCCAAATTTCGACCGATGTCACCCTTTTCATCATCTTCTTAAAAAGGATGTTTCCTTTAATTGGGATGATCTGCCACAAATATTTTAAAGCATTAAAGGAATACCTTCTTCACCACCTGTGTTTATCCCACCAAAGGATGACAAACCCTTTTACCTCTACATTTCTACCATTGATCATTCCTTGGGTTCCATGCTCACTCATCATGATGAGCAACATAGGGAGAAAGTGGTTTATTATATAAGCCATACTCTTTTAGACTATGAGACTAGATATACTCATGCCGAAAAGATGTGCTTAGCCCTATTCTTCGTCACCACCAAACTTTTTCATTACCTAATCAACCACAAAACATTCATTGTCACCAAAACCGAACCCTTATAATACATATAAGTTAAACCTTACCAACACTAATGTGTCACACTTTGGCTACATTTTCTCCTTGCAAACCTTGATCTTCAATTCATCCATAAAATTTAGTCAAAGGACAAACCATTGCAGATCAACTTACATGACGCGCCTTCCAGAAATCAATCTTCTAACTTCAATTTTCATTATTAATCCATTACTACCCTCTCCCTTGATCACATAGTTTATTACATGACCCTATTCTTCAATGATTCTAAATGTCAATGTGGGGGTGACGCAGGATTATCCTCATTACTCTTGATGGCCAGCCTATGCCTTTATATTTCAAACTTGACTTCAATTGTACGAATAATGTGGTTGAATACAAAGCAATCGTGTTAGGTCTCCAAATTTCCATTTCCCTATATTTTAAGTTTATTAATATCTTTAGTGATAATTAATTAATTGTCAACTAAGTCAATGGTTTATACCACTTTGTCAGAACGAAACACTTCGTAAGTATAATTATCAAAGTTGACATGCTTTTGAATACCTATGATAATTACGACATTCAAACTATTTTGTGATCCACAAAAATTCTCTAGATACCATGGCTTGTCTCACCTCACAAATACCTACCTCACCTACAGCCTTGAAAATATTTATCATACTATAAAGGATTCATTCACCCTCTTATCTATTTCGTGACTTAAATTTGGTGGGATGAGTCGAAACCGACCCATGCAACATTTGGTATAAGTAGTACATTGACTACCTTTCCCAATCAATTCTACCTCTAGATCTCACTCGCAATGGTAAATGATCCTTCCTCCAAAAGTTCTCTCATTACGTCATCGTGCAAGGTGTTCTCTACAAGTGTGCCTTTGATGGTATCCTCTTATGGTGCCTCACTAGTTCTGAAATTCCATACACCATCAAAGAAATCCATGACAGGATTTATGGTGGACATTTTAGTGTTCATGTTGTTACCAAATGTATTTTGTGCCTCGGCTATTAGAGGCCAACCATTAACCAATATTTTTGTGACTATTTCAAATGATGTGTGCAGTGTCAACAACATGCTAACCTTAACCACACCCCAATTCACTCCTTACAAGTCATTAGATACTTTTGGCCTTTCTCTCAATGGGGTTTGGATCTTTTCGAGATATTAACCCTCATTCTTCTTAATGTCATCAATGGATCATCACAACAACTGAATACTACACTAAATGGGTGGAAGCCATCCCTCTCATTTCTACCAAATTTGAGAAATTTGTGAATTCATTAACCATCACATCATTTTTCATTTTGGTGTTCCTCATCACCTCATCACTGAAAATGGTAAACAATTCAAAAACAAGACCCTACACAAACTCTATGATAACTTCGGTATTCAACTCAATTTCTCTTCACCATATTATCCTCAAAAAAATGGTCAATCTAAATCAACCAACAAAACCCTCAACAAAATTCTCATGAAATTTATCGATGATATTGGTAAGGATTGGCACACACACACACATTCCTTTCACCTTATGGGCTTATCACACTATCATTCTCACCTCAACCGCTGCCACACCTTTCTCTTTGGTCTATGATACAAAGGTTGTCTTGTATCTCGAAGTATAAATTCCATATCTTTGTATCTCACTTAAAGATATGCTCAATGATGGCGAATTTCACCAAGAATGTTTGGCACAACTTGAGTTATTAAACGAATGTCATTTAAATTCTCTCGACCACCTTCAAATCTACCAAAAACGTATCAAACATGCCTATGAAAACATGTTCATGAATGAACTTTCAAGGCCGGAGATCTTATCCTAAAATAAAATCAACATGTAACTAAATATGAGAAAATTAAATGAGGAAAGTTTTCTCATAATTGAATTAGACCCTACATTGTCACCCATACCTATGGATCAGGTGCTTATTGTTTATCTTCTCTTGAAGGTTAACCCAAATCGAGCCCCTTAATGCCTTGCATCTTTGACTATTCTATTGTTGAATAAAGTACAACATCACTTTATGTCACTTACATGCTCATCCCTTGAGAGAACCTCTCCTTCCATCTACCTATTTCAAGAACCAACGACTCAAACAAAATCATGTGATTATCCATCACCATTCAACCTTATCTTCAATATGAGTATCACGACTCTACTCATGGCATGATTCTCATGGATATTTTTTAGGATGGAATCCCATGGTTGTTCATCACTTGAAAACCTCTCTTGCATAGCTAACCTCTTTTGTGTTATGGTTTTTCCTTCCTACAAGAGGCTTATACTCCTTTATAGTTTTGTCCATGACCTAAAGTCCAAAATAAAAATAAATAAAAATATATGGGATATTTCAACATTCAACTCCTTGAGTCAAACTTCTTGTAAATCAAATGATTCCCTCAAAAGGACATCTCTTTCTCTCTTACTGCTATAAATAGACTACTCCCTTGAAGGAAAGCTATAAAAAGTTAGCTATATTGTACAAAGTCTATCAAAAAAGAAGACTATTTTCTGAAAAAGTAAAATAAAAAATTATCCTAAAGCTTCCTACATTGATCAGCTTCATGAAGACCTCAAGGAGATATTATATTTATCCCACATAGACTTCCCACATCGATCAATCTATGAAATAAAAAGAAAAGAAAAATCAAGACAAAATAAAAATATTTTGGTCATGGACTTGCCTATTCTAGTTTTGGGTATCTTGTAGAAGGGGCACATTGTCCCATAATAAGGTTACACTAAACACAATCCTCCACCTTACCTCTTTTTATTCTCTTCTGCCTATTCAGGGGATGCAACATGTATTTTACACATTGTGATCATGTGACTTCGTCACGTATAGACTCGTTGCATTATGCAATGTATCTAGGACTTACGTTCAATAATTATAAAGTTATGACATTTATGGTCTTTTCCAACTTGGGGAATTTCACTTATTTTTATTTTCACCTCTTCCTCTCTTTCTTGTTTCTTCAACAAGACAAGATCTGTCAAAATTAATTTAACCATGATACCTTCATATATGCCTACGCCTAATTCACCTTGCATATTAACTATTCAACATTCAACCTTTCCTATTTTCAAACATTCCTTACCCAACCAACCTATCAATTTGATCTTTCCTATTTTTAAACATGCATTACCAAAAACCTATCAATTCGACCTACTATTCATATGACCTAATCAAATCTCATTTTCCCTAGTTTATGGGAGAACTACATCGGCTTGAGGCCCTTGTTGCTTTGGGGCTATGTAGGCAACACTCTAAGGGCATGGAGCCCTTGGAGGTTAGCTCGGCCACTCTTTTCCTTTCCTCATTTTCCACTCTTTCACCATCATCATTTTCCCCATCAAACAAACACTTAGTTATGTTTCATCAAAACAATAACTTGGAAGTTAGTTCACAAACAAAACCATACATCACTCATATACATCATCATTTATTTTCCATGATACCAATAACTTGGAAACTAAACCAAAACAAACATAACTCGATCATGCCTACATATAATTTCCATGACATCAATAAATTGGAAATTCATACCAAATTCAACCATGCCTAAATACCTAAGTTTCCATAAGATCACTAACTTGGAAACCCAAATAACATCAGTTCCTTTCATCAAAAATATCAACTCAATCATGCCTAATCACCTAGTTTCCATGACATCAATACAATGGAAATAAAGATCTCAATCACATAACCATAATCAAACCATACTTAAACATTTATTTTCCATAACATCAATAACTTGGAAATTAAAACCACACCATGCCTAAACTCATCATAGTTTCCATAAACATCAAAATAATGGAAATTAAACCATTCAATATTCTAACCATAACCAAATCATGCCTACATCTACTTTCCATGACATCAATCTAATGAAAATGAAATCAACCATACATCATCATAAATCCATGCCTACACATCTAGTTTCCATGATAACAATACAATGGAAATAAACCAAGTGCATCATCTATAAATATCATCATCCATCTATACATCGAATGTATGTATATCAATACACTAAATATATAGATATAAATATTGATTAACAAAAGTAAACCTAAATAGGGTATAGGGTAATAATCTTAATCTAATTAGGAGGACTAAAACGTTGTAAATGAAATAAAGCACTCTGAAATAAATGTAAATAAACTATTCTAGATGAAAAGAAAACCCTATGTGTAAGAGAGTAGAGAGAAATTGCTTAGTTGATTGTTCTAGATGGTCGCACTAGGTGTAGATCTAGAAATAAAATGCGGAAGTGCGTAAAACCCTCGAGGGACCTCGCGAAGGGTAGATCTGGACTTTCTGAGATGACACATGCACCTAGGAATGTATTGGGGCACCTTGGTTTGCAAACACGGGTTCTGAACAACATAAATTCTTAGAACCTCAATCTGGTATGGTCACTAAATTTCTCTCGAGTGTTTCCGTATATCATGTTGGATTCATCGATGAACTGGAAAATGACCCGTAATGCAAGGAGAAGTATCAAACCCTATAAAAATGAAATATGCATATGAATGGGTCAGACTAACCTCAACCACCAAGCTAGTGGACTTAACATTGAGTGTTACAATACATTGCTGAATATGATGTAGTTATGTGTGTGTGTGTGTGTGTATGCATGTGTGTGTGCATGCACATGCGCATGTGTGTGTTTATGTGTGTGTGTGTGCGTGCATGTTGTGTCCTAGATGTTCTTGTGTTTACATGGAATATAATGGAATCACTCCCCCTATGAAGTGTGTGTGATGTAGATATCCTAGCTTGGATGCAGCCTTAGATGGAGTGATAGTACTAATAAGATGCAATGACCTAGGAACCTTATTACGGTCTTATAGATTTATAATTATTGAGATATCAAGCTTAATTTCGTAACTAATACCGAAAAGGTCAATTGAGAAGAAGATAAGGATGACCAAAAAAAGAAGTGACCCAAAAAGAAGTAGAAGAGGTTGTGTATAGACCGGTGCGCCCGAAATGGGACCATGGCACTTGGGGTACCCAAGACTGATCTGGGGCACCTTAATTTCAGGCTATAATGTCAAAAAGGTCATGAAATGGGTTGATAGGTATTGGGAAATATGTAGGAAAGACAAAATAAAAGATAATAAAAAGGTGGCCAAAAGTTGGGATTAATTAACTTACTTTGTACACTTGAGAACCTTCTAAATAGTAGTATAAGATCGGGATAAATATTGTCTAATGTGTAATATTTTGTTACTACATTTTCCCCTACTTTATGTTGGTGAACGGACAGCTCGGTAACATAAAGTATATAAATATGCGTGCACTGATAACCATGTAGAGTGTAGAAGAAGACATGCCGATGGACTAGACTCAAGTGTGGAATGAAAAAAAGAAAAATTTGGAGGAGGGTGGATTCTAAAGATGAAAAATGCGTATAAAAACTGATGAGATTTAACCTAGGGTGGAACACATGTGTAGTTGTTGTTTTGTGTAGTGTACCGCATGGTTATTATGGCAAGTACCTCCGCAGTGGTGTGTTTTTGTTGTTTCCCCAATTTGAGTTCTTGTTTCTTATAGGAAGACTGTAAGGAGGAAATGATAAAGTAGTCAAATATTTATGTATGTAAAAACTTTGTGTAAAATATGCAAATGTAAAATATGCTAGAGTAGAAAGTGTAAATATTAAAATGGAAAATTTGCACCTAATCCATGTCAAGAAAAGGAGTGTAGAAGGATATCTTGTAGTGTCACACATTTTTGAATGATCTCACGCCACCCTAGCTGAAGAATTATAGGGAGGAACCATGTTGTATCCTCCAAACTTTAATTGCTTCTATTGAAATATTGGAAGATATCTTTGTATTATCCTGGTTTTTTATCGATCCGATGCCATTAGACGGAGAAGTGTAGAGAGGAACACCCACTGTAACCCCTAAGCCTATAACCAATCCAATGATTTTCCAAAGGACACAAATTCCTATTAAGGCCATGTATGTAGTTTGTAGATTGGTCTGAACTCACTCGATGTGTGCGAACTAGTGTAGATACGTCGTGTTACCTGGAAAAACCTCAATGATTCCCCACCTCTTTAGGGGAACATGTGATGTCCATGGAAGGATAATTTTTCTCCAAAAGAGGACCAACCACACTCGACATGTAGAACTCTTCCCCCAGGGGAAATGGAAATGCTTGGTAGATACCAAGGTGCACACAAAAGGGATAGCTAGCAATTACAAGTGTTATTCGAACACATCCATGCAAAATAAGACAAGTTTAAAATACACAGACAATGTAAAACTACTAAGAAAAGTAGTGTAAACCCGCAAGAAAATAAGTAGACCTTAAAAAGTGGGTTTGAAAAAATGGGAATCACTCACAATGTCAGTAAGACATGTAAGGCCATCAAGGCTGCAAACAACAGTCATGTGTGCACACAAGAAAATGGAAAAGCCCGCAAACAATGGAAAATAAGGCAGACAAGTAAAAAAAACATGTAGTCATGGAAACATGTAGTCCTGCAAAACAAGTGCTGCACATGGAACACCCATTAGCATGTGAGAGTGATGACTAATAAGTAAAAGCATATATGAACATGTAGTATAAGATGATAAGTACAAAATGAAACAATAACACTTGTATGAGATGAATGTGGATGCCCCCAATGACCAGTATAGTAAGGGTAGAAGGTGAGCATCCATGTCATGTGTAAATGTCATATATATGTGATCACACTAGACAAAGGCATGAACACACATGTGTGTATGATAATGACATAGAAGAAAGAAATCTAACATGTGTAGTAGAATGAGCATGCAAAACACTAGTAAGACAAGAGTAAATGCTACCAAGACAATGCAGTATGATGTGGATAGATGGAATGGAATGCAAAATGGAATGATAGGAGCAATGTTCCCCCTGAGTGGATGGAATGTGTATGTATTGACATTCATTTTTTTCCCCTCAACAATCGGGAAAAGGTTGAGTAAATTTGGTTGTATCTAACACTTTGTGATGAGTATGTGTATGGGATGGTGATGAATGTGACATGGGGAGAAGATGTGTGTGAACCCTATAGCCAAAGTGTATATCACAAAAATTTTTGATTGGAGGAGTGATGATTTATCCCTAAGCATATATCACTATAGAATGAGTGTATGGAATGAGATATATGGAAAGATGTGCGTGGACCCTATATCCTAAGTGTATACCATGACTTGTTTGAATGAAAGAGTGATGATTTATCCCTAAGCGTATATCACTACATGATGGAAGAAGAAGGTGACAATTTAGCCTATAACATATGTCACTATGAGATGGGTGATGAGGGCGTATGAAGCGTATATGATTAGGTGGTGGATAATGGAAGGTGGTGATTTTAGCACTAAGTGTAGACCACTATGTGATGAATAAGGTGAGGGTGGTGATTTAGCCTAAAGTGTATACCACTAAGTGATGAGTAGGATAAATGATGAGGTAATAGAATGACGTAGAATAGGATAATAGAATGTGTGATGATAGGATGTAGGAGGATAAGGAGAAATTGATGAAGAGAGTGGTGATTTAACCTAGGGTGTATACCACTAAGTGATGATCAAAGGTGTGATAATGTAATGGATTAGTGTGGAATTGAGAAAAGAAAAATGTAATAGGATGATATAATAAAAGATGACATAATATAATAGGATGATGTAGAAGTGATGAAAGGAGTGGTTATTTAACCTAAGGTATATACCACTATGATAGGTGATGATGTGTGTGGGTGACGATATATCCTAGAGAATCAGTCACTATTTCGATGAATGTGGTATGATGACATGTCACATATAGGTAAGGTCCATTTCAAATGTAAAACCTATGTGGTCGAGTATCAACCGAGGAGATAAATTGTGTCATAGGGTGGTGAGTGCAACACATGAAGACAACAGAGTGTAAATGACCAAGGTATGTGAACATCTAGTGTAGGAAATGTAATTTTTTCACCTAATTCTTAGACGTTTCTTTCAAGTGTTGATAAACGGATAGGTAACAGGCATACGAGGAATACCTATTCAAATGTTGGTTGATGGGTTGTTGCGCGTGTATGACTTTTGAATCCAAAGTTGGTTGTGAGATCTTCCTTTTGGCTAGGAGGAACTACCCGTAGTAAAATTAAGACCACCAAAAGGAATTAAACATTATGTGCGAAGTGAATTACCTAGCTTATGCTAGATCTCGGGAAGTGTGATAATTCCTAGATGGTCACAATCCACTATTTTAAACAATTTAATGCGGTAAATAAAGTAAATCCTATTGTAGTTTGAAATGATTTAGGTATCTCACTTAAAACACAATAAGAAAGATCTAATCTAACAGGCTAGGTTAGAGTAGGATCCAAAGGTCAAGTGACTGGTTCTGGGTCTCGCAGTGTCCGACAGAGGTCTCAAGCGAGATCACGAGGTGAATGAGGGTGAGGTGGAATTAGGTGGGTAGGTCATTGTTCTGGGTTGTATGGGAAAATACAAAGACCGATGCCGGTTAAGGGTGACCGACGGCGGTTGGGTGTAACCAGGCTGCATCTAGAGAAATTTGGGAATGCCACAAAATAAGCTTTGGTTCTCCTTTGTGATTACACAAAGGACTTTGGTTGGTTAGAATGAGGTATTGGGTGGTTTGGGCTAGATCTGGTGAGGTTTTTAATGGGTATATGGAGGGTTGAGTGTCGAAGGAAGTCAATGGGTGGCTAGGTGAACAATAATTGACAATATAAGGATGGAATGAAATAAACCAGAGAAGTATAACATCATGCTTACTTGGATCACGGTCACGGATGCTTATGAGTGAGGCATGGAGGTGCTGATGAGAGGTTGAATGCTACGGGTAATCAAAAATTGTAGGAGAGCTTCGCATGGGCTACATGTGCATTCCTCTTCACTTGGTTAGATCGAGATCATTGTAGGGGTGGCTTTATAAGAGAAAATACTTGATCTCCTTCCTTGCATGCATGTTCTCACCTTGCTGAAACTCACTACCGAGAGGATGTGATATCTCTCGAGAATGTGTTAATGTTTTTCAACCTTTTTCAATCTTTTGCCAACCATGAAAATAAGGTTGTTTTGGGGGTTAAAAGTGTAACCGACGGCGGTTCAGCTTAACGGTAATGGTTTAGGGATAACATGCATCGGTTAAGGTAGGATTTCCTAGGTTTACTAAACTAGGGAGATCCTCTTGATTTTCTCAGATCTCATGTCGTTAACCCACAGATTAAACTAGAAGTTTCTTGTAAGCATGCGGGAATGTGGTTAGAGGGAATGTAGGCATTGATTTTTAGGGTTTGGGTAAATCTTAGTTAGTTATGGCAACTTACTAAGAACAGGTCTTAGGGTGAGTTAACTTGATGAGGTGTCTCGGTGAAGTGTATGTGTGGATATTATTTAAATTAAGATATTTAAATAATAAATATGGTGAGGATAATGAATTAACTTAATTAAATTAATATTAGTGAGGTGAAGGGGGCATGGCTAGGTGAATGTGATGAAGGGTGCTTATTTGTTGAGGGACCAAAGGGGAGTGTGACCTAATTTTAGTGTCTACATTTTTCACCTTTTTGCTGCATAGCTTGTATTGGTAAGTGACACGACAAAAATAAGATGTGGTTTCCCCATGTGTGGATGAAGGTGATCCCCCTCAAACCAGGAACTGACGAGGCAGAAGGTAGAAGCGGTGAGTGGTTTGATAAAAGGTAAATGTGAGGGAAAAGGTAGGTGGGCACAAGGGAAAAAGGGTTAAAGGTCTACTCGGGAAATCTATGTAATGGATCAGGGTCAAAGATAGTAATAGTCAAACACACACACACATATAAATTACATCACGCTACAGGTTGAAGAGCAGAAAAATCTAAATTGTCTAAGGTCAATAGCTTTTTCAAACAAGGTTGAAGTGATTTCGATATCCAAGGTATAGGATATGGTCAGGAAACACAACGTAGGTTAGGTGCAGGAACGTTTAGGTATGTTTTGGTACACCAAAGGTAGGGTCAGGATAAATGGTCACGGCAATAGGCTAGGTAAGGTCATTAGGTCAACAACACAGTAATAGTGCCACAAGGTATAACGAACACATGAGGTCAAAGGTCACTAGTGATGGGCTAGGTCCAAATATCTAGGTCACAACATGGGTAAGGCCAAAGTAGGGGTAAAATAATGAGTCCCCAAAGGAGGAAAAAGGGAGGTATTAAATGATGAGGTTAGGAAAGGTGAGCTAAATGGGTAGGGTAAAGGCGGGGTGGGGTAAATGATCAGGGTGAAGGTTGGGTGAGGTAGAAAAAGGAGGTAGGGGTAGGTAAAGGATAAAATTTAGGGAAATGTGTAGGTGAGGGTGACCAATGTCGGTCATGGATAACTGACGTCGGTATAGGTCAACCGACGATGGTGAGGTAGGGCATGCGACCGATGTCGGTCAAGGGTAACCGATGTCGGTTAGGTCAGGTTTGTTATAAAAACAAAAAAATCCATGTTTTTGTTATTCATTTGTTATTTTACGAAGTGAGAAAATGAAAAAAAAGAGAGAAAAGAGAGAAAAGTGTCTGGATGGAATGGAATAGTGAGTTGGCGGTGTGATCGATGAGTGATTGGTTGGTGAAGCAAGTGGGTCCACAGGATCATTACGAGGGATTTGATTGGGTGGAGGTTGCGGGTAGCTATTCGATGATGGTGGAGGCCGGAGAGGGATCAGGTGGGCCATCGGTATAGTGGTCAAACGTGCCACCGAGATGGCGGTAGTGTGATGAGGTAAGCACTCTACTCTACGTGTAGTTGATTTGATAGATTAGAGGATTAGTTTATTGTTGTTTGTAGGTTTTGTTGGTTTTTCATTTTTGTGGGTGGTTAAAAATTGAATTTGGGAATGGGGGGAATAGTGGGTAAAAAGAGGAATGGGGAGGGTAATAAATGGGATAGGGGGTGGGTGGAGGTCCAAGGGTAGTTTAGGTCATTGTAGGTGGGTAAAGGGGCAAGGGGGAGGTTTTTTTAGAAAGGGGGTTTTGGGAAATCATGGGTTTTTCCATGCGTTGTGATCGACGTCGGTCAAGTTTGGCTAGCGTTGGTTAGATGGAACTGGTATTGGTCACCAAATAGGTGACCGATGCTAGTTAAGGGGTGACCAGGGTCGGTAAGGGTGAACCGGTATCGGTCACCAAATAGGTGACCAATGCCGGTTAAAGGGTGACCGGGGTCGGTTAGGATGAACCAGATACTGGTCAAATTATTGGGCACAAGGGTCCAAAAGTGATGTGGGCTAGGTGGTTGAAATAGGTAGGGTGAAAATAGGGTGTAGGAAAATGATAATTGTTGAATATGGATTGATACATGTAAATTAATGTTGTGCTTATATTGGATGTAGGGGAGAGTGCAACTACATATGTAGGATATGGTTCCACCTCTACTAGTGACAGTATGTGGTGTGTGACCCCGCAGAGGAGCTACAACATGTGGAGGTTTGGTTGAGTGGATTTTGTTGTTATAGACATGTTATCTGGTAGCCCAGTTTGATGGTCACGCTCATCGATAGATGGGATTCCTTTACCAACATGTTACACACTGCCTGCGGTAAGGAGATTATTATCACCCGGAGGAGGTGTTCAGATGCTTGGTTACCCATATTGGGTGCACTGAGTTTATTCTATCTCTTCCCGGGCCTCGGATCCGATTGATTGTGTCTATTTTTGGAGAGGGGATAGCTGATATAAGATTCCATACAGACCAACATTGAGCTATGGAGAGATGTACCTAGCCCATCCGGAGGAGATGAGGCTAGTGGTTCTATTGATGGAGGTAGTGTGCTACTTGACACTGCCAGATGTAGAGGGTGGATGCTTTCCCTGATCACTAATGGGGGTACTCCATGACATGATGGTGGATGAGACCCACTTTCCAGGGAAATAGCATTATTGGTGCAAGCTTGTACATGGAGTTATGGGCATATGGGCGATTGCGTAGGTTCAGCTTATCTTTGTACATTTTTACTACACTGCTGGGCATACGAGCACATAGTTTGTGTGCGGCCTATAGGGATGCCTTGTGTAGTTGCATTCCCACCTAGATTTGTGTGTGTGGGGAACAGGAGATGGGTTCCGGTGATTGGAGAGCGAAGATTTGAGAGGCTGACACATGATGTGGCCCATTTTCGGAATTCTTGGAGGGGTTTTCTCGGAGTGGACATTATATGAGGCCATATGTGGGATTCCCTTAATATAGGCATATGCATGAGGAGCTAGTTGAGATCCAACTAGAGAGATGGATACAGGTTTCCTTTCGAGGGAGTATGAGATGATCCCGGTAGACACATTTTGATGCCGTTCGGGATAGTATAGGGCATTCCTCCACCCTTCCCACAATATCGAGATAGATGACATGGAGAGGCCCTTACCTCTATCACGGCTTAAAGTTCCCATGGGAGGAAGGAGGAGTAGGTAGTGGACCAGCAGATAGATGACATTAGGTGCATAAACAGTACAAATAGTGGTGGGTGGCTCACTTACGAGCCATACCTCTCAAACCAGGTAGCATGGGATCTAGGCATCATCATGGTGTAGAGAGATGCCCTATAAAGATAAGATGGGGCTACTCTCATTACCCAATTGGGTATACTACGCAGTAGACATAGGCTTGGAGGGTACGGAGGTAGAGGTAGCAGAGCTAAAGGTACATTGAGATGGCTACTCTACGAGCCCGAGATGGCTAGTGGAGGAGATGGAGAAGGACATGAGGGGGATTATCGGGTGGTAGCCTTACAAGCTTAGGTGAGGTAGTTTACAGGGCTGGTTGCGGTATAACCCTTGCACAGATTGGGGTCTTACGAGGCCTAGATATAGGCACGGGGCACGGGCACCTAATCGATGCAGGCATGAACAAAGAGTAGGTCCTAGTTCATAGGCAAGTGGGGCAAGGTCCCGGGGAGTATATAGGGGTCGAGACCTATGGGACCACCACCGACCGTGCTGTATCTAGGTTTGAGAGGATGCCCTAGGTGAGGCTAGATATTATCAAGACCAGCTGATGGTGGCGAGGATAGATTTCATATCATATCTTTGAGTGCAAGGAATAGTAGGCATCCAAAGTGAGAGGACAAGATTCAGCACTCTCAAAGGCAGGTGGAGAGCACAAGGGGTCAATGAGTGCCGAGGCCTCGATCTAGCATAGGCTACCAACTAATGCTGACACATTGTGGTCGACACTAAAATTTTCCTCCATAATTTCTATTTCATTAATGTATGTATTAGGAATAGGATGTTGTTAAGTATAATTAGTAGTAGTGTCCGATAGAAGATAACGACACCGTCGATGACGATCTTACTTGCCAATAATGTGGAGTACGGTAACAGTCAAAGTACAATAGGAATGTTGTAAAAGTAAATATTTGTCGTAAGTGGTTGAGTAATGTTAAAATGTCAAAGTTTGGGTAATTAGAGAAGTAGGGTCTACATGATTAGGAATTAGAAATATTATATTGGTAATAAAGACAAGGAGTGAGGTCATAAATATTTTGTTTATTTTATTTGTAAAAAGTTTAAAAATGTGGAACCCATGTAAAATGATAAGGTTTATCTTATCTTAACAGATAAGCTTACATGTAAAGATAAGAGTTAAGGTATGGAATATGATTCGTCAGAGTGGATTTTTTATCCTATCTTAGAGATAAGATGAATAAGCTGGAAGTTCTATAAATAAGAGAGGCCACCCCCTCATTTAGCATAGAAGGAAGTAGTGAGAAATATTGTAGGAAGTGTACGAAGGAAGCCATCAGTTTAAAGGTGTGTTGAAGAAGCCATTAAGAGGTGTAATTGTAAAGTTTCTCCCATAGTCTTGGTGAAAGGCAAGTGAAGTCAATAACACTTGAAGTACCTCATGGGTGAGATTGTAACAATTTCATGTTAATATTATAATTTATTTTGATATTTCAGATTTGTCATCATTCTGTCTTATCATAGTCGATGGTATTCTTGTGTTATGTTGTTGTTTTGTTTCTAGATTACATCCACCAAACTAAACGTTGTGCATTAGTAAATAATCATAGACGAGGATTTCCCAGTAAAGAAGTATCATAGTGCCGGATTGGTGTTGACATTTTGGTTCCGTTCTTTGGGACCATTCCTCGTTAGTGGATTTTACGGAGAGATATTCCCACTTAGTCAAAAATCAATTAGAGGGTAACCTTGTTTTTATTGTGCATAGTATTTACCATGGTAAAGTCATTTTTGCCATGAATAGTAGTTACCATGGTAAATTCATTTTTGCCATGAATAGTAGTTATCATGGTAAAGTCATTTTTGTTGAAATAGTATTTACATGCTTGATAAAGTTTTACCATGAATAGTATTTACCGCAATAACTTCACTTTTACCGTGAATAGTGTTTACCACGAGAAAGTCGCTTTTTACGCAGATAAGTCAAGTTTTACCATAGTTTATCATGGTCATTTCTATTTTACTATAGAAAGGTGTAAAGTCACTTTCTAGTATAGTGATTCTAGTTATTTGTACACATAATTCTTGTTGATTGTACTTGTGAGTTGGTATTTCACGGTGGTTACTTTTGAAAATGGGAAAGATTCCTATTTTTTCAGCTCAATCTAATGAAGATGCTTCTTCTTTCATTCAAGATTTTAAGTGATCTTTTATTTGTAATGGCCTTATAAGAAGGGAACAATGGACTGAATTTTTTCCTACCTTTTTGGATGGTTCAGCACTTAGGTGGTTTGAAACACTAGGTGATAATGTGAAAAATTCATGGGATTTATTAACTGAAAGTTTTCTTGAAGAATTTGGTGAACAACAAAAATATGCAGATCTCATGATCGATATCACAAAGCTATCCCAAGGAGAGAAGGAGAAGATAAGGGATTATCATGCTCGTGTTCTAGAGCTAAGGAGGAAGCTCGATGCCCAGATCCGAAAGGAAGGACTAGCGGATGGGTTGATGAATGGCGTGGATAATCTCCTCTGTAAGCACTTCATTCTTGGGATGAAGCCAGAGATCAGACAACGAGTGAAGTATGACCGCCCAGCTACCATTGAACAAGCAAAGGAGATTGCAAGAAGGCAAGAAGAAAGCATGGAAGAGGAGCCCAAAGAAATTGTTGCTAAAGTAGAGCCTACACCAGCACCTTTGGTCCAGAATCCACAACCACTCCCGGTGAGCACAAATATTTCTCCTAGTACATCTACTAAGTATGAAGATCTGCTCAAAAAGATGGGTCAGTTAACTATTAATCTTCTTCAAGGAAAGGAATTTAGTTCTCAGGGAGGAGATAGAGGTCCAAAAAGAAATATTTCTGAAGTTGTTTGTTATGGTTGTTATAAAAAGGGTCATTATAAGTATAATTGTCTAGATAGAGCTTCTACATCTGGTAAAGGAGATAATGATAAAGGAAAAGCACCTGTGAATTCTTTTGATGTAGTAGATAAGAGAAGAAATAATGAAGTAGATGTGTTTGTAACAAAAAGAAAGAAAGAAAAAGATAATCAAGATGGAAATGATCCTAAGAAGATGAAAGAAGAAACTAGTAAGAAACATAGGAGAAGAAAGTTGGGTGTGCAGGATTTTATGATTTCACAGGGGCAAGGACCATACTCCATCTTGGAAGATCTGTCCAAAAGGCCTGCAAATATTACATATGGTCAACTCTTGGCTATGTCTTATGAGAAGAGGCGGGAGTTGCGAGGTGGACTCAATGCTCGAAGAAGGAAGGAGGTTGAGGTCCCCTGTTTTGGAGTAAGCGAGGCAGATCCCTATGCTCCACAAGTGAGGTATTATGTAATGGCATTTCAATTCATGATGTCTTAGTTGATGGAGGTGTTGCGATTAATGTAATGATTGAGTCTGTAATGAATATGTTGGGTTTAAAATTGATCGCCCTTCAACACTTATGTTAAGGTCATTAAATAAGGAAAAACTAAACCGAGAAGGTGTAGTTTCAAATGTGGCAATATCTCTGTTATGGGTGTTGTATGTGTGGTAGACTTTCAAGTGATGAAAAATGGTGCATTGCGTACCCAATGCTACTGGGAAGACCATGGCTAAGGAGAGTTCATGCAAGAAACTCTTTGGAATGAAGGTTTCATGACACTTGGGCATGGTAGAGAAAGGGTGAAGATAAATGTGATCCCTCGACATCATAAGGCAGAACCCGTGGATTCAAGTGATGAAGCGATGATTGGATATCCTCGATTACTCTAGTACCAGTGAAGTGGACACTGAAGATGAAGAAAGTGAGGTTGATGTTTCAGTCATGGATATCCTTCTAGTCACACCAACTCATGACCCCATAAAATTATCTAAAGAATAAGTTGATGATCGTCTCCAACAAATAAAGATTGGTGATGCTGTGATGGAGAGTGAGAAGGAATCCTACCTCCAGCTCTTTCGAAGGTACATACACCTATTCACTTTTGATTACAAGGAACTCTGTCAATTAAGTTGGGTAGAACATTCTATTGAGCTGGTAGATGGTGCTAATCCTATAAATAAAATGCCATATAGAATGAATCCTAATTTTTCCAAGACTGTAAAAGAAGAAATAGATAAGTTGCTTGATGCAGGATTCATATTTGTTGTGGAGAATTCAGAATGGGTTTCTCCCATTGTGATCTCAATAAAAAAGAATGGGAAGCTATGCATTTGTGTTGATTACAGGAAGCTCAATAAGGCAACAAAGAAGGATCATTACCCTCTTCCATTTTCAGATCAGATCTTGGACGAAGTAGCTGGCCAGGAGTGTTATAGTTTTGTTGATGGATATAGCGGCTACAACCAAGTTCGTATAGCAGAGAAAGATCAGCTGAAGACCACGTTCACCACTCCTTGGGGAACGTTTGCTTATAGAGTTATGCCTTTTGGGTTGTGTAATGCTCCAGCAACATTCCAGTCTTTGATGAATAGGGTGTTCGAACCCTACATTGGGACCTTCATCAGAGTATTTCTGGATGATTTTTGCATCTATGGGAGCAAGTTGGACCACCTACACCAAATGGAGACAACATTTCAAAGGTTAGATGAAGCACAAGCCTCACTAAACCCTACAAAGTGTGTCTTTGGATGTTCTAAAGGTGTTTTGTTAGGGCATGTTGTATCCAGAGATGGTATTGGTACTGATCCTGATAAAGTTTCAAAAATCAAATATTTACCATTTCCTCTTAATAGAAGTAAGTTGAGATCATTTTTAGGCCATGTGGGTTACTATAGAAGGTTCATCAAGAATTTCTCAAAGATTGCCATGACCACTAACCTAGTTCTTGAAGAAGGATGTTACTTATGAACCAGAAATAAGGCGCATGAAGCTTTTGGACAAGCGAAGGAAGCCTTGGTGTCTTCACGTGTTTTGAAGAATCCAGTTGGAGCAAGCCATTCATTGTGTACATGCTGATGCCTCGAGATACAACACTAGGAATTACTTTGAGCCAAAAGAATGAAAATGGGAATGAACATCCAATTTACTTTGGGAGCGAGAAAAATGAGCAAGTAGTCTTTGAGGTAAATTATATTGTAACTCAAAAAGAGGCTCAGCTATCATTTTTGCTGTAAAGAAGTTTAGAAATTATTTGCTAGGGAAAAATTTCTAGTTGTAACAGATCATCAGGCTCTAAAATATATTGTAAATAAGCCTAACCCATCAGGGAGGATAGCAAGATGGATAATTTTGCTACAAGAATTTGAATTTGATATTATAGATAGGCCAGGAAAGAAGCATGTCAATGCAGATGCACTCTCTCGAGCCTATGATGGTTTAGGATCATCTTGTGATGATGATGATTTCCCCGATGCAACCTTGTTATCCCTTGACACAATCCCTAGTGAATACATAGATATTTGGAATTATATGAATGAATTCAAGTTTCCTGATGGTGCTAATGCAAAGACTAAGAGAAAGATTACTCAAAGCCAATCGTCCATATTCTATTCGCATGGAGTATTATTTTGAATAGGACCTGATGGACAGTACAAGAGGGCAGTTGGACGTGATCAAGGGAAGGAACTGCTAGAAGAATTCCACAATGGTACATGTGGAGGGCACTTCTCTGGACAACTTACAGCAAGAAGGATCTTGGATGTAGGTTATCACTGGCCCACTCTTTTTAAAGATTGTTATAATTATTGTAAGACATGTGATATTTGTCAAACACATGGTAACCGTAAGACTTCATCAGCTCCATTATGTCCTATTCTTCCCCTTGGTCCCTTTGAAAAGTGGGGAATAGACATTGTAGGTCCACTTCCAACTACATCACGCCAAAATAAGTATATTGTAGTTTCCATAGATTATTTAACCAAGTGGGTTGAAGCTAGGCCATTGAAAATAGCTTCCATGGATGAAGTGGCAAGGTTCATGTATGAACGCATTGTCACCAGATTTGGTTGCCCATTAGAAATTGTGAGATCAAGGAAGCCACTTCATTAATGAGTTGGTAGAAGCCCTAGTCAATAAGTTTTCTATTAAGCACATGAAGGCAACAACATACAAGCCAAGAACAAATGGACAGGTGGAGCGAACAAATTTTGTGTTGTGTCAAATTCTAGCAAAAGATGCGGCCTTGCGGTACATAAATGGGATAAAAGGATTCATGCAGCATTGTGGGCATATAGGGCAACATCAAAGTCAGCAACAGGATACTCCCCATTTCGGTTGGCTTATGGCATTGATCAGATTCTTCCTATTGAGTTTGATATTCCCCCTTTGTGAGACTTATGAAAAATGAAAGGATGGATGAAAGTGATTGATAAAAAGAAAGGTTGGTACATCTTCATTTGCTGGAGGAAATGAGAGAAATAGCAAAGGATACAAGCCATAAGAAGAAAATGAAGCGAAGGAATACTTTGATGAAAAGATCGGTGGTCTCCATTTCATGTGAATGACTTGGTTCTAGTATATGATTCAGATACAAAAAAGAAGACAGAGAAAATTTCTTCCAAAATGGATGGGGCCCTACAAAATAAGCATTTGTGCATGAAAATGGTACGTCTGATTGGAGGAATTGGATGGCACTCCCATTATGAAATGGGTCAACCATGACAAATTGAAGATTTTCCAAGCACGAGAAGAGTCTACTCGAGGACGGAGTAGAAGCTAGGAAAGGGAAGATGTCGACACTAAAATTTTCCTCCATAATTTCTATTTCATTAATGTATGTATTAGGAATACGATGTTGTTAAGTATAATCAGTAGTAGCGTCGATAGAAGATAACGGCGCCATCGATGCGGTGCCATAATAATGTGGAGTACGGTAGCATGTCAAAGTACAATAGGAATGTTGTAAAAGTAAATATTTGTCGTAAGTGGTCCGGTGATGTTAAAATGTCAAAGTTTGGGTAATTAGAGAAGTAGCGTCTACATGATTAGGAATTAGAAATATTATATTGGTAATAAAGACAAGGAGTGAGGTCATAAATATTTTGTGTATTTTATTTGTAAAAATTCTAAAATTGTGGAACCCATGTAAAATGATAAGGTTTATCTTATCTTAAAGATAAGCTTACATGTATGAGATAAGAGTTAAGGTATGGAATATGATTCATCGAGTGGATTTCTTATCCTATCTTAGAGATAAGATGGATAAGCCTAGAAGTTCTATAAATAGAGAGGCCACCCCCCTCATTTAGCATAGAAGGAAGTAGTGAGAAATATTGTAGGAAGTGTGCGAAGGAAGCCATCAATTTAAAGGTGTGTTGAAGAAGCCATTAAGAAGTGTAATTGTGAAGTTTCTCCCATAGTCTTGGTGAAAGGCAAGTGAAGTCAATAACACTTGAAGTACCTCATGGGTGAGATTGTAACAATTTCATGTTAATATTATAATTTATTTTGATATTTCAGATTTGTCATCATTCATGCGTCTTATCATAGTCGATGGTATTCTTGTGTTATGTTGTTGTTTTTTCAGTTACATCCACCAAACTAAAGGTTGTGCATTAGTAAATAATCATAGCACGAGGAGTTCTGGTGAAGAATTATCATAGTGCCGGATTGGTGTTGATAGCACGGAGACCAGCTTTAGTTGAGGCACCATCGGGGACCCAGGAGGCCGAGGGTAATGGTGATACATAGACCATGCACGTATCTAGAGATGGAGGACATCTGCCGCGGGAGATGTCCGATTTTACTGATCACCTAGTTTTTATGTATGATAGTTATTATTGTGATATATCTTTGGCCTACGTGTCGAGAGATAGTGAGGATGTATGAGTGGTTGTTGTAAATTTTTAGAATATATAAACATTTATTTTGTGTGCCAAAGAGATTTTATATTGATTCATTATTATTATTATTGTATATATGAGACCGGCCTGCGTGCTGATGACATTTTGTATTGTATATCGGCCTACGTGCCGATGATTTTGAGATGATGGACATGATGAGATAGCCATGTATATTTGAGATACACATTTATTTATATGATGAGATACATGTTATTATTTGATTTGTTGATGTGTTTATGAGATTTTGATTTATTGTTTTGATATGGATGGAAATTAGGTGAGTTAGGCATGATGGAGTTAGATTGGTATAGGCATGGATCGAGTTAGGTCAATTTAGGCATGGATCAAGTCAGGTTTGTTAGGCATGGTTGAGTTAGGTTTATTAGGCATGATGGAGTTGAAAGTAGGTGAAGTTGTGATTCATTATTTTATTCAATGAATGATAATATGGGTCATATGTGAGATGTGGTATAATCTATGCATAGTGATGAGAGAGAAATGGTAGGCATAATAAATGTATGATGTGATAATGTCTAAAATATGAAACAACTTGTTATGTATGTGGTTGAATTTCCAATTTTGGGTATAAAAGGGAAACTAAGTTAGGTGTGATGTAATGTGAGGCACATGGAAGATGAATTGTTTAGGGTAGAGGATGACCAAGCTAACCTCAAGGGCCCCATGCCCTCGGAGTTTGCCTACAAAGTCTCGGTGAAAAGGGACCTCATGTCGATGTAGTTCTCCCATGAGCTAGGGAAGAATATGAGGAGGTGTGAAAATGGGTTGGTAGGTTTTAAGAATGGTGTGAGTTTTTATATATTATGTGTGGGTAGATTATAGGTAAAGTGATGTAGGTGGGGTCGATTGTGGAGAAAGAAGAAGATTACCCCAAAAGTAAGCGTCGAGGACCAAGTCTTGTATAAGGTAATCAAAACATAAATAAGGACGGCTAAAAGATAAGAGGGGTAAATAAAGCAACCTAATTGGTGAGGATCATACCAGAGTAGATCACACCTTGAAAGAGGTGATGAATGTAAGACCCTAAAGACATTGCATGAGTGATTTTTCTACGGTGAAAAGTAGTCACATGATCACCAAATGTCATAGTTTCCAAGAAGTCCCTTGAGGCAATTAGGAAATGAGAGTGGGAATGGTAATAAGGGTGAAAGGTAGTTAATTTTTATATCGTATAGGTAGAATGCGCTTGGGCAAGAGAACTAGGTCGTAATGGACAAGTTCATGACTAAGAGGTTTTTAGTTTTAACTTGTAGTTGAGATGGAGTGATCCATGCGGGAAGTCTATATGGGATGAATAAAATGTAACTCGTTGATGTCTTTGTGAAGCTGATCAATGTGGGAAGCTTCGGTTGCTCTTTTTTTTTCAAGAATAGCTTTACATAGCTGTCCTTGAGGGAGCGAGGCTATTTATAGCAAAAATTGTAGAGAGGAAGATGTCTTGTTGAGGGAGTCATATTTTTATTGGAAGTTTGACTCAAGGATTTTGTTCCCATGTGAGGTCTTTGAAGTCATGGACAAGACCAATGTGGAGAATAGGACTCTTGTTCAAAAGGAAAGGTGAAACGATCATGGGATCTCATCTAAAGGTAGATGAAAAGTATCCATGAGAATCATGTTATGTGCGGTGTCATGGTACACATATTCAAGAGAAAGTAAAAGTAACGGGTACTCACATAATTCTTGTTTAATCATTTGTGAGGTGTATGAAGTGAATAGTGCTCAAGGGACGAGCGTGGAAAGAGACAAAAGTTTGAGGTAGGACGAAAATTCAATAATAAAATGGTTGAAGATGCAAGGCATTAAGGGGCTGAGGTTTGGGTTTACCATTGAGTGAAGATAAACGATAAGCATCTAATCCATATCTATGAGTCACGATGTATGGTCTAAGCCAATTAGGAGCAAATTTACCCCATTTAATTTTTTTCTACTTTAGTTACATGTTTATTTTCTTTCAGAAAAGGTCACAGAGACTTGGAAGGTTCGTGGATGGACACGTTTGTCGTAGGCACATTTGATATGTTTTTGGTAAACTTGAAGGTGATCCAAAGAATTAAGACTATGTTCATCAAACAAATCTAGTTGTGTTAAATGGTCTTGAAAAAACTCATCATCATTGAGCATGTCATGGAGAGAAATGTGGAGTGAGGGGATCGGACTTCGAGAGGCGGGACTACCTCTATCGTAGGCTAGAGAAAATGGTGTGGCCATAGTGGAAGTGTGAATACTAGTGCGGTATGCCCATAGGGAAAAAGGAATGTGCATATTCCAATCCTTCCCAAAGATGGCAATCAACCACTTTCACAAGAATATTGTTTAAGATTTTGTTAGTGAATTTGGCTTGGCCATTGGTTTGTGGGTAATAAGGTGATGAGAAACTAAGTTGAATTTCGAAGGCGTCACAAAGTTTTGCAATGTTTTGTTTTTTGAATTGTTTTCCATTTTCGGTGATGAGGTGATAAGGAACACTAAAGTGACAGAGATGATGTGTTGTTGGTTAATTAACTCACATATTTTCTCGGCTTTTGTGGAGATGAGTGGTATGGCTTCCACCCATTTTGTATAGTATTCGGTAGCAGTGATAATCCATTGATGGTGTTGGGAAGAATGGGGATTGATTTCTCCAACAAGATCCAAACCCCATTGAGAGAAGGGCCAAAGGTCATGGGTGACTGTAAAGGCTGACCTGGGTGTATGATGAAGATTGGAATGTTCTTTGGCATTTTAAACAAGGTTTGACGTAATCACGGGAATCATGATTAAGGGTTGGCGATAATAGCCAAGGTGAAGAATATGCTTAGCAACAAATGCAAGGCCACTAAAATGACCTCCACATTTGCTTATCATGAACTTCCTTAATGGTATAAGGAATTTAAGAACTTATGAGGCATCGTAAGAGAATACCATCAAAGCTGCACTTATAGAGGAGTCCCCCAAAAATGACGTAACGAGAGACATTTTAAGGAAGGCACGTTGTCGATTATAGGTGAGATCAAGAGGTAAGATGCGAGAGAGAAAGGTATTTGCGGTATTGTTTGTACCAAAGGTCACTCGGGTCGGGGTAACGGATTCCGATCGAGAAACATCGTGATGTAAATAAGAAGTTGATTGGAGTCATTATACGGTGACAAAGATTTTATAATCAGCGGGTGAAGCAGGTATTTGGGAAGCTAAGAAGGCCATGATATCTACAAATTTGTTGGTTGAACGTGGGATGGTTTGAAGGGTGTAATGATCAAAGCTGGTCAAAAGTATGTCTATATGATGTTTATACCTTTGAATCATCTCATTACGACATTGGTATATACCATTAACTTGGTTTATGACCAATTGAGAATCACCAAAGATGTTGACCGATTTGACATCTAGGCGTGGGTAACTTAGAGACCTAGTATGGCGCTTCGTATTCAACAATATTGTTGGTGCATTCAAAATCTAGTTTAAAAGACAGAGGCATGGGTTCACCATCAAGAGGAATGATAGATAATACCAGCCCCACCCCCACGCTGACTCTTGGAACCATCGAAGAAGAGTGTCATTTGGTAAGGAGGTTCGTCCAGGGAAAGGGTAGCAATTGACTCATCTAGAAAGTCAAAATTAGAGTGTTGATCCCTAGAAATAGGTGCATCGGCCAATTGGTCGGTGATATCTTGGCCCTTGATGGAATTTTGATGAATGAATTCGAGGTCAAGATCAGCTAAAAGCATAAACCATCATAGGACACACTAATTTTGATAAGGTTTGGCATACATGGAGTGTAAGGGTCGGTGTTTGTCACAACATAGGTTTTGTGGTTGAGTAGGTAATGACGGAATTTAGTGGCAACAAAAACTAAGGCTAAGCAAAGTTTTTGGGGTGGTTGTATCAATTTCATAGTCCGAAAACGAGTACGGCTTATGTAATAAACCATCTACTCCTTGTGTTATTCATCGCGATGAGTGAGCATGGCTCCCAAGGAATGATCGTAGCTGAGATTTATAGGTAAAAAGGTTGATCATATTTAGGTGGAATGAGTACGGGTGGTTGGAGAAGGTATTGTTTTAGGGCCTCAAAATCTTTGTGGTAGTTATCATCCCATTCAAAGGAGACATCCCTCTTGAAAGCGAGATGATGAAATGGTTGACACGATCGAGATAATTGTGAAATGAAATGGAGAATAGACTGCAACTTACCTTGCAGGCTACGAAGTTGTCTAAGGTTAGTAGGCGGAGGCATTTCTAGAATGGCCTTGACTTTATAAGGGTCAACTTCTATACCATGTAGGGAAACGATGAATCCTAGGAGATTTCCTAAGATAACCATGAAGAGACACTTCTTAGGCTAAAGGCGGATGTAATATTTAATGAGGCGGTCAAAAATGGTTTTGAGGACGAAAAGGTGCTCGGAGCGGCATTTAGATTTGGCCAAGAGATCGTCCACATAATCTTCCAATATGTGATGCATGATGTCATGGAAGATGTAAGTCATAGCCCGCTGATATGTGGCACCAACATTTTTAAGGCCAAAAGGCATGACTTGATAGCAGAAGGTCCCCAAGGGGTGATGAATGAGGTTTTATGTTAATCCTCTAGAGCAAGTAGGATTTTTATAACCCGAGAAGCCATCCATAAGTGATAGCATCTCATGGCTAGCTTGAAGGTCAACCAAATGATTAATACCAGGTAAGGAAAGTCATCTTTTTAGACATGCTAGGTTGAGGTCACGGAAGTCCATGCAAATATGGAGTCCCCCTGTCACCTTAGTGACAGGGAAAATGTTAGAAATCCAACGAGGATAATCAATGGGTAGGATGAAGGAAATGGAAAGAAGGCGCTGAAGTTCTTCTTTGATGAGAAGGGCAATGCAAGGGTGCATTTTCCTCAGCTTTTATTTGATGGGTTTGGCATCGAGAACGATTCTGATATTGTGGACCACTATGGTGGGTTCAAATGCGAGCATGTCTATGTAAGACCAAGCAAAAGCGTGGTTATGGTCTTTAAGGAAAGAAGTGATGGCTTCTGTTTAGCAACATCTAAAGATTGACCGATCTTTAGGATGTGCGGGTCATCTTGAGTATGAGTGTTGATCTCGATAGTAAATTCATTCAACATGGTTTGCATCTCGAGAAGGTAATGACCACTAAATATACGAGTCTTTAGCACCAAGGTAGGTGAGTATAGAGTCATCATCCCGACATTAAAGCGAAGTTAATTAAATGTGTATCGTCATTGATCATTTCGAGGATAGAGGAAGGGAAGAGTGGAAGGGGCCTCTCCCTCACGTTGATAAGTCGAGGCCCCAAGGAAATGGTGTTTATGAAAAAAAAAAGTTAGGAGGGATAGATTCGGGATCTATCGACTTCGTCGGTGAGGGTGGTGATGAAAGCGAAGCGAGGTGAAGAAGGTGGAGAAGGGCTAGTGTCCTTAATGAGTTCAATGAGGGCATGTTTGGTAGGTGGTTCGGGGAAAATTGATACCACTACGGTCGTTATGTTTGTTGGTGGTACATGGAATGACACTATGGCAGCCTTGCTCGTAAAAGCCAAAATTGAAACCCTTCCATGCACATTGGTGAAAGGGGAAGGTGAGGGAAAAATGGAGATCGGTAAGTGATTGGAAGTCAATGGAAAATTGGTGAGTTTGTGATGGTGGTTCGGGTGTGTAAGTGGTAGTATCAAGTCCCCATAAGTGAGACTAGTACGAAGGTGAGGGGTACCATACAAGAGACGTTCTCCTATATGGTGATCATAACGAGGTTTTGGTGAAGGCTTTTTACTCTTTTGGAATAAGGAATGTGTTGGCACTATATAGGATGTACTCCCCAGTGATGCATTGAAAAACACCTTCAAGGATCGGTGGTTGTTATGTAGGTAGGTGAAATGGATGAAGTGTCGAAGGTCGATGTGGAGGTAGATTTGATTAGGAAGTTGATGGGTCATCGTGGAGGTTGGGGCAGCGGTAGGAATGGAGGAGGTATGTTCGGTTGAAGCGGTAGATGTCTTGGTAAGTGGAGGTGTAGGTGAAGAAGTAATGGATGCGAGGGTAGACAACTTAATATGTATGAGCACATCATTGGGTCGTAAATCAAGTTGCATGTTTTGAAAGGTGATGGGTCAAGCTGGAATGGCATATGTGTGTCCTTCGGGTTCAAACTTTACACAACGATGCAAAGTGGAAGGAATGTAACCCATGACACGAATCCGGGGTCTACACTGCAATAAAGGTTATATTGAAATTCACCCTCCAAAACATTAAATAATTTTGGAATACGTGTGGGGCCCACACAAGCGTGGAGGATGACGGTGCCTAGTGTAGAAGTGATGGCATCATTGAATGAACACAACATGACCAGATGTTTATGCATGCAATTGTTAGGTATACGCATTTGAGGAAATGCATGGGATGAGATGATGTTAATGTTAGCGCCCTATTATTAATCATCACACGATGTACCCGTATGTCATCTATATGGACAAAGATGAAGAGACTGAGTCCAGGTCATCGTTTTATTGTGGCACGATCTCTTCCTCCGAGAAGCTAAGGGAGGCTACTTGGTCAATAGGTTGGGGCGAAGATGAAGGTGGTAATTTTACGAGAGAGGCTACATGATGGGGTGTGATAAGGGAGGCTACGAGTGTAGGTTCATTGGGTAAAACCTCAATAGATTGAAGAACCTCCATGAGAGCTTGATGATGGGATTATGAGGTTTGAATGAGGTCATATAAGGAAATCTTGAGGGAGATTTGTGTAATTGTTTTAACATGGTGCGATGTGTGATGCCATTAGAAATGGGGTACGTGGGGCCACGGATTGTGATTTTAGGTATGGCAAGTGCAAATGGTATGTTGGGTATACGATTGGTTGGTGGGTCGGTTGCCTTTTCTTTACCTTTATCCTTCGAGCACATGTAGTGACATGTATCATGTTGATATGAGGAGTTGGAAAATGGAGAAGGTGTAGGATAAATGGTATAACAACACAACGGGCAAAAACTCTACCAAGGAGAAAACCCCTATGAGGTGAGTTGGGTGCAATGAAATTTGGGTGGTGGCATGGCAAGTTCTCTAATGTGAACCATGTTAATTTCAAATCTTGGGGGTTGATCTAGGAGCTGTGAGGGTGGAGTTTGTGGTTGTTGAGTGGAAAGTGTAGGAATGGGTGTCGGTGAAGCAAGATCCTTGTTGAGAAGGTCATCATCATCAAAGTTGGCTACGGTGGACACAAGCTGGATAAGGATAGTTTTCAAGGCCTTGTAATTTTCCACATCGTGCTTACGGCACACAATGGTAAGCATAAATTTTAGTATCATCAAACCCTTTTGGATTGGGTTTGAGGGGTTGTAAGGTTTGAGTGGCGGTAATGTGATGACAAAAGTCTCAAGGAGGTTGGTTAAAATTTTGGCATAAGACCACACTCTTTGGATCGCAATGGGAAATTGAATGTTGGTTTGGGTGTAGGTGTGGTTGATTGTTAAGGAATGGCCTTTGGAAGAGGAGGAGCGGGTCGAGCTATGGGTTTGGGTGTTGGAATGGTTTAGGGTGTCGGTCGTTCTTTTTAGGTAGGGGTATAGTAGATGGACGGGTAGGAGGTGTGTGGTTGTTTTGAATATCTTATTGTGGGGTAGTGGATTTTGTTTTTGGGTTGCACCTTCTTGGGTAAAGGTGATATGGGTGTCTACAAGGTCTAGAAGGAAAGGAAAATGGGGAAGATGAGGAGTTACCCATGGGGATAATGGAGGTGCTTATGAAGGTAGAGCATGTGGGTTGTGCAAGAGTTGTAAGGGATAGAGATTGAAGTGTAGTGGGTAGTGAAGGAATTGTTGAAGGTATTAGAGGTATGGGTTGTAAAGCGATCTGCAGGGTGCAGTGTAAGTCTGTTGGGCATCTGGGTAGGTTAGAGGTTTTTGACGAAGGAATGGGTTGTTGTGTTTTTGGTTTATTGATGGGTGGAGGTTTCTTGACCATGTTGGGAAGGCGAGATCCTAAGATGATGGGACAAGTGCGGGTGTGATTGGTGGAGTTGGGGTATGAGATCTATGGGTTTTGTGCTTCCGTTTGGTTGTTAGAGTAGGTGTGGTGTTGGATTTGGAGGATGTAGCTAAATCTGGTTTGATAGGTGGAAGGGTAAGGTTGGTGGTAGGGGTGACCCCTAATGTGGTAATAGGTTTAGTCGAGGAAGATGTTTTAGGTGTGGCTTTGGGTTTAGATGTAGGTTGAGTTATGGGTAAGGGTGTGGTTTGAGCTATAATAGGGTTTTTGGATGGAGTTTTGATAGAGGTGGTTGTGTTTGGTTCGATTGGTGAAATATTTTTGGATAGATAGTGGAGGTATCAATAAGGGACATCTACATACGTGTTGAGACCGAAGGCGAGAAGATGCCCCAATAATAAGGATTTATCCACATAATCTAATTGATCGGCCAAATTTGAGAATGACATGTCTATAGGTGGAGTTGATGAGGATCTAATGGAAATTCCCATAAAATGTGTCTTAGAGATGGTGAATTGGCTAGCTTCGACAGTGGGTAAGAGAGCTGAAAGTAGGTTTGCGGGATTTACGGGTAGTTGATGGAGAATGCTCACCAAGAGGCAAAGGTATCTCAATTGGGTTTGTGATGGGTGGAGGAGATGATGGGTGCTCCTCTGTAGGTGGAGGAATGGATAGGTGCTCTTCGTGGGTGGAGGAGGTAATGGGTGCTCCTCTATGGGTGGAGGAGGTACTGTGGGTATCGGTTCTCTAAGTGGAGAAGCCAAAGGTGAAATGGTTTTGATGTTAGCAGAAGACTCCTCCATAGGTAATGAAGGAGATGAAAGGTGTTCCTCTGTTGGTGAAAAATAGGGAGATTGGTTCGATGCAGAAGGAGGACTTCAGGCTAGAATCTCCTCTATGGAAGGAATATGGGGTATTTGGGAGGTGACAGGTGCATCATTAAAAATAGTGTGAACCTCACAGGTATGGGTATCATGAGTTGAGGTCTCACCGGTTTGATTAGACAAAGGAGCATGGTTGGGAAATGGTTTCTTGAAGATGTGTAGGTTTTGGTTGGTAGGTGCATTAGGATTATCCACGGTTAAATCACCTTTCTCAAGAATTTCTTGGACAATATTTTTGAAATTGATGTAGAATTCTGATCACTATGACCCTTTACTCAATGTAAATTCACATGAAGTCATGTTCCATCATATTCCTTCTATTATGCGGGTATGGGGCGAGTAGTAGGTCAAAACTAGTGCATGGTTTTATGGGTGGAAGAGTGATGGATCGGATTTGATAAGATTTTATAAGACTAAAGAGTAAGATTCCCAATTGGGGTGTATTTCCATTGCTCTCGTACGAATTGAAAAGTCTTGATGGGTGAGAGATTAGATGAGGGGGTGCTTTGATTTGTGAGATGAGTTGGGCCAAACTTGAGTACCACTATGTTAGCGGTGCCCTTAGCCTTTGAATAATTGTTTTGTGGTTTGGAAGAAGAAGAGGTATCATTTGACTTGAATGTCAAATTCTTATTGCGTAATTGGATTTTCTTCTCTTTGATGGCCCGAATCTCTAACTTTTGTGCCATAGTGAATGCTTCATTAAATGTTTGGAAGGTTTGGACCTGCAAGGTCGGTGAGATATGTCTAGCACAAGCCCATGTGAAGAGCTCAATGAGTTTTGTTTGTGGCAGTTAGAAGGTGAGTTGATTGATCAAGCTACGCCAGTGAGTGAAAAAATCTATGATAGATTCATCCTCATACTGATACGTGGAGTATAGGTCAGTCATGGTAACCTTCTTGACGATATTGATAGAGAAATGATCCAAGAAGGCTTGGGCTACCTGATTGAATGAGAATATAGAGTGTCTAGGTAACCCACTATACCAATCTAATGCAGGTCTAGTCAGAGACATGGGAAAGGTTCTCAAGAGCAAGGCATCATTGTGAGTGATTAGATAACACCTGTGTTTGAATGACTGCAAATGTTGTTGTGGGTCTTCTTTGCTATTGAAACAATTGAATTTAGGCATTTCCCAATGCATGGGATATGGGTGGATAGGAATGGATGGGTGGATGGGTTCGTTGTAAATATCATCATAGGTGAGAGTGTGATGGGAAGAGCGAAACGATGCCTCAATGTTTGCATCTGGTCCAACATCATTTTGATTAGGTGATTGGTAGGTTGCGATGATTGAGGACCTCCTATAGCGTGAGGGGGTTGGTTTTGGGCATATAACAAGGGTGACACTCCAGTGTATGGTGCTGCCATGTTGATTAATTGAGAAGAAGGTAGTGAAATAGGGGTATGTACGGAGGGAATAATAAATGAAATGGGAGGTGGTTGATAGTATGTATATGGAGGTGGAAAGGTCGTGGTAACCCTAGTGGCAACGAGGGGCTAACGATTGTGGAATGGAAAGGACCACATTCTGAAATGGGGTAGGGGTCACTAACACCGGAGGTGGTAGTGTAGCTATGGGTATGTGTGAGACATTAGGGGTGGATGAGGTTATGTTTAGGAAGTTATCAAGGGTATGGTGGATGTGGTGGGTGCCATGGAGGTGGCGAGATGAGGCGGTCATAGAGGGTATAGGACCTTGCTTTGTGAAATGACTAGGGGTAAGGTAGATGCGGGAAGCACAGAGCTAGATGGGGCGATGCAGGAGTGGGAGTGAGAGTCAGGGGGATAGATACGGGCATGTCGTATATCAACTGACCCGAGGCATCTCGAGTGGATGAATGGGAAAGGTAAAACTATAAAGTGGTAGGGTTTTGGTCAAGGAGTCATGTGAACTCCTCATCTCCAGTAATAGTGATAGGTTGGATGGGATCCATGGCTGGTGATAAAATGGAAGGTGGTGAAGGACTCGGTGGGAGTAGTTGACAAATGGAATGAAATACGAGTGTGCGTGCTTATTTTTTTGGGTCAGCACCATGTGAACCGAAGATCGATTAGATAGATTTGCTTCTCTGTAAATGACACAAAAAAAAAGAGAACATGTGAATCGATGGTAAAAAGTTTATTCGATACCAAATGTGGGTTGGGAAATGAAAGCAGGCTAAGTGGTGCCGTTAGAGCAAACTGACATCGTCATGAGTAACCACTTCCAGTCACATGTAGAAAATGGATAGTGAGTGAAAAAAGGTAGGAGGTCAAATCACGGGTATGCCAAAATCGATAAGTTTTACAACGTCAATGGGAATGATGTTAGTGACAAGGACCTGTGAAAAGTGGAAGAAGATGAATAAAAATGTCCCTTTGGGTAGGTTAACAAAAGGACCTAGAACCCCGATGCTAGTTGGGTATATCGATGATGGTCGGAGCGTAACTAACGACAATTCTTGTGAAATTGAAATAGTAATGAAAGAATAGTGCTTGTGAATTAAAATCGATGTAGAATCGGACCTAGAATTACGAGAATGATGATGATATGGCCCAAGCACACTCAGGTGAAGCTAGAATACACCATCTGTGATGAGGAGCATGTAAGGATGAACAAGAAAAATGAAGAACATGATCTCTCACCTTAAAACGCAAGCCAAGCAGAAACACTAAGAAAAATGTGATCCTAGGAGTGCCTTTTCTATTATGTTTGTTTAGATTATGCTATTTAAGGACCAATGACACGTTAACTTTGAAATATATTTTTGATGAGGATGGCTTCCTATAAAGAAGGAGATCTAAAAGGTGAGGTTTGGTATGTTATGGTGGGGGTGGGCCTCGCTCTAAAGTATGACTCGACAAAGTAGTGAGCTAGCTGCCCACTATGTTGTGATCGTGTGATCACCCACAACTTCTTAGGGTAAGATGTTGTTTAAGAATATGTCTATTTTCAATTTTTGTGAGGTTTGGTAAGACTCGAGAGAGATAAATAGAAAGAAAGTTCTTTCTACAATTAGTTTGTCAACCATCAAATTTGGTCATGACTTCGGCGTATAGGTTGCCCTCAATTAATGTGAGCTAATGCAATAAATTAGAATAGAATGCACTTATTTTAAAGCCCAAATCGAAGTGTGAAGTTGGATGACACAAAAATATGAAGAGGAAGAGGGATGCTCTTTCACTACAATGCAAAAAACATGAAGAAATGGTTCTTTTTAATTACACCAAAAGAAAGGTTTCCTTTAGAGAAAATAGAAAGAAAAGGTAGGTTACCAAGGAAGAAAATTAATGTGTATGCTTTTCAGAAGGGAAACAAACACAAAACTTTTCCTAGGAATGAATAAAATGCAAGGAACCCCGGATGGGTCCCACCGGATGTGCCAAAATGTTTCACCTGATTATTAGATGTTTCTTTGAAGTATTAACAAAGCAGAGATAGGGTAGCAGGCGTAGGAGGAGTACTGTTCAAATAATGGTTCATTGGTTGTTGTGTACGTATGACATCAAAATCGGCACTGATTGTGAGAGATTCCTTTTGGCTAGGAGGAACTACCTTTAATAAAACCAATACTAGCGAAGGAATTAAACAATATGTGTAGTGAACTGCCTAGTGTATGCTAGATCCGGAAGTGTGATACTTCCTAGATGGCTGTCAGTCCACTGTTTTAAACAATTTAATGTAGTAAATAAAGTAAATCCTATTGTAGTTCGAAATGATTTAGGTATCTCACTTAAAACACAATAAGAAAGATCTAATCTAACAGGCTAGGTTAGAGTAGGATCCAAAGGTCAAGTGACTAGTTCGGGTCTTTGCGGAGTCGCAGAGGTCTCAAGTAGATCACGGGTGAGGCGAGGGTGAGGTGGAATTAGGTGGGTAGGTCACTGTTCTAGGTTGTATGGGAAAATACAAAGACCAATGCCGATTAAGGGTGACCAACGACGATTGGGTGTAACTAGTGCATTTCTTGTAGAAATTTGGGAATGCCACAAAACAAGCTTTGGGTCTCCTTTGTGATTGCACAAAGGACTTTGGTTAGTCGGAATGAGGTATGGGGTGGTTTGGGCTAGATCTGGTGAGGTTTTAATGGCTATATGGAGGGTTGAGTGTCGGAGGAAGTCAATGGGTGGCTAGGTGAACAATAATTGACAATATAAGGATGGAATGAAATAAAATAGAGAAGTATAATGTTATACTTACTTGGATCACAGTCTGGATGCACTGTGAGTGAGGGATGGAGGTGCTTTGATGAGAGGTTGAATGCTGTAGGTGATCACAAATTGTAGGAGAGCTTCTGCATGGGCTGCATGTGCATTCCTCTTTGCTTGGTTAGATCATATCATTGTTGGGGTGGTTGTGCGAGAGAGAAAAACTTGATCTCCTTCCTTGCATGCATGTTCTTGCTGAAATTCACTCTCAGAAGATGTGATATCTCTCGGGAATGTTCTAATTTTCATAAACCTCTTTTCAATATTTTTCCAACCTTGAAAATAAGGTTGTTTAGGGGTTAAAGGGTAAGAAGGCGGTGGTTCCGGCTTAATAGGTGACGGTTAGGGCTAACTTGGCATCGATCAAGGCAGGATTTCGAGGTTTACTAAACTAGGAGATCCTCTTGATTTTTTCAGATCTCATGTCGTTAACCCATGGATTAAACTAGAATTTTCTTGTAAGCATGTGGGAATGTGGTTAGAGGAATGTAGGAATTGATTTTTAGGGTTTGGATAAGTCTTAGTTAGTTATGGCAACTTACTAAGAATAGGTCTTAGGGTGAGTTAACTTGATGAGGTTTCTAGGTGAAGTCTATGTGTGGATTTTATTTAAATTAAGATATTTAAATAATAAATATGGTGAGGATAATGAATTAACTTAATTAAATTAATATTAGTGAGGTGAAGGGGGCCATGGCTAGGTGAATGTGATGAAGGGTGGTTATTCGTCGAGGGACCAAAGGGGAGTGTGACCTAATTTTAGTGTCTGAGTAATAAATAATGTGGATTGGGTATGGAATGTAATGTAATAAATGTGTAGGTAGAAATAGAATGTGTAATGATGATATTTAAAACTAAATCCAAGTACAAGGAAATCTAGTGTAGTATGTAGAATAGGTAAGGTGTATGAATTTCATGTGGGTGTGTAGTATGTATATGTAGTGTGGAAGATACGATAATAGGTGTAGGTATAATATGTAGTGATGGTAAAAGATAAATCTAGACTCATATACAATGTGACCTAGAGTAAATGTAAAATGAGAGGATGGAATACAAAACTAGGCTCATATATAATGATGACTAGTGTAGTGTATGCCATGAAGATACAAATGTAGGATGAAAGAATGTAAATGTATAGGTCTGTAGTGTAGTGTGTGGGGTTCGGTGTAATGGTTATCCATAAATAGTCCAAAGTGTGAACCGAAGAACTAGGGTACATCATCGAGGTAATGACAACGATATAATGTGTGATATTGTATGCCTATATAAAGATGACAGATGTGCAAGTGAGTAGGGGTGTAGGGTGTTATGCCCCCCAAGTGTACTATGATGATAGCAATCTATGTAGAGTACGCAAGAGGTGCCATTCCATTGTCGAGAGAGAATTGCTATGTCGTGATAGGAGAGAGGGCCAACACAATGGTAGGCTAAAACAACATTAAAACCATGTGACGATGATAGATTTGGAAATGTGGACTGCCCATTAGTAGAAGGAGTAGTGTCTTTGTCAACAATGATTGGTTGGAGCTTATGTGGGATTGGTGATGTTATAGAAGTTTTGGTAGGAGAAGGAGGTCATTGTTTATGAGAGATGGTTGTGTACTTTGACTTTGTAGTATTGTTGAGGACTTGAGAGGAGGTGGTGAAGTGATTTCTAGAGAAGGTTCTTTGAGTTAGTGTTTTATCATTAGGTATTGATGAATGAGGGCAAGAAATCCATTAGGATGTAACATTATTATTACGTTCAAATATAAGAGGCTCAGGTGATGGCATGTCATGAGGTTCAATTATATGACATGTAGTGGACCTAGATTGCATATGAGATGTAAAAGGAGGAAAAACATGTGATTGAGAAGTGTCTTTAAGCTATTGGATTTCAGATTTGAAAGATGTAATAGCGGATTCTATAGATTGACACTTTTCGTGAAGCAAAAATGTATAACATGAATTGAAACTCTAAAGGGGTTAATTAGGTGGAAGACGATGGAAGGTAGTATAAACATCTATAGGTAGTAAAAGAGGATAGGCTAACCCATGTTTATGTGGTTGTGTAGGAAGATCCCAAGGGGATGTGACTTTAGGGTCTTGTGTACTAGTATTAGTAATACCATAATGTTGTAAATATTCATACCTTGACCCATACTTGAACAATCTAACACATCGTAGACGAGTGCTTTGATGTTAAAATTTAAAACATGCATGTAGTCTAGAAGGGCCCCATGCATGGCATGGATCCATGGTCTTCGAGGAGGATGTTATAATTGAGGTCATTGGGCATGACATGGCATGGAATGGTAATTGTTTTTGGACCAATGGTAATAGGGAGGTTTACAATACCTAACACATGCTTAGGGATGTTATCAAAGCCATAGATGGAAATAAATGATGGAGTGAGAGATGATTCTGAAATACCTAAGTGGTGAAGAAAGGTAACATTACAAATATTGAGGCCAGATCTATTATCAACTAATGCCCTTTTAACACCTATTTTATTGATGCAAACTTGGATATATAAGGGAGGGTCATGGGCTAAGAACTATGGTGGAGGAAGTCATCATATGTGAATTTTTTTAAACTTTGTTAGGGGATAAATCAAAAATAAACTTATGGTAATCATATTTTGGAGATATGTGTGGAGAAACATAATGGGTAGCTAAGTATTTTTGGAGGCGAAGGAGGAAATCCGGGTATTTTTGTAAGTATGTGTGAATAGATATGCTCATGGTGCATTAAATGTAGCGATAACTACAGAAAGGGAGAAGGTAGAAATGACGGTGAGTAAGTGGCATAGAAAATGGAAACGAGAGAATATGACAAGCATAATGATAATAGGGAGGAAAATTGAAAGCCCTAGAAGGTGCTAAATAGAGACATCGGGTTCACTAAAGTGATTAACAAAAATAAACCTAAATAGGGTATAGGGTAATATTGTTAATCTAATTAGGAGGACTAAAATGTTGTAAATGAAATAAAGTAGTATGAAATAAATGTAAATAAAATATTCTAAATGAAATGAAAACCCTATGTGTAAGATAGTAGAGAGAAATGGCTTAGCCGATTGTTGTAGATGCTTGAGCAGTGTCACAATCTGGAAATAGAATCTGGAAGTGTAGAGAAACCCTCATGGACCTTGTGAAGGGAAGATATGGACTTTTAAGATGAAAAATGCACCTGGGAATGTATTGGGGTGCCGGGGAGCCACGGTCTCCAATCTAGGTGCTCAAAATAGCGTAATGAATCGCTCAGAACCTCAATGCAGTATGGTCACTAAATGTCTTTGAGTGCTTACTTGTATGTCATGCTTTGGATTCATTGAATGAATTGGAAAATGACCGTAATGCAATGACAAGTATCAAACCCTAGAAAAATTAAATATGCATATGAAGGGATCAGAATGACCTTAGTCACCAAGTTAGTGGAATTATCATGAGCATTACACTACATTCTGAGCCTAATGTAGTTACGGTGAGTGTGTGTGTATGTGTCCTATCCTAGGTTCTCTCATGTCAATCACACTTTTTGAAGTAGCGAGCAATAGTAGGTATAGAAATATAAGTAGAATGTGTGCATTGAATATAATGGAATGCCTCACCCTATGAAGTGTGTGTAATGGAGATCTGTTATTTTGAATACTTAACACTTTTTGGATGCAAGTGATGTAATAGATGATAACCTAGATGGAGTGATAGCGGTGATAAGATGCGATGATCAATGGCCGTTATTATGGTCTTATAGCTTTATATTTATAGGGATCTCAAGATTAATTTCAGTAATTAATCCCAACAAGGCCGAATGAGAAGAAGATAAGGATGACCAACAACTAAAAGTGGAAGAGATTTTGGATAGACCCATACCCACTGGAATGAGACAAGGGTACCTCAGGGTGCCCTAGTATAGGTTGGGGTGCCCTAATTTCTAGCTAAAATGTCGAAAGGTCGTGAAATGGGATGATAGGTATTAGAAAATATGCGGGAAAGATGAAATATAAGATAAGAAAAAGGTGGCAAAAGGTGGGATTAATTAGTACTTTGCACACTTGAGAACCTTCTAAATGGTAGTATAAGATTGAGCCAAATATTTTCTAATGTGTAATATTTGTGTCTACAAATACAAGTATCTCAAAAATCTTATATACATCTCACATATTTGGCACAAGCGGTATATATACCAAAAGTTAAAATAAAATGTCTCTATAATATCATCGTGTGAAGGTTTGGCACCTCTACTACTCTTTCTAGTACCCTCATCGGCCCCCACCTCCAGTCGTCGCCACCTCCTTGACCCTATCTATGAAGCGATGACTCTTTAAGCTACTCAAACTATGAGTGCGTGAGCTCGTCTAGAACTAGATGCATGTTTATGCGCTATACTCTCCATATATCAAATACTAGATACAACCTCCATCAGTGGTCTTGATAATATCCAGCCTCCACCACAACATATCGTAACTAACCATGGAAATCACACTTGGGGTTATGTCATAGCTCTAACACCTACCCGGTAGACCCTTTACATGTACCAATGGTCCCGACGTCCTATCTATAACACGGGACCCTATCACGATGCACGTGCCTATATAAAGGGACCATGTCCCTACTGCAAATACTTGTGCTTGTGCCTAAGCTTGTACCAACGAGCTCAGCAAAGTGGAAACCTATTCTGTAGTGTCTAAACCCATACCTTCAACCCTACAACCTGCTCCCAATCTTTCGCTTGAGATGTTGCCAACAGGCCCTCTAGAGTAACGATATGCACTTGTAATATAGTTACTTGTCCCCCATCCACCTGCTGCTAGCTATGTAGGACCTTGGCCCGAGAATCTGAGCCTGCACCTATAAAAACTACCCCTGTAATCTAGTCACATGTCGCTGAAAGAGCGAACACCTAGGCCTGCACCGAGTAAGATATAGTAGTAATGTTTTCACCTAACCCTATAGCTGGTCCCTCTATATGTATGCCGTGACTAGATTAGGTTGTCCTTGCCTCGGTGGTGTTTCTTGTAGATGGTATATCCACCGGTGCATGTATCCATTAGTAATACCTACATCATATATCCTTCTATCAATCACCTTCTCCTCATGTGTTGTTGGATCAACTAGATGTGGTGGAGATAATGGTCTCTCCACATCATCCCTGATAATGCGAGAAACAATGGAGGTATATCTTGTTAAAGCCCTAACTATGATCTCTAACCTAGCCACAGGTATAATCTCATGCTCCAAAGCATTTCGTCCATGTATCCACCTAACCATTTGTACTCCTGTGAACTCCTCGGACATTCCCCCATAAGATAGAAAATCAACATATGACCGACATACACATGTCTACAGTATATAACCCCTCTAGTGTCCACCGATGGTAGGTCACATCTTGTGACACCTCATCCACTTGTGGATGTGCCCATCTCTTATATCCAACTCTATATACACCTCTATGCTATTCCTATTGTTGAAGGCCCACATGGCGAAGACACACACGGGATGTACTCATATGCCCAGATGTACAAAGTAGATACATGCAAAAATAGACTCAATCAGACTCATCCTTATATATATATAGATATATGCCCATAACTCCTTATAAAATTGTACTAGATAAGTTGGTGCCCAAGAAAAATAGAATCAATCCTCAATCATATCCTACAAAACCCCCATCAATGCTCGTGGATATGTCCCACCCTTTGAGTTTGGGAGTAGATAACAACCAACTGCAACCATCATCAGAAGTGCAATCTCGTCTCTTGAGGATGTACAACATACATATCCCCGTAACTGATACTAGCAATGTGATATCTCAAGTCACCCATTGCCTCACCAAATACTACCACTATCGGCTCAAACGATGCCTTTGAAGAAATATGATATAATGGCTCCCCCACAATTGGCGGTGGAAAAATCCTGTAGACATCCTCCCACATGATGATCATCTCATGGTAGGTAAATGAAAGATGTTGGTTTCTGAATTCCATCTATCGATGAGAACAACCATCAAATTGCTTTATCTCATATGATGCGTCGATGTCACCCCACAACGCCGAGCCCAACATCGGCATATGCCTCCACTCATCATCTATACCAAAACAGAGGCACCCTATCTCATATAGTCGGGTTTAACGATGCTGCATCATTCCCATTTCAACTGGTCAACCAATTAGCCCTTTCAATCATTTTATTCTATCCTACCTAGTTACACCCCACCTGTGATTTTCCTAACCTAGCTACCTTCTATCCCATTCACTTACCTACCATATATTCTACCTTTCCTAGACATTTACAATTATTTTGATTCACTCTTTTCACTCCTTCACTGATTTACCCAACTTTCACCTAAAATCACCCATTCATACATATAACAACCCTAAATCTCACCTAAATCATTTCTCCCAGACTCCTAACCTATCCACACCTATTTCACTACACATTTACCCACCTTACCCTTACCTTTTTTCCTTCATAGCCACTTTTAATAGTTACCCGTATCGTCACCTTGACCAGTATGGTCCCCATTTAGCCTCACCGATGTCGGTTAGCCCACTGACACCGGCCAAACCTTGGCGGCGTCGGTCACTGGTTTTGGCCCTAGGATAAACCCCGATGCTCCCATTTGCCAAAAAGTAGTAAAAACAACAAAATACCTACCCAAAACCCCTAAATTACACCTTCATTCCTTTTACCACCTATTTAAATAACATTTTCCCCTCCCCATACCCGATTTAGCCATTTTCTACCCCAATTTAAAAATCAAATTCAAAATCCACATTTTTAAATTTTCCACTTTCATTTTAAATCAAAAACAAAAATGGGGATTGACTCCTACCTCTACTAGATGTCGTCTTCGAGGTGGGATGTATGGACTCTATCTGGAGGACCTCTAGTACCCTCTCCTACCTCTGCCATGGCTCACTCACCCTCTTCAGCTATCAACCAATATTGTCACTCTAAGAGATCTCATGGGTCTACTCAACTATCTCTAACTCAGCATCGATAGTACCTATGTCCTTTTCTCCCAAGTCAACAACCCAAATGCTCTCTCTCTCTCTCTCTCTCATTTTCCAAATATAGAAAAGAAAAAAATTAAACCTTTTAACCTAGATTTTTACTTTTTAACCCCAAATTGACATGACCGATGTCGGTTTTGTGCCCTAATGCACCGGTATCAGTTATCTCTTACCAGCATCAATTCCCCTTAACCGGTATCGATCACCTTGCCAACCCAATTATACCTCATTTACTAAAAAATTTGGTTCCGAGCTCATTTTCTTACAACCAAATCATTACCCTAGCCCTATAGGCTCACGTAATAGCCTTTTTATCTAACCCTTGGCTTGGTGTACTTTGGGGCATATTTTACCTATAACTCAACCCTACCTATGGTCTTACCCTTGGCCTCACCTATGAACCCAAACCCACACACTGCCCATTTGACACTTGATTTCACCTACTTGCTTTACCTTACGATGATACTACTTACATTGTTTAGCATATCGACCCTACCTTTCCAAATGTCGTGATGTTTGTCTTGACTAGAGAAAACCTTTTGGTTCTTTGGAAGCCACCTAATACCCATTCCCTGCACCTATCTTCTTTGTGTTTCAGACCGTATCCTATACCTTGGATACCTAGACCACATCATCCTTGTTTACATAAGCTATCAAACTTTGATGACGCATAGTTTGTGAGATAATAAACCTAGTGCCTTATTGTATTTTATACATGTGCGTGCATTTGAATGACCCATCCTATTACCAACACCTATGCTATAGTTTCCTATACCCACATCTAACCACTTCATCACCTACCACTTTATCAAACCCATCACTAACTCAACTTCTCACTTCATCAATTCCTAGTTTAAGGGGATCACCTCCACCCATACTTGGGAAAACCTCATCTCTACCCTTACTGAGGCAACTACCTCTTGTTTTTTTCATCATTTCTTATCAATACAAGCTACATGAAAAAAAGGGGCAAATGTAGACACCAAAATTGGGTCACAATCCCCTTCGATTAATTAATTCAATATTATCCCATCACCATGCCCATTTGCACACATTTTAATTAATTTAATTACCCATAATTAAATTAATCCCCACCTCACCTCACAATTAATTTAATCACCTTAATTAAGTTAATTTCCACCTCACCTAGCCACATCAGCCCTCCACCTCATCCCAAGACCTATTCCTATCCTATTAATGAACTTAGACCAAGTCCCTACTTATCCTAACCAACTAGGACTTGTTCTAACCCTAATCATTATGACCTATTATCTCTCTAACCACTCTCCCGCTACATTTAGCATTATCTCCCACTTCTGACCTAGACCTAAAACTTCAATCACGCCAAATCTAGGAGCAATTAGGCTAATTTTAGCAAAATTGACCATTTCTCCCTAACCGACGTTGGTTATCCCTCGGCCGACACCAGTTCCCTAACCATCATTGGTTACCTTAAATAAGAGTTTCTAACTCTTTACACGGGTTCTTCAATTGATTCATTCACTCAAGATTTGGCTTTATAACTTTGAAGCATTCAAGCTATCGACAATGAACTAGAGCAAATTTGGTCTTCACCAATAGCCAATCTCTTCTTCCATAGCCTTGGATCACCAAAAATAAGGCACACAAGCTCATTTTCCATGGCACTAGACAAAACCCTATTTCATCTTCGAATGCTAATCAACCACCACCACATTTAGCTCTACATGATGTTCTCAAATAATTAACTCACTCTTATTTTTAATTTTAGATTTTTATCTTACGACTTTTGTGTTCATTTCTATCATCTACCTCTTCTCTATCTTGAATATCACCCTTCATCCGTATACCATATATTATACCAACCTAAACCATTTTCCCATCCTAGCACCTCTATCACCCTTGCTTGAGTCTTTGTATAAATCATACCATCCTTCCCAACCCCCTCAACTCTTTATGCAACCAAAAAGAGATCCAAAACACCTACTTTTAATATTTTGACCATATTTCCCCTACCAACACGGTCACCCAACCGGCTTCGTTCATTTTCGGTACCGACATCACTCGCCTAACCGATACTGGTCACTGACTGGTAAATTTTCCTAGAAAAATGAGCTTATAAATTTCACCAAACAACCCAGAACATAACCAAACTTCACCCAGACCTTTCCTAACACCTTAGTGACCTTTCCTAACTAGAACCATACCTTTCCTAATGCTAGATTAGTTTTTACTTCAATACTTTTCTTAATATAGTATGTTGATAACATTTTGAGACACCTAAATCAAAGTGTTAGCAATAGGACCTCTATTTCTCGCATTTATTTTCATTAATTTGATAAAATCAATGGATTGAAAACCATCTAGGAAGTGTCACACTTCTGGAACTAGCATTTGCTAGGTAGTCCACTGTCATATACTGTTTGACTCTCTCTTGTGGTCTTGTTGTGCTTTATAGGTAGTTCCTCCCAGCCAAAAGGAATATCTCACATTCAATTTGATCAAATTCTACAATGTGCGTAGCCTTCTCCCTCTTATTAATAGGTACACCTCTACTCACGACCTATGATATTTTTATCACATACTTTGAGGTGAAACAACACCTCTTGAAGTGTTGTTGCTCCTTCCTCTTCCTCTAGCTTATGGATCTTGATGATTGTGTCTTCCACCTTGTTGTTGGATTCTAATAGGGAAAATTTTAAGGCACCCCTTGAAAAAAAATTATTGAAATCATGGAAAATGTCATTGTAAAAATCTTCATAGGTTTGGCGAATGTCCCTATAACCACTTCATTTATTTTGGTGAAAATGGTAAAAATATAAAATATAGTTGTAGATCAAATGGTGAATCTTCCTGAAACTATTTTGGTGAATATCCAAATGGAGCCCGCCACATGTTCCCCCGACTTTCACTCGCATCACCTAATGCAAACCTAAAAATTTATTGAATTGGTTTATTCCATGCAGTTTTGGAGTCCACATAACTCCTTTTCCTTGAGGATGCCGGAATCCCACCACATGTTCGTCATTATTCAATTATTGGCATTGGTATTATTTTGCATATATTTTCGATTAGGTGCCCATAATAGGTGACACTCGGCCCCTCCTCATGCACTACGGCTTATCAAAAGTTTTAGCGGATTCCTAGGAAGTTAGTGAGGTCTTTTGAATTTGGTGGGGTTTTAAAGGTTTAATGACCTCAATATAGATCTATGTGTATATGTGTATATCATATATATATAATATAATATAATATATATATATATATATATATGTATATGTATATATTGTGTGTGTATATATATGGTGAATTTAATCAAATTTCAAAAAAATCCTAAACATGTCGGCAAATGAGACCAAATGAATAGGAAGGTTCCATAGATTTCTTGGCGATCAAGAATGTTTTAAAACCCTAACCCATCTATCACATGATGATTCAATAAAAAATATATATTGGGATTGGAGATCCATTGGCTATTCACATGGGACAAATTATTGTTTGTGGAATTTTTGGGTGAAACATGGTCACTACCATGTAAAAATAACCAAATTCATATTCTAGAATTCCTACTTTTAGCCAAATTATGAATATTCACTTGCTAAATTTTTCCTAGATTGCTCAATATTCCTCTTCTCTATTATATGATCATATCCGCTACCTCTAAAATTTGTATTTGTCTTGAAGGTTTGTTATTTTGAGGAGATGGTTTTCTACACATTATTTGTTCATGGGTTTGCAAAGAACCCATTAGCTCATCAACTGTCATTTGTCTCAAGTCCTTAGACTCCTCTATTGCAACCACAACTAGATCAAATATGGTTGGAAGGCTCCTCAATACCTTCTCTATGATCCTATGGTCTTCAACCACATCTCCATTAGTCCTCATTTGATTGAATATGGTCATTTTTCTTGTGAAAAAATAATTTACTAATTTTGACTCTTTCATGAGAAGGGTCTCAAAATATCTCCTCAACATTTGCAATCTGACTACCTTCACCTTGTCACTTCCTTGATATGCATTTTGCAAGGTGTCTCATGCTTTCTTGGAGTTTATAGATGTTGCTAACCTTGGGAAAACTGAATCAGTGAATGTATTTTGAATATAGCTTAAGGAATTTTAATCCTGTCTTCTATTTTCCTTTAAAGAATTCTTTTGAGATTGTTTTAATGCATTGAATGCAACCTTGTATGCTACCTCTACATATCATCCTTCAACTAGTTCCCATAGCTCTTAAGAAGAGAACAATATCTTCATTTTAATGCACCAAATTTCATAGTTCTTCCCATAAAATATTGGGGGTTGTTGCCACGAGTTGCTGCTACTATAATTAATCACAACACAACAAATAAACTAAAATCTCAAACCCATAAGATATTTATATTTTAGTTTTCTCTAATACCAAATTGTTGGTAGAATTTAGTGCAAAAACAACCAAACATAGGGGAAAACACAATCGGATCAGCAATAAAATGCACACACACACACACACACACACACACATATATATATATATATTATTTGAAAAACTTCATACAATAATTAGATTTGTTGCCTTGTCTTTTCTTTTTCTCTTCTTGTGTTTTTTTCTTTGTTTTCTTTTATTAATAAAAAGTTCATTCTTTTGCTTGGTGCTACTTCACGTATCTTATCTTTACTATATTCCCTTCTATATATTATGTTGATGCATATATATTTCCTCCTAAATATTTCTTGAGTTGTGGCTAAATAGTCTTTGTCTTTCTCTATTTTTGGTTTGTTGTGTGTGTGTTTATATATATATATATGCTTACATATACTTACATAACACGACAAAAACATGCGGACCTGATGTTAATTTTAAATTATGCCTCATTCGAGGCTCTCACGTCTACAGATTTCATATATATATGGATAGTGATGGGATCATGCCATGTGTCCTACCTTGGATGGTCAAGATCAATATATGGTTCATTTACAAAGGACACATATAAATTTTATACATACGTAGATAATTCCGTAGGGTTAAGGTCCATGGAGGTTCATCAACAAAAATAGTTATAGAATGCTACCATGTGGATGCATGAGATCAACCAAATGTATGAACCCAATGAAATATAAACTACATCTACATACATGCCTTTGATGTACATAACATGAAAAAAAAAGAAAGAGGATGCCATGAAATGCACCATGTTTCCTATGGCATTTATAGGGGAACTCAAAACTCAATAGCCAAAAATAAAATGACCACAAAATATAAATTTCAGTTCAAGAAGGTAGATAGAATACGAGGGAAACACAAAATTGAAATAGTCACGGGGTTTATACACTCCATAATTAATTCAGAGCGGAGACACCTACATTTTATAATAAACCCTTTGACACTACGGGACTATTGAGAAGTTTTCATTGATGTCAAGTTGGTCAAGGTGAATTTGGATTGTTGTGATTGATGTCAAAATGAGTGTGTTGGCATATGTATGGTCATTGATGTCATCATGAGGCTGTTGAAGTAATGACATTGTTGTGTTGGTTTTTGTTGATGCCGAAAAGGATGATGAAGAGATATTAGTGTGAGTTTTATTGACATCAAATGATGCCTTATGATGATGTTAAGGGGTATGGTGGAAGTCAATTATTTGTGAGGTCATTTTGAGTACACAAAAAGATACTTTGAAGACAAAGAGGTCTTATGAGAAGGTATGGGAATGGTATCTTGATGAAATCATTAGATACATGTATGTAGAGCTTTTTTGAGCATGATAATATGGTTTAGGGTTCATAAAAAAAACTATGATGGTTTGTTCCTATCATAAAGACCAAATAAGGTGAAAGCATGGAATAATGAAGTAGGTTATTCATTTTAAAATACCGGTATGTAAATGTTAGGATGGGAGGAGTGTTTGCATACTTTTCATATGTGTGGAAAAATTTTTAGGTCATAATTTGTTGAGAAAAAGAAAGATATTGCATTTTATTATCAAATTGAGTTCTTAAAATCCATGTTTCCAAGTTCAAGATAAACTTTGTGATGCATATTGGTGCGTGAATATTTAGCATAGAAACCTATTATCTTAGGGAGATGTTGTTATGTGTCTTAGATAATAATTATTGGCATTAGTTTTTTGTTTGAAGGCCTGATATTTATGAACAATTGATAACATAAAAACTACTCAAAAACCCTCATAAAACCCTAGCTTCAGATCAGTATGAAGGCTCACAATGATTGGTTTTTCAAGTTTGATTATTTGAGCATGTGGAGGACTCTCACATATTTTTCTAGGTGGTTTTGGTTTTCATATGGATGCTTTGAAAACAAAAATGGCTTGCTTCGAATATTTTGTTATAGCGAGTCAAGATTTTCAAAAGACTACTTGAACAAATGAATGTTTCATGATGTCATGGAAATATAATACATTCCTATTATGATTTATAGACTATTTATATCCTTTAGAAGAAAAACTAATCTTGAACCTTTATAGGACTTTATTGACTAGTCTAATGCATTGGGTGATGTTAATGAGGTCATGTAGTATCTTTTGGCATGTTTCATTCAGCTTGGTGAATTGTTTCAAGGTGGTATAAGATTAATTCTTGAAAAATGGTTCTTGAGGACCTAGTAGGACAATCATGTTCTCAAGGTGGTTTCATGGTGTGAAATGAAATTATCAATATTTATATGCATAGAGGAGGTAAGAAAAAGTTATTAAAAGTGTAGTTGAAGTGCTCTTGAGCTTTGGAGATAATCATGCTAGTTCAAGGATTCATATCTTGATATAGACATAATATAGTAGGTCTTATTGACTCGTAAAGAAGGAAATGACCTAATGGAGATTTTTCAAAATATTCTAATTTTTTAATGATTATCAAATGTATTTTTCTTTATAATTTTTACCTTTAAGTGTATCTAGATGACCAATGAGGTGTGTGTGCTTAAGTCATGCATATAAAGAAGGGTGATTAGGTAAATTTGGGATAACATAGTGAGTGTGGAGAAGTGTGAGCTAAAGGATAAGTTTGATGGATAAATAAGGTCTTGTAGAACATATGAACAATGTAATGAAATCATGAAGATCATTGGTGAAGTGCATGCATCTAACCTATTAAGGAAGAAAGAGTGAGTAATAAAGAAAGGTGATTTTTGTGTCTCCAAAAGTATCCGAGAAAGGGTATGAACTTATTTTTATGTTTAAGGATCAAAGTGTGTGTGAGGCTTGATTACATCAGAAATAAAGTGAAGAATAATAATAAGAAGAGAAGAATATTGAGAAGAGAAAATAATTCCATCATTTGTTGAGATAACAACAAGAAAAGGTGGAAATCTTTCTTAGGTGGCTAAGTTGTTTCTTAGTCTACCTTGTGGAGTTAGTGCTACACTAAAACCCTAGGGTTTTGGTCACTCTACTTGAGGTGGTTGAAGCATTCCACTTGCTATGAGGGGGTTTGTCAATAGAAGGAATATGTTTTGGAGTTAACTTGAGAGGAAAGAGGACAAAATTCTAAGGAGGAGGGAGATCTCGAGAGTACTAAATGAGAATGGTTGTCTCAGGGGAGAAAATTTGTTTCTCATCATTTTGTAAGGGTTATTCGAGACGGTTAAAAGTTACAACTACAATATGTGAAGGTTTAGTTGTATAAAAAGCTGTGAACTATAAGTTTGAGGAACAAGAATTATGGGTATATGCATTTTGAATCATAAAATGACGTGGTATATGAAGAAGAAAGATTACATTATGCATTAAGGGATGTTTAAGGAACATGATTAAAGGCATGTTATATTGTTTTTGTTTTTATCTTGAATTCATATTAAGGATATAGCGAGAAGAATTCTTAGGTAGAAATGTGATGACAAAGAAGTGTGTTTTAGTAGATGAAAAGTGTCTCGGGACAATATGAGGAAACAAAATGTTTGAAAGTGGTATTCACATAGCTCTTGAATGCTTCTTGTGAGTTGTTTCATTCGATTCATGAAGGTAATGAGTAGTGAAGAGGTTGTCTACTTAAGTAAGGTACATGAGTTCTTGGCTCTTATTACAAGGATATGTGAGTTATGTACGAGTAATCAAAGTATGATCAAGATCTAGAAAACATGATCTCGTATGACAATCACAAGATTTCATTTGTTGGTTAATCAAGGATGATTCAAAATTGAATATGCTCACAATATGAATACCAAAGTGCTATGTATTTGTTCAGAGGGGATACATGAGGAATTTTATAAATAATTCCATGAATTGTCACCTATATCGAGTTCATAATAGATCCAAGAGAGTAAATAGAAATCAAGGAAAAACAAGTGAGTATATGTCTAAGCATTGTTGTTTTTGTTTTCATGTAAATTTTTCAAAGTTTCCTTTTTCATAGATGTCATGGGGAGTATGCTTAGAAATAAGAAGTTTGAGGATTGTAAGAGTTTATGTGTATTTTGGCATCAATGTTAAATTTGAATATGTTTTCCATCAATGAAAAAGGGGGAGATTATTGGACATAATGTCTTAGTTGTTTTCCTACCCCCACCAATCATGTGAGACATAGGAAGATCAGATCAAAAAACCCTTCTACCCCTTAATCATCCTTTCCCTCCAAAGAGAGTTCTTCGTAGCAGCAAGAACAAGGAATTTGAACTTTCTCAAAGCCTACTCCATATGGGTAAGCCTAGACAAAGTAGTACTACTTTGGAGAAGGATGAAGACATAAAGAAGAGGATTGATGAGATTGAGAAGGATTTGGAGGATTTAAAGAAAGAAATGAAGAAACTATCAAGAAAATATGGGAAGAGGAAAGTGGAAGAGGGACCTGGACTTGCTGAAAGTCAGATTCAAGAGATTTACAAAAAGATCAACTCCCTTGACAACAAGATGGTGAATGTGAGAAGAAACAAGATTTTACTCTCACAGCTCTCAAAGTTGTTTACAATTTTCTGGAACAACAAGTCAAGAATGTTTGCATGTTAAGCAATATTCCTAAAAACATATGGGGGGAAGGACTAGCTCAAGATCAAGTCTTTTATCAGGTTGATAATAATGACCCCTCATAGGTTACAACTATTACATTATTCAGTGCCCTATAGGAATTGAAGAAAACAATTGACAAAGCATCCAAGTGATGAGCTACTTGTAGGATTGCATTAGAATGATAGATTAGTAGCTACTTGATTTATATTACTTTGTTGTTAATATGTATTTTTGTTGTTGTTTTCATATTTTTCCATACATTTGTTTAATTGCAGGCGTTCTCTCATGTAACATCTTAATTTTGATCACTTTTTTTTTTTGTATTGTGATATTTGGTTTTCGAGCCTTTTTTATACAAGGGCATAGTCCCTTTCAAAAACTATTTACCAATAGTAATAAAATGTCTTAGTTGTTGTGATTAATGTCAAGTGTCATATTGATGTCAAATCGATTCTTGACTTCTTGGGTTTCGTATAATGTGCCTCCATTAGCTAAGGTGAAGGTTTATTAGTAGTGAAGCGATGAGTGACATGAAATGTATTTGTAGCATGTTCTTGGTGCATGATAAAGAAATATAGGTGTTGTAGTTGAGCTCCAAAGGTGGTATGAAGGTTGGTAGAGTGTCTATCATGATTATGGTGGCGTGTCGGAGGTTTATGTGGTCTAGAAGGTGGTGAAAATATCATTTCACAAGACTCATGTGTTGATACATCCATTCTAGGCTTAATCCTATACCGAGGTTGATGAGGGTCATCAATCCTCTTCATTAAAGAATGTCAATTCAGCGGTGGTGTCGAAGGTTGTATTCAAAAGAGAAATAAATATTTTCTTAGGATCCCTTTTACCAAATCCATACTTGCAGAAATTTAATTTCAAACTTTTAGGAATTTAAACACACTTTCATGAAAGGGAAACACTCTTGCATGAAATTAAAACACACATTGCAAAAAATTAAAAAACACTCTTTATGGGAAATTAAAGAAAACTTGCATGAAAATAAAAGCACACATTGCACTAAAGGAAATAAAACTTTCAAGAAAGAAAATTTGATAAATTAGAAAGAAAGAATAAACATAGAATACACCTGCATGTTTACAACATATTATACATCAAAAGAATAATTACATTTTACAAAGGAAAAGACAACAAAAATAACTAAAGAATGGAAAAATAAACATAAATATACATGTCTATCTTCCTTGGAATGAGTTGCCAACTCATTCCTTAGAAGAGGATTTTAATCAATACTAGTTAAAATTTGACAAAATGGAATCATAGAATTGATAAAAAACAATGGTGATTAGAATCAATGGTGTGGGAGGTTGCATTTATAATTCCATAATTCAAACCACTTCCTTATTTAAGGGAATACATATTTATCAACTAAGATTTAAATCTATCTAAAAATCATCAATCTCCACAAAATTTGGAGAGAGTTTATCTAACAATTAACTCTTTTATTGATAATCAAAATGAATATTGATTCTTATTTATTTTACAAATAATAAAATGCTTATAGAAATATATTATTTTGGATTAAATTCCAAAATTAGAAAATAATGCCAACATTAGGTTTGTGTTCTCTATAAAATTTTAGTATTAATCCTCATAGCTCTAATATCCAACTCCAAAGCTATGATAATCAACTCCGAAGCAATCCCAAAGAGACTCGAAGTGAGTTGGAGGAACTCCAAAGTGAATTGGAGAAATTATGAAGCAAGTTGGAGAGTTTTAGGAAGAATCCAAAGTGAATTGGAAGACTCCAAATAAAGTTTGAGAATTATAGGAAGAATCTAAAGCATTGTTAAAATGACTACAAATTTTGCATATGAAATTGAATCAAGAATGTTTGTTTTTTTAACTTGCATAATTTTTTGATAGATATTTGAATATGTAATCATATTTGGTTTTGGGTATATTCTTGATGACTATTTTTCATAGTTTCCCAAACATATGATTAATGAGCCACTAATTTAATACAAATAGGAATTTAATGCTAAACCCTGGATATTTCAACATCACATATGATAAATAATCTTTGAAGTAAAAATTTAATGCAAGATGATTAACTAATATATATATATATATAAATAGTTAATCTAAGCTATGAACATTTGTAAATAAAGTAAATAGATGTTGTAAATAAATATAAAGATGACCCAAATAACTATGTAAAAGGAAATTCTAACCCTAATATGCAAGAGAGAAGAGGAAAGAACTCAGTTGATTAGAGGAGATCACTAGACTATGTCATAGAGGTGACTGGTGGAATAAAAAGTAGTAATGGTTGTGTTGAATCCTTGAAAAGAATGGATCTAGAGTATCTAGTTAGACTGAAGCTCTTGGAGAGGGGTTGGGCAACCTATGAAACTCTAGTCTATAGAATAGGTTGCCTTGGTTTGTGCAAAATATATGGAACCGAGTCTTATAGTTCTAGGAGGTGGTTTGAAAACCTTACTATGTGTCACATTAGATTCATTGACATGCGCTAGGTGTGTCAATAATCCAAGATGTATAAAAGGCCTGCAATAGACTAAATAAGACTATAAAAACCCTAAAAAATAATGTAAATGAATGGATTTGGTGGCATTAGCTGCCAAAATAGTGGGCTTACTAAGCGAGTTCTACACTAAATTTTGAAGCCAAATGTAGTTCTTGTGTGTGTGTGAATAATGTTCCCTAGGTTCTCTTTGTCAGTCGCACTTTTGAAGTAACAAGCAATAAATAAATCTAGAAAATGTTATATAATGTGTACATAGAATAAAATATGATCCCCCTATGCTATGTGTGATGTAAATGTCCTATCCTTATGCCTTGTAATGGAGATATGTGGATGCAAGTGATCTCCAATGTAATAGATGGATGCAACCTTAGGTGGATGATAGTAGTGGATAGTTCTTGGTCCCTCATTATGGTCTCATAACTTTATATTTATAGGGTTCTCTTGATATAATTTTAATTAACCCCGAAATGGCTGACCACCAAAAAGATAAAGATCTCAAATGGATAGAAATAGCTTAAAAAGTGGTGGGAAAGTGCAGCAAGGATTGGGGCACCCATGGTGGGACCTAGCGCACCCTAAGTACTAGCACAGGTGCCCCATCGAGGCTAATATAATGCAAAGTAATGAAATTTTAGTGGGCATGTAGTTGTAAAAGGTCGGGAATGAAAAATAAAATAAACAAGATGACTAAAATACGGGGTTTATTAGTACTTTCTTCACTCAAGAACCTTCTAAATAGTAGTATGAAACTAAGATTAAATAATATCTAAAGTTCATGATTTTGTGACTACATTCTGCCCCCACTTTATGTTGGTGAAAAAATCTTGATAACATAAATTATATAGAGATTTTTACACTGATGTCCATGAGAATTATAGTAGAAAACATGTTGATGGACTAGACAAAGCATGGAATGATAAAAATATGGTGGAGCATGTAAACTAACTATGAAAATTTACAAAAAAGAGTGATGAGAGTGAACCTAAGGCATGGAAATGTGTGTGTTGTTGTTTATGTGTGTGATGTTCCTAAATGGTTAGTATGGCATGTGGTGTAAGTAAATTGTTATTGTTGTTGTTTTTGTTGCCCCCTATTAACTTATTGTTTCTCATATAAATTTGGACTGCGAGGAGAAAATAATCAAGTAGTCAACTATGCATGTATGTAAAAACATAATGTAAAATATGTATGTAAAATAATGTAAATGTAAAATACATAAATGAAAAGTTTAAATGGAACATGTGCACTTGATCCATGTTGTGAAAGAGATTATAGGAGGATATCTCATATTGTTGGGGTTTTTAGGAGATCGATGTCATAAGGTGAAGAAGTGTATGGAGTAATTCGGTTGTATCCTCAAATATCTAACTTCTTCCTTGAATGTGTGTGAAGATATCTTTGTACGTCCCAGTTTTATGGTTGATTCGATGCCACTGGCCGAAGTAGTGGAGGGAGGCACACACACTCTAACCTCTAACCCTTTGACTTCTTCCCATTATTCTAAGCACAACACGTCCTATAAAACCCACTATGTATAGAGTTTATAGATTGGTCTAAAAGCACTCATTATATGTAACCCATAATGATAAGGGTGGAAAGTTCACTAAAATGTACCGGTGTAAATGCGTTGTGTTAGTATGTAAAACTTGAATGATTCCCCCTCTTTGGAGGTGCATGCGGCGTCGTTGATAGGAGAATGTGGCCCCAAAATAAGACCAACCGCATGAAACCTGAACTCTACCTTACAAGTGGAAGGGAATGTGCTTGGTAGAGATCAAGGCACACATAAAAAGAGGCTATCCAAAGATAAATGTTAGTATGAAAAATCATACATATAGAAAACAATGTAGAAGTTACGCAAACAATGTATAAGCTACTAAAAAAGTAATGTAAACATGTAAGAAGACAAGTAAGATGCACAAAGTGAGATGCAAACATGGGACATCACTCACAATGTCGCAAGACACCCAAGACCATCATGGCCGCATACAAATAAACAAGTTTGTACGAAAAGAATAGGGCAAGCCCCACAAACAATAGATAAGAAAAATAACAAACAAGTATGGAAGTAAATATCCCTACATAAAAAATGTTGCACATGAAGCACCCTTTAACATGTTAGAAAGATAAATAGTATGGAAAAAGAGTGTATAACCAAGTAATGTAAGGTTCTAAGTACAAAATAAAACAATATCACCTGTGAGAGACAAATGTGGATGCCCCTAGCGACCGGTTTAGGAAGGGTTGAATGCGAGCATCTATGTTGTGTGTAAAAGACATGTATCTATGATCATAAATAGAAAAATAAATGAAGACACATGTGTGGATTACATAGATAAATGACATAAAAATAATCTAACTAGAATGTGTACTAAAGCAACCATGAACAAAAACAAGTAAGAAAGAGTAAAAACAACCATAATATGCAGTATGTTATGGATGGATGGAACATGATAAAAATGAATGGTAGGAGATCATGCCCCCATTTGAATGGAAATGTATCCAATGAGGTTGATTTTGTTTACCCCATTAGCGGTCAAGAATGAACCATAAATAAAAGTGTGTCATCGGGAAATGGTCAAAGTGTGTGTTGTGTCTAATGCAATGTGATGAATGTGTAGGTGTAGTGATGAGATATGACTTAATGAATATGTGTTGTGAACCCTTATATAAGAGGCATATATCATGATTAGATGAACTTATACGTGATGATTTATCTATATGAGTATGTCACTATGAGATGAAAAGAGGGAGTGGTTATGTAACCTAAGGTGTATACACCATATAAAATGATATAATGGGTGAGAATTTATCCTAAAGCGTATGGAATTTAGTAAAGTCACATGATGAAATGTTGAATGATAAATGTGTTATGAAGATAATTTCCATTTATTTTTAACCCTCGGTAGTCAAGTATCGACCGAGGAACAAAAGTATGTCATAGGGTAGTGAGTGAAACACATAGAATACAATGTAGTTTGTGTGATAATAATAGAGGACCACAAGATGTGTGATATGAAATTTGTATGATCATGCAATGAAAAAGGAATAGATAGAATAATAGTGTGAAATACATTCTATGTGATGTGTATGATGAGTAGTATGTAATTTTAGATACAAGTGTGACACATGTATGATGAGGAATAGTATGATGTATGATGGGTGGACATGTAAATGTAAAAAGATATAAAAAAACTATATAATGTTTGATGTAATATGGGATGTGTGAATAGAAACAGTGTGTAGTAACTATTGTGTAGTGTGTGGGGTTCATGTGTACTAATCCCTCAACGGATCAAGTGTGAACCAAATCACAAGAGTTTGTCATCGGGAAATGACAAAGTTATAATGTGTGCATGACTATGCAAGATGAGATGATGCTAAGATGAGGTATGCATGAATGCTAAGAGCATGATGTAGTACTATGTAAGGATGTGAATGAATGATAATTCAAAGATGATATATTTGTATATGATGATATGATGATGAGGGAGAAGGATGTGAATACTATTTCCCCAAGTGTGTGAGAAATAAATGGCTAGTCAAGAGACAATAAGTGGATCAATGTAAGGAGTAGTTTCCTTAACAAAAGTGATGGGATGCAGAGGTGATAGAGGAGTGTGACCATCATATGGTTCATCATCATAGTAAGCTTCATTTAGGTCCTAATCATCAACATATGTAGGGTCTATAGCGAGATGTTGGAATAACAAGCTTAACTTTAGGAGGTTGTTGCTAAGCATGCACGATGATGTTGTAGATACCTTTGATGAAGGAGTGAGATCATCCTTAAGAGGAGGTTTCTTAGTTTGACTTGGTAATACAATAGATGACTTAGTAAGAGGATATGATTTAGAGAAAAACTTAAGAAGTGATGACTTGTTTTGATTTGGTAATGTTGTAGAGGACGAGATAGGAGGAGGTGGTGAATTAATTTTAAGAGATTGACTTGGTGATACCGTAGGTAGTTTCTTAGGTGTCTCTTGAGCAACCGAAGGATACATAGAGGAAAGACTTAGGAGCCCATGTGGATGTAGAAATTAGAGAGGACGATGTAACATGATGTTGGATATTAAATGAGATAAACCCTTGAAAATCAATTTTTTGATCCTTCATTGTAAAACATTGTAATCCTTGTAATTATGTCTAATGATTCAATGATAATTGAAACATGGATGACCATGATATATGAAATAATTAATATAAGCTATGAACAATGTAAATGAAGTAAATAGATGTTGTAAATAAATATAAAGATGATCCAAACAACTATACAAAACTAAATGCTAACCCTAATATGAAAGAGAGAAGAGGAAAAACTCGGATGATTAGAGGAGCTCACTAGAATATCTCGCAGAGGTGACTGGAGGAAAAAAATAGGAAAGACTATTCGAAGCCCTGAAAAGGATGAATCTCGAGTATATAGCCATAATGGAGAGCCTAGAGAGGGATTAGGGCACTTACAAGCACCTTGTACTCCATAATAGGCACCTTATTTGTGCAAAATATCCGGAATTGAGTCTCACAAGTCTAGGAGGCTTTAAAACCCTCATTGTTTGTCACATCAGATTCAGTGTCATGCACCTAGTCTCTTCAATAATCCAAGATGTATAGAATACCTTTAAAAGGCCAAAGAATAGTATCAAAAACCAAAATAAAATAATGTAAATGAATGGTTTAGATTGACCTCAGCTTCCAAAATAGTGGGCTTACTTATTGAGCATTAGTGTTGCACTACATTTCGGACCCAAAGTAATTCTAATGAGTGTGTGCATAATTTTCTGAGAAATAGCTAAATGTAGAAAATGTAATATAATATGTGAATATAATAGAATCAAATCCTCCCTTATGTTGTGTGTGATGTAGATTTTCTAGCCTTTGCCTCTTAATGGAGTATGTGGATGTAAGTGATCTCCAATGCTGATAGATGGATGCAACCCTAGGTGGATTATAGTAGTGACTAGTTCTTGTCCCTTAATATGGTCTCAAAACTTTATATTTATAGGGTTCTCTTGATTTAACTTCATAATTAACCCCTAAATGGCCAACCAAAAAAAAAGATAAAGATTTCAAATGGATAGATTGGGCCCAAAAAATGGTGTGAAAGTGAAATAAGGATCATGGTGCCCATGGTGGGAGCAACGCACCCATGGGCTCCCAAGATTGCTATCTTGGGTGGCCCATAGTCAAGGCCAAAATAATGCTAGGGGATGAAAAAAATTGACTAGGCATGTAGGTGTAAAAGGTTAGGAATGATGAAATAAAATTTAAAAACATGGCCAAAAGATAGGGGTTAATTAGAACTTTATTCACTCAAGAACCTCTAAATAGTAGTATGAATCAGGATTAAATAATATCTAAAGTGCATGAATTTTAAACTACACAAGAAATAAGCTAAAGAAAATTTAAACCCCAAGTACATAAGAGGGAGCATGAGACTTAGCTAATTTTTAATTAATAGTGAAGTATTATGGACTAGAGAACTAATGAACAACATGAGGAAACTATCTTAGTTATTCCTAATAAAATCTACAATGTCGGATATGTTAGGAGTAGGGGCACTGGGTGGAGTTACGGGAACCTATGTGTTGAGTTCGCTTCAACGCACATGTGTTTCCACGAGAACCTCAAAAAATAATTTTCATGTGTCATAAAAATGTCTTAAAGATTTTTTTTGATCATTTTTATGTCATTGGATGATCATGGAGTTTTCATGTCACCTACAAAACAAATGATCTCCAAAAAAACCCTATAACAAATCAAATGCTAAAAAGAAAAATATGCAAATGGGGAGTTGGGTTGACCCTAGAGATCACTCAACAGAGTGAACTTATGACCTAAGTTTTCAGTAACTCAAAATCCATGTAGTTCTTTTGAATTTGTCTAGAAATTGTGCCCTCAGAAGCTCTTGTGAAAGATTCACTTGATAGCGAGAAATAGATAGACATAAAAATGTAAATAGATGTATGGATGTCAAAATGAACTTCCCCTCCTATGAAGTGTATGCAGAAAATGCACTCCCTTATCCCTTGAATGATAGCTAGATGGATGATTTGATGCTCTTGGAATGCCTTGAATGTAACCTTAGGTGATGAGAGTATATGCTTAGAGGTTGGTCCTTTATTATGATCACATAACTTTGTATTTGTATGATTCCCTTGCTTGAATTTTGTAATTGAAAATGAAAAGACCAACCCATAAGAAAATAATATTCACAAACAATAAAAGAGGCCTAAAATGGCGAGAAAGATACAAAGAGGTTGTGGGTTCTAGAGGGGACAAGGGGCATGGGCGTTAGCGTGTTGGCTTGGTTTAAGGCATTGGTGTCTAGAATTAAGAAAGATAAGTAAATGAAGTAACGAATGGGATGTGTGGTGTGCAAGGCTAGAAAGATAACAAGAAAGATAAGAAAGAGGACAAGGACAATAGTCAAATACTAGTTTTCTTACTTAGAAACCATATTGGTAGTGGTATGTGATTAAGACCTAAAAATGTATCAAAGTGTGTGATTTAGTGTCTACATTTAGCCCCAATTTATGTTGTTGAGTGAATAATTAATAAGAGAAAGTAGATAAGAGATGTATACCTTATAACCATGTAGATCGATGGAGAAAGCGCATCAAGAAGAGATAAGAAAATGCGTGGAGTGTTAAAAATGAATCGTGGGAGATAAAGAAGAGGAAGTGGACCTAGGGGTGAAGTGTATGTATTATGTCATGTCATGTTGTGTTATACCTATTTTCATTGTCACTTGATGAAGGGATGTTTCTTGTAACATATTAAGGATGGACCTATAAAAAGAAGAGCAAAGGAGTAGTTAAATATTTGTATATTAAAATTCTATGTAACAATATGTAAAAATTTGAAAAATTAGTAAAAATGAACATGTGCATCTAATCCATGATGAGTGAAAAGGATAAAAATGTATTGAACTGATGTATAATAATGATTTTTGGGCAATCTCACACCAAGAAAGAGTTTTTGGCGATCTCACGCCATGGAAGAAGAGTTTTGGGAGAAATGTCTACTATTATTCTCATCCCTAACTACTTCCTAAATTTATAGACTACTACAGATGGTGTGATACTTATTTTCTGTGTTTTTCCAAGTAGAAAAAGAAGATAGAATGCATTTTGATTACTAGAGGATTATATATGTATTGTGTAAAATTCTGTGAAATGCAAAAAATTGTGTTGATTGATAAAGTGATGTATTTGCCGTTGGTCATAGGCTTAGGAAGGTCGGGAGCACCCATCCGCTAGTGTTTGTATGTCGAGCACTAGTGTCTATGTTGAACTAAGGACCCAAGTCATATTTTGGGCTACTTTTATAACTAAAAATTTTTATGTTCTTGTAATGTGCAGGCATGTACTAAATCTATGAGTCATTTTATGGGGTGTGACCTGATTCACCCAATGTATGCCCCCCTCATTTGGGTTGCATGCGATGATGATTGGAATGTTGTGGCACAAAGGTGGGGACCATATACTAATAAGAAACTACTACCCTTAAAGGGGTGGGAATGTTCTTCAGTAAAAACCAATTCACATGAAAAAAAAGTGGCTAAAAACATGTGTTAGTGTAATCAAGACAAATACACATATAGAAGACAATGTGTAATTTAAAAGAAAGAAGACAATGTAGACCACAAAAAGTGGGTTTCAAACATGGGACATTACTCACAATGTCACTATACACTTAGGGTTGAAGCTTCCAAAATCATACAAATAATTAACAAGCAAAACATAGGGTGAATTCCACCGACAATGTCATACAATGGAAAACAATACCAAACAACGTATCAGAAAACCATGGTGGCAAATTGTTCCTAAAAAGAAAATGTTGTACATGAAACACACATTACCATGCTATAAAGATAGAAAGTATGTCAAAACATATATGTTTTAATAGAGAGTAGTTTGATAGTAAGAATATAAATGAGTAAAAAAACAAACAATAAAGCATGTAGTGTGTACGAAAGTGGAAAACCCTAGGAGTCTCAGTTGGACTTGGTATAGTGCCGATAATTCATGTTGTGTGTAAAGATCTGTAGACAATATGAATTCACGTATAGAGAAAGTAAACATGCATTTTTATATGTAGGAATGTAATGACATATTAAATAAGAATATAAAGGAGTAAAAATCAAACAATAAAGCATGTAGTGTGTATGAAAGTGGAAGCCCCTAGAGTCTAATGGACTTGGTATAGTGCCAAGAATTCATGTCGTGTAAAGATCTATATAACAATATGAATTCACACCTATAGAGAAATTAAACATGCATTTTTATATGTAGAAATGTAATGACATATTAAATATCTGTCTAACATGTGAAACAAAATGTACATGTAAGAATAAGTAAGAAAGAGTAAACGCAACAAAGATATGTAATATGTTGTGAGTGAGCAAGATGGAATCATATGTAAAGTGAATACGATAGGATTAGCATGACCCAAAGTGGATGTGTGTGAATGTGTATGAGATGAGGTTCATTTATAAAATACCCCTCGACAGTCAAGAATGAACCATAAAACAAGAGTGTGTCATCAGAAAATGGCTTGAAAATGTGCACTCCAAGTATAAATCAATGAAGTATAGAGTGTAGAGTGTAGAATGCGGTGATTTTATTTCAAATTTATACCTTGGTAGTCGATTATGAACCATGGAACTAGAGTGTTTCATGGGATATTATGATGTGAGATTTGTATGCTAGAAATATGTATCGAGAAGCATAGAGAGTGAAATGTGTAGTGTGTGAGGTTAATGGATGTAGTATGCCCTCAATAGTTAAGTGTGAAAATAGCATGAGAGTGAGTCATATGGTAGTGATGATACATTTGTGTGTATAAATTTTAACATGATGAATGAGGAAGACTAGATGCGAAGCATGGAGCATAGTAGTTGAAATGTGAGACACCAAATAATGTTCTAAGGGGGAGAATAATCATGATGCCCCCAAGTGTGCAATGATGAGTAAGATATTCAAAAATATTAAGGGAAAGGTTCCCACACACAATGTTTGTAGACATAAAGGTGTGGCCATGATATGAGATCAGTGATGTATGAGAAAGATAGGGAAAATTTAATTGGTGAATTTTGTAAACTCATGAATATTAGGGATTTTGGAAATTGGAAATGGAAAATTTTCAGCAGTTGGTTTCCATCTATTTTACCTAAAATTTCAATCGATGGGTCATTTGTATGGATTAGTTTGCCTACTATTTACACTTTAAAATGAAATTATGGATGTATTTCTCAAAGTTTTTAATTAAAATGAACTCATATTTTCCAAGGTATAATACATATCCTCGGGGTTGTAAGGTGGGTACCCCTCTTATGAGGTTGGGGGCCCATCGTCCCAGCGAGGTTTGAGGCGTGCCCCCAAAGCCATAGTTTATATGTTTGTTTTTAGCAAAGAAGACCATATATTTCTTAATAGACGGTTGTCTTAACAACACAACATACACAGGATAGACATCCAACTACAAGAGATGGATGACAAACCACATGAGATGACTATCCAAAAAGGTTGGTATTCTAAAGGGAAAGGATGGTCTTCGATGGGATCCGTCCAACTAAGAAAGGATGGCCTTCAATCCAAAGATATGACCATCTATGATGGTACACCATAGAAAAATGGAGGGCATCTAATGGGGTCCATCTAACTAGGAAGGGACATTTTTCGAGACACAAGTTAGATGACCATCTTATAAGAACATGGTTGGTGAGCCCTTTAAATTATTCATCAACAAGGATGTTCCATCTAATAAAGCATCCTCCTTGTAGAAAAGAGATGGCCATATAACATTAATCCATCTATGTGAAACCATTGGAAATCATGACCTATCAAATATCCTTTTCCACAAAATGATTTTTTTAAATAACTTTTCCATCATTTCGAGAATCATTTTTAGAGATTCGCCACCCATTCTACAATAAGTTTTCAAAGGGGGTCTTAAAATGAACCCGGAGATAGATGATGTATTGGTAAATGAGATATATGTGAATGATACCTAGGGGTAATGAGTACCTATGTGAAGGATACCGAGGAGGTGATGTGCACCTATGTGAAGGAGACCAAGGAGATGATGTGCATCTATGTGAAGGTATGTGTGAGAACTAGAATAATGAGATTGACTAGTTAAATGATGATACCCTGAGTGGGTTGTGTGTAAAAAAAGAGGATACGATAAGAATGTGCCTGATATTTTATAGTTATAGGAGACCTATATGCTCTAGTGAGTGAAATGGAAAACGTGAAATGAGGCTATGACCATGATATGTATGGCAAACCACCTTTGATCGTGATAAATTTCATGTTTATGAATGAACTTTAGACATAATTTATTTATGAAATTGTAACCTTAACGACACAGATCCAAGGAAGGCCTAAGATAACATCACACCCTTTGATTGAAGGTATCATAATGAATTCCATAAGCATGGTAAGAGGCTTGACTATAACTGAAAGCTTGACATAACCATAAGATTTAGGAACTAGATATGAAATATGAGATAGTGGATAGTTAATAGTGATAAGAGTTCTAATAAATTGCACACTCATATGAATGATGGATTAATCGGTGTACTATGATAGTATGATTTTGAAAGAAGAATTGACATGTAATTTGTCGTCGATGATAATGTAGCATGATAATCATGATCATAGAATGTAATGAATGTTAGAGATGCATCAACATGAGTAATTAGTAAATCAAGAGCCCCCAATGAAGGAGGAGGCACTACATGATATGTATGATTGGAAGAAGAATCAACAACTTTCTTTTCATGCTTAGGAAGAGGATCATTAAATATTTTGATATTTTTGCTTTCATTGAACAACATAGATGTCAAAGGATCAAGGAGCCCGAATTGCATTATTGTCAATGAGATCTTGAATAAGATGTCTAAGTTTGAAGAATCAATCAGTAGAATGGCCATCACATTGATGGTATTCGCATCTAATTTTTTTGTTACAATGTTGACCTTTAGGGTGATAAGGATCCAAATTAATGGGGGAAAAATCATAATAAGATTTCTCTTAAAGAGTTGCTAGAATAGGATATGTTGAAAACAAGGAAATTTTGTGAATGTACGCTTTGGAGGCTGCCATTGAATATTTTCATCAGTGGAGACATTGTTGACATTAAATTTTTATTCAATTGGATTAGTAGAGGGATTGAAAGTTGATTTTCTTTTGAATCAATTTGAAGATGAAGCCTAATCATGATATTTGAGCTTATCCATAGATAATAGTTTACTTTTATGCAACTTAAGAGTATGGTATAGTTGATCAAATGATGGAGAGGTCTCAAAGATGACACTCTCTTGTAGAGGTGGTAAGAGACTTTGGACAAATAGATCTTGTAATTCAAAGTCTGCGAGTACATTAGACATCTTAGCTAAGTTATTCTTATATCGTAAGACATAATCTGCTAGATGCTCATTAGATCCTTATTTGATTCATGTGAGTTGAGTATAGATATCTTTAAAATTATATTGATTGAAAAATGAGAGAAATACATCAACTAAATGCATAAATGATGTTAACGGAAAACAAGTAGATCGTAGAAACAATGCATAGCATAGTCTTGGAGTATTCTAGGAAAACTATTTACAAGTAAAGTATGATCATCTGCATAATCTAGACATGCCACATGAAATGCTTGCAAATGCTCTGAGTGTAAACCTAGCCTTTGGAAGTGGGAAGTTTAGGGGTGAAAATTTTTGAGTAAGTGGAAATGGTGAAATGGCGGGAGAAAAAGGGGTGTGATGGAGAAAAGTGGAATTAAGATATGGAGATGTACAAGAATTAGTTATTTGAAGTTGATGAATTTGATTCTACAAATCCTAATATAAAGAAGTTAAATCCTAGGTATTTGATGAAGATATAGGTTGTGTAGTAGAAGTATTGGGTTGATTGATGGGAGCGGTAGTAGTGGGAATGGAACTAGGAATATGAAGGGGTAGAATGGAGTCCATGGCATCCGAGAAGGAACTAACAAGGGTGTATAAGAAACATCTCAAGTGTTTTTAGAAGCCATCAAAGCATGGAGAATATGCGGAAGATGTGTAGGATTATCACACAAAGCATGTCAAAATTATTAAGCTTGTCTAATTGTTCTTGATCAATGTTAGTTTCCTCATTATATGATTTCTCACTATGATATGTTTCAATGCTTTTGAGATGCACATTTTAAGAGTGAACAAAGGGGTTATCAGATTTAACCATTGATTTAGAAACCCTACATGTAGATGGAAGGAGATCTATATTCTCAAAAGATCCAAAATGACCACTACGGGTGATGTGCATAAAAGATATCCCTAGAAAGAAGGTTGAAATGAGTGATGGGTTCACCTAAATGATTTTAACAAAAATAGGAATTTAATGCTAAACCCTATATATTTTAGAGTCACATACAATAAATAAACATTGAAGTACAAAAACGATGCAAGAAATAAGATAAATGAAATTGAAATCCTAAGTGCAAGAGAGGAGGATGAGACTTAGTTAATTACACATTTAATCCTAAAGTGTTCTTGAATATAGAACTGATGAAAATAGGAGGAAATGTCATAGTCATGCCCGATAAATTCTAAACTAAAGATATGCAACGACTAAGGCACCTAGATTGGGTCAAAAAGTGCACGTATGCGCTAAAGTCTTCTCCTAGGTGCATGTGTTAGTGTAGAACCTTAGAAATGATGTTTTGTTACCAATGTATTAACCTTCACTATTGATGATGTGTATATCATTAGATGATCGTAGAGTTCTTCTACATCCTATAAAACAAATGATCTCCTGCAAAACCCCAAAACACATCAAATCCTAAAAATAAAAAGATGCAAATGCGGAGTCAAACTAAACTTGGTGGTAACTTGATAGAGTGAAATTAAGATCAAGTGTTGCTCTACATCTTATACTCCACATAGTTTCTTGTGCGTGTGTTTATAAATCATGCCCTAGGAATCTCTCTGTGAAAGATGCACTTAATAATGAGAAATAGGTAGATGTAACAATGTAAATAGATGTGTGAATGTCAAAATTAACTTCTCCTCCTATGAAGTGTATATAAAGAATTGATTTCCTTTTCCTTTGAATGATATCTAGATGGATGTTTTAATGATCTTAAAAAACTTTTGATGTAAACCTCAGTGATGATATTAGATGCTTAGAGATTCATCCTTTATTATGACCACATAGATTTGTATTTATATGATTCCCTTGGTTGAATTTTGTAATTGAGATCTAAAAGTATGACCCATAAGAAAACAAGATATTGAAAGATAAAGAGGCCCAAAAGTAGTGAGTAGGATACAAAGAGCTCCATGTTCCCGGAGAGGGGACGAGGGCATCAGGCACTAGCATCCTTACTAGGTGCTTTAGTGTCTAGAGTCAAGAAAGATAAGAAAGTGAAGTACCGAGTAGGATGTTGGTTGTGTAAAGGCTAGAAATACAGTAAGAAAGAAAAGAAAGAGGCCAAAGACAGTAGTCAATTACTAGTTTTCTTGCTTACGAATTATATGAATAATTATATGTGATTATGACCTAAAAATGTACCCAAGTTCGTGAATTAGTGTCTACATCTACTCATAAAAAGTTTTAAACATTTTTGAGAGCTAGTGAAATACCCTGGAGCTAATGCAATGATTAAATAACAATATTTCGAGATGATTTGAGAGATTTTGAATATATTCCAAGGCTAGTTATATGTGGTGCGTAATGCTCAAAATGTCTTATTCAACAATGGTAGCAAAATATGGACTTTATATGAAACAATTAACATATTTTCCAAATAATTATTAGTAATAGTTAATAGAAGGATAAACTTGAATTGTAAAGAAATAACCATGATATATACTCTATTTCATCCAAAACAAACAATAAGTTCAAATATTACACTTAGATCCACTTTATATATGCATAGAAAAAAATGTGAAATATTGTATAAAATGAGCTATTTCTTGAGCTCATCATAGTTCAAGAAAATTGGTATGGTTGTATGAGATATGGAGCATAGAATTTTTACAAGTATGTGATGATTTTTGATGATTCATATCAGGTTTGGAAGGAATAGCAAGTCATAAATCATGTGTTAAGTGCAACTTCTAGGTCCTATCAAGATGGACTATGAAGACAAGGTAAGTTGGCATTGATATGTTATGGTGTCCGGAGATTATCATAGGTAAATAATAATTACTAAGCATTGGGATAGATGAAGGAGGTTTTTTAGTGTTGTCTATCAAGTTTTAGGTCTAGGTGTTGATGATTTTGCAAGATATTGAGATTTTTCAAGAATCGGATTTTTGAAGTTGAGTTTTGAGCTAAAAATGTAACTTCATATGCTCGTTAGGGAGTGTGTGTTTTGTATGGGCACCCAATATCATAGGGTTATTTTATTAGATAGTTATAAATATATTTCAATAAGAATGATTTTTTTATCTTCACAATTTTATGAATAATTGTTGAGAAGCTAAAGAGATTTTTAACCCTCTTAAAACCTAGCTTTGTAGTGACTTCAGAGAAAATATTTGTACAAGTCCATAATTGATTTCTTTTGAAAATTTGATGACTAGAGGTTGTAGATGAATCTTCCATATTTCTAATGATTTATTTTATATCTTATGAGAGTATTTGGGCCCTACTAAAATATACAAGTTTATAGATATTTTTAGTTTTTAAAACATTTTATAGAACATATTGACTAATTTTACCATTTATGGAAGCATGGGAATTGTATTGAATTTCCATGATGACTTATGATCATGGTTAAGGCCTTAGATGCAAAGCTTTCCTATTTATGAGGACTAGTTTTTAGGTAGTTTGGGGCAGTTTGGAGTAGTCTCTCGAATAGATTAGTTTTAGAAACACCACATCGGATCTATGACTTGGTTTTCATTTTTTTATGATTCTAGCTTCGATATATTTCTAATGGTATATCATATTAAATTTTTCATTGAAGATTTGAGCAATTTATGACCGTATCTTTGAAGGCTAATTTTGAGGGTGCTTGGTTGAGCATGGTCTAATGAGGGTTTCATGGAGTGATGATTGTTTTGAGTTATTTACATGAGTTCTAGATATTTTTTAGGGCTTAAAAAACATTTCTAATTATTTTTCATGTCTTGGTGAATTTTTTTCTATCTTGCATATTTAGATTTGGTAGTAGGGTTATTGAGGTGTTTTTGGGCTTGTTGAGTCCTAATAGAGGTCTAAAAAGGGTGCAGGTGTTCTTGGAAAGCTACTTGGTCTTATGGATGATAATTATATCATGTTATTATTATATGGGAAGTGTGTGTTTACTTCATGTTGGATGAACTAGGTGTTTTATAATGAATAAATAAGAATAAAATCAAATTAAAAGACCTCATTTGAGCAAGTGAAGAGAGAGGAAAAAGTGTGAGCCAAAATGGAGTTTGTGGATTGTGTTATAGGTCTTAGTGACCATCGAGAGAATATAGGAATGATGAAATAATGTTAAGAAATATATCATATGATGAGTATCTAAGTAAAGTGTTCAAAGAAGCTTGAAGAAGAAGCATGTGAGAAAGGAAGGCTAAAGAGATGTTTTTGAGAGAGATAGAAAAAGAGAGCTTCATGGTGTCATCTTTAGTTGTAGCAGAAATAAATAATTGGTGAAATTTTTTTTTAGGTGGATTCATTTTTATTGATACTCTTGGGGGTTGTAGCCTCATTTTAGGGTTTCTACCCTACTTGAACTATGGGTTGGTGTTCCTTTTAGGTTGGTGCCTCACTAAATAAATCTCTTATGATGTTTTATATTCATAGGAGTCCTTTTTAGTAATATAAGAATAGGTTCAATGGGTTTTCTTCCCTTGATGGTTTTCCACTTTATATCTTGTGTTCATTGTGTTATATTGCTTATGTGGATGGTGTACATGCTTTGATTGAATGCTATAATGGTTGAATGAATCATGAATGATAATGAATGATGAATGTAATGTAATGAATGCTCTTAAAGGATTGAGTCACCCCCTCTCAGTCCATTGTTCTTATAACATATCCAAACCCATTTTTAAAAGCACACTTATTATTTATATAATTTTCAAAAAAGAGGATGAGTTGGATCCACATAGATGCCAACTAGGAGTCCTCTCTCTCCACCTAAACCAAGGGTACACCCCATTCTCTAAGGAAATTGATTTCCTCCAAAATTATAGTCAAACATCCATTACTCCACAAAATGATGAGTACATTAAAAAATCCAAGAAATTAAATTACCAAAAAGGATAAGTAAAGGAAGAAATATTAATTTACATCCATCACTCAAAAAGTTACATCATAATAAAAGGAAGAAATATTTCAAGAATTTAATTCAAATAAGGAAAAATCAAGTGTAATAAATATAAATGGAAAATGACCAACAAAAAGGTCAAAATCATAAATAAATCTTAAAAAAATTAACCCCTTGATGGGTTGGGGTCCAGGATCATTTAAAGTGGTAACGATAAGGTTAGGTGGACTCTGGTCTCCCCAAACTTTTCCCAAAGGCAAAATCTAATCCGTAATAATTTCCTTGAGTTTAGGTACCCATTAATATGATATCCACCTACCCAAAGTGTCATAACAGGTTTCACATAAAACATGGTAATAGAAAAATAAAATAAATTTAAAATTAAAAAATGTAAGATTAAATTTTCAAATGGAGCCAAAAACATAGGATAAGTAAAATAAATCAAACAACCACAAAAAATCAAAAAATGATTATCCAATTTTCCTAGCCCCAACTAATCTTGTTCAAGGTGGCCAAGGGGTTTTGGCCCATACATCCATTGTGTGTTGGTGCCTTGGTCCCCATGTGTGTTAATTTAATTGAGCTTGTTCATCACTGCACACTTCACACACACATCAAATCCATCCAAGAAATATTGCAAACATATACATTCACACATATACACACACACACACACACACACACACACACACACACACACATTTTTGTATTGTTTTTTTTGCTAGGGAAAAATTAAATTAGAAAACATATGTTCTATACCCTAGTATTAAAATTTCTATTGACGCCTTTAAACACCCCTAGGTAAGCCTATTTTTCATATCAGTCTATCATGTGCTTCCACTGGTCCAATATGTTGTGTCAACATGTATATAGGTTATTTATAGAAATCAAGTTCATTAAAGTGCTTCCAAGTTGGTACCCATCGGAGTGGATCCAACTAGGCTCGAGAATGGATATTTTTAGCCTTTTGAGATAGATCATATTCTCTGGAGATGATTTCAAGCCCTAGATCCATAAAGATGTCTTTTGTGAGGAAATATCATCATGTAATTTATTTTAGAATATTTAGGGAATAATTGGTTATTTTTGATCAAGTTCATCGGAAGCGGGTTTTTAGATCAAGGTAGCTTACATGACGAATAGGTACCTAAACTTTGGAAGATGACTCTAGAAGCTTTAGAATGAGTTAAGATATAATTAAAATTCAATGTAAATATATTTCAATCCTCTACATGTTGGTAATCTCATATTATTTTAATCAAACATGCATTTTCTATGTAACTCATTATTTAAGGTATAACTAGTGATCCCGAAAACATCATGTTTTTGAGAGGGTTGTAAGTATAATAAATTCATGGGACCCATCACATACTTTTAAAAAGGTCATTTTAAGTCAAATTATATAGCTAATTTTGAAAAAGTCTGATTCGGGAGCTCAAGATATGTTCGTTTCAAGTTTCCACCCAAGGTACATGTTCAATGCTTAGCTAATTTTCTTGGGTGCCACGTAGCATGAGGCTGAGGTGAAATTTTTTATCCCATCATCCATTTCTAATGGATAATGGGGAAATAAAATATTCCCCCCCTCAAGCATCATGGTCACCCATGTGACCCGGTGACTCCATTTAGCCCTTTTAACCAACTTTCTAACCCCTCATCGGCTCCGACATGAGTTCCAAGTGGCGGCTGAGGTGAGGTTTCTTTATTTTCCCCTATTTTCCTTTCTAGTGGTACAAGGGGACAAAAAAATTCATCCCCCACTTGATCAAGCTAACTAAACTATAAAAAGCTAGACTTAGCTATTTTTCATTCTCATCACCACATTCTTCCATTTGCACTCGGAACTTTTGAGATTTTTTTCCTGATTTCACCATTCCAATTTTATCTCTTGGATTCACTCCATCATTCCTCCATGATCTCAAAAAATAAATTCTCACATAAAATCTCAAAAATCCATGCTCTAGGTTCATATTTTCTCCAGAATGAAGGTGTGCACATAAAACTAAAAATCTCATAGCTAAAAAACTAGGCACGATTTAATGAAGTTTTTTTACATTCATCTAAATTTTCAAAGGATGTAAAAATGTAGAGATGGACATTGAATGAAAAAAAAAGGAATTTTTAAAATGAGCAAAACCTCATTTCCCTGGCACCAAAATTTAAAAATTTATTATATTTTATTCCGAGAGATCGGGTTGAGATGAAATTCAAGGAGCATCCGAAGGGAGAATCAAAGTGATCTTGAAGTTGAAAAGGGTGAGAAATATCCATTTTATAAGCATAGTAAACTCCCCTTTGGGTTTAGGGAAGTTCCTTAACAACCATGAAATTCAAATTCACAGGTGTCAAACTAGTCTCAGCTCTTTCTTCTGAGCATTCAGATGTGGGAGACAATGATGTCACTCACATGGATCTCAATGATCTCAGAGAATGCATGCTCATTAATTCCTAATTATGGTCATCCATTTCCTCAAGATGACATAATTGTCATGGTTTCATGGTCTAAATGATTGTTCCAGTTTACCATTTCACATACATAATCAATCATGAAGGAATAGTGGTGTGTCATGGTTTAGAATTATTCTTTCATACTACGGAATGAGTAATCCTTCATGGTTTCAGTTATGTACTCACTATTTTTAATCACTTGTATATGAAAGTGCATAGTTCCATGGAGTAATATTTGTCTGCAATGTGGCCATGTAGTAGAATTCATCAAAGATTGGTTTCCATTCCCAACTTCTTCGGAGTGGACCTCGTGAGAAACATCCATGGTCATCTAGGTGATCATTTAACAATGTCTATAAACACTCATTTCAAGGTGTCCATGCATCATCCAAAGGAGGTTTCTCATGTTGTAAAAAGTTAAAGGATCCAAATTTTGTTGCCTGGAGCACTTCATCAATTCATTAGTGAGGGTAATCTCTAGAAAAGGTGGCATATTTTTCATCTTTCCTCTTCCCTCTCTTATCTCCTACTTTCTCCTCTTCTCTACCCTCTTTCTAATTATTCATTGTAAGTAATCATGACATTCATCCTATTCATTTAAATGTAAATCTAGAAAACATTTTAATAATTTAACCTTTATTAATAAAATGGGACTTAAATTCATTCCTAAGGATTCAAAAAGTCACATGTTGTAAGGGACATATGAACGGTCACATGGGGGTTAGGAAAAGAGTCATCCTAAATCTATAAAAATGTTAATGGAACCCTCATTCAAAAGGGTTGTCTACTTTATACTCTCATGAGAGATTAAAACTTGTGAAGAAACAAAAGAGATAGCTATTTCTTCTAGTTCCATTCTCTATGTTCTTCTATTTTTAATTATGTACAATTTTTCCAAAGCATCAATGAAGAAAGAAGGAGTTTGATGCCTTTTCTGATGAGAATATTATTGAATTTTGTTGTTGTTGATCTTACCCTATCTTATTACAAATTTTAAAGGTATTTTTATTCTATATCTATGTGTGTTGAAGTGTTTAGGTTAATGGATGTGTAGGCATTTGATTTTATACCTACAATATTAATCCTCTCCTTTTCCCACTCTCTCAACAAATTATTCTCTTGTAAGATGTTTTATGTAGGGTGAGGAGAGTGTCCCTATTGATCCCTGATCGTGAGGACACCAAAAATTCAATTTCATGCATGCATAATAATGGAGTTGCACCACCCAATCAAAGGGACTAAGAGCACCAAAGACGTTGGCAGATGTACATAAATTTATCCACTTGAAATTTTTTCTTGCCAAATTTTTTTGGCACCCACCATGGGGTGGACTTGACATAATTGGCACCCAAAATCCGATAAAAAAATCTATTAAAAAAAAATTCCAAAAATATAAAAAAATCAAAAAATGGAAAAAAAAAAAGAAAGATTTGATTGAAATACATTACTACAAAATCTAGTGTTGATCCTGTGAAAGACCCTTCACATTCAAAAGTGTCCCTTCATATTCCATCACAATATTTTCCCAAAACTCACTAAAAATAGATATACCAAGCTGAATATACTAAGAGGAATTGTTGATCCCACTTTCGAGGCTTTACAAAATCAGCAAGAAAAAAAGAGAATCCATATTTCTTCGCTCAAGCCTCTTCTTCACACCTAAACCTTCAAGTGCAACTCATGGAAATCCTATTCAAAATCCTTTCAATAATCCTCCTAAAAATTCTCCCATTTTCCAACCACCATTGAACATTGAATTTCTTAGTGAAGAAGAACTAGAACCAAAAGAATAATTGGGAAAAGAGTTTACAAAATTAGAAACCGAAGCTAAAGTAGAATGAATAATGGTAGATGATGAAGAAATACCCCAAACCATTGTTCCATGGGGAAATAATAGATGACCACTTTCTCTCGCACCCCTCTTCATGATCTAACAAAGGGTTCCCACAAGAATTTCCCAAATGTGACGACACCCAACTTCCTAAAGAACACATCTCTACCTTCATCACATCATCATGAGAATCCTTGGAATCGAACACGAGATTCATTTTTGTGATATTGTTTATGGAATCCCTTCAACACAAAGCAATTGAATGGTTCTATCTCTTACCATTTATATCCATCACTAATTGGGAGGACATCAAAACCAGTTTGAAGAGATATTCAAATATAGAAGAATGTCAATACCTCTTGTCAATTGGATTAAATTAATAAGGAATCTCGAGACTATTAGAGACTTCATAGCAAATTATAAAAAGTTCTGAAATGGATACCTCTTGAAGATGTGCCCTACAATAACAACGTAATCAAATACGGAGGTAGATTCTTTATAAGGTTCAACCAAGGAATATCACACAAATACAAAGAATGGTCATCTCAGTTGAAGATGACCTCATCCTATTAGTTAAAAATGAAGAATACCTCAAGAAAGGATAAAGCCCTACATCCTAAAGACAAGAAAACTGATCTCGATGTTTCAAAAATTAGTAAATGAAGTGACAAGGTTGAAAGGGAAGTTTCCCAATGATAATCCCATCAAAATCCTATACAGAAATCAAATCATAAGAGCACCGAGAGGCTTTCTTTATAGGATCCACATTTCAATGGAAGCTACAAAAATAAAGAAGACGAAGAAAGGATTGAACAAGAAATTAAAGATAATGATTTCTAGAGATTTAAGAGCTTATGAAAGATGCAAAATAAGATTCTTTGAGTATTCTGGAGGTGATGAAGATCATGAAAAATATATAGCCAATTTCTCATGTGCAGTATTAACTGTTCTTAGTCATTAAATGAATCTCCTCCCTTAACTCAAGAATAATAAGGTTGAAGATCTTCCGTGGTGACTTTCCAAAAAAAAAAATCAATCGAGGATCTTACATTCCACCCTCCATGGAGTCTATATTATAGAAACTTGATCCCATGGAAAGAAAGAGATCACATGCTTATTCCAAGTATGTATTCCAAGGCTCCTTCAATTTGAATCCTAATTCTATAAAACCTAGTCCTCAAAAGCCTCTAATGTACTTCCAATGTCAACCTCATTTTCTAAAATCTCCACTCCTTTCAATCCTATCCTAACTCCAAAATTACCTCCTTCATTTCCCCTTTCGCATCTACTCCATTTGATTATATCGAATATATAGAAAAAATAAAATTGAGATTACTAAAATTGAATATTTACGAATACACCTAGACCAATTCAAGAGGTTGGTCAATGTTGTCCAAAGTGGTAGCCTAAAATATAACACTGTGAGTCCAAATCCGAAGGGCCTACTACTCACACCACCTACATTCCCATCGCATAAAATTCTTTCTTAGAGTGCATCAATAGTGATAAAGTTGATCCTTTGTATGTATCCCTTTTCATTGGAGAATACAAATAGAATAATTACATAATAGATTTAGGAGCCTCTGACAATGTAATGCCTGTGAATGTTTCCAATGCCCTCAAAATCACCATGGATCTAGATGGTGGTTCTTTTTACTCCTTGGAGTCAAAGGAATTCCCACTTGTAGGTAAGGTCAAGGATGCATAGGTGGATCTCACTAAATTTTCAGACAAGAAGGTGTCAGTGACTATCTTGGTAGCAGACATCCCATCTACGTTTAGAATTATTTTCGGTAGAAGCTTCTTCCAAGTCTTAGGAGGAAAACTATAGATGAATTGGTCTTCTACAACCATCAAATTTAAAGGAGATATGGAGAAGTTACTTCCTGTGAAAAAGATGAGATATACACTGCAAAAGTCAAGAAGTCAAGGAGCAAAATCATGTACCAAGATAGCAAGAGGATGAATCATGTTGTAACAACTAAAGATGAAGATGAGATTCCCATATTCATAGGACAACATCCCATTCCAAGGGGTATTGATCTTGAATAAGTACTTAGAAAGTTTGAATCACAAAAGGATGGCCCTAAATTGCCAAATAATGCAAGCCATGATGAAGATGAAGTGGTCCTTGATGAGTTCCAAGTAGAGAAATCAGATTATGTGCTTACCCATGATGAGGAGACATTCTCATTCCCATTTGAAGATGAATATTCTCTTGATCATGTCATCCATGAAGAATGAAAAATCCAACTTGTGATGAGCTCTTGAAAGGTTTGAAAGAATAATCTATACCAAGACTAATAAGAGTCACATAAGAAGTAAAATACCTTGAGACTCAGCCTTGAACTCTTGATGCAAGATATGGATTTGCAAGACAAACATGAATCAAATTTTAGTTTCTCAACTGATTCAAAAATTGGTCATGACGAAGAAAAAAAGGTGAAAATCCCATGTCCCTCTGAGCCAATGGGTTATGGGAAATGATGAAATTGAAGTTTTCTACTTTCCTCTCAAATAAGAAGATTCTATCTAGGGTGAAAATATTGAAAGAAAGTGTTTTGAGTTCCTTGATGTCGAGGTTTCCCTTGAAAAGAAGTGATAAAATTCAATGAACTTGAAGATGATGAAACACTTCCCCTAGAATATTGCCTTGATTTTCAAAGTGAAGATCCTTCAAATGATTGTAAAGGTGAGATTTGGTAACCCCAAAGAAGGATTCTGTATAAGAGATCTTGAAAGTAGTAGAAGGTACAAAATACCTTAAGTTGATTCTCGACCTCTTGACTCGTGTTATGGCCATACAAGATAGGCACGAGGTTAGTCTTGATCCCCATTTCAATTTTAAGAATCACATATTAGAATGAAACAAAAAGATAAATGTGAGGTTTCTTGTGAAAATGTGTCAAGTAAATATGAATATGGAAATGAAGGGACTCAAAATATTCAAGAAATTCAAATGAAAACAAACCCTAGGAAATGATGAAATGTTAAATGAAAAATAAAAACTAAGGGTGAACACGGAAGACAATTGGCATTCCAAAACTGATTTAAAAGACAATAAGAAAAATGACTTTTAAGAGAATCTACGAATGTAAATAAGCTCATGTAGGATCACTCCTCCCAAGTGTAGGGATAGTTATGAAAGGGCATGGATTTCATAAGTAGTTGAGAAAAGGAGGCTACTTTCTCGAACTAGCAATGACTTTTGTGAACATCATCATTAGTGTTACCTCTTTAGAGGTAACCTTTAAATGGAAAATCACTTCATGAAAGTGGTTTTCCCATAAATTGTACCATAGGAAATTTAGGCATGTGTTTCCTTTCTCGATGTGTGTTTATTTCTTTTTTTTGTCGTGTTTTCACTTATGTTATGTGTGTGTTCCCCTTTAAGTGTATCTCTTATTGTTCAAAGTGACTCTGTAAATCCCGATGGATAAAGTACTAGTCCATAAACTAAATTGATATTATGGGATTCCTCATCCTATGTCCTCCTATTCTCAATCCAAAACGTCAATCCAAATTTAGTCTATGTTTTGCAAGGAAAAACTCAATTAGAAAACAAGAAAACTATACCGTAATGTCAAAATTTGTAGTGTACACCTTTCCGACATCCCCCAGGTCATCCTATCCCCATGAATCAGTCCTATATTTTCCTTCCAATGGTCCAATGTGTTGTGTAAACATTTCTATAAGTGATTTATGGAAATAAATTTCATTCAAGTGCTTCCAAATTTTGTGCCCTCAAAGAAGATCCTCAAAAGGCTACGAATGACTAATTTTAGGCTTTTTGAGACAAGTGCATATTCTCTAGAGTTGAGTTCAAGCCCTAAATCAATCAAGAGGGCTTATTCACTAGAAAATATCATCATGAAATTGATTTTGGAATATTTAGGGAATATTTGGTGATTTTAGGCAAGTTCATCAAAAGTTGGCTTTTGAGGTCAAGGGAAATTACACTACGAAAAGGTACACGAACTTCGGTAGATGATTCTAAGAGCTTTGGAATGATTTAAGATTAATTAAAATATAAATGGAAATCTATGTCATTCCTTTACATGTTGGTAATCTCATATTATTCTAAAGTCCATGAATTTGTTTATGTAACTCATTCTTCGCAAGGTATAGCTGGTGATCATGAGAACAATGGGAGTTTTTGAGAGGGTTTCAAGTAGAATCACGTCATGATACCCATCCCATCCTTCCCAAAAGGTAGTTTCTAGTCAAATTCATATGAATTAGAGGGGAAAATGCCATCCGGGAGCTCAAGATATGTCAATTTGAATTTACCGCCCAAGGTACATGTTCGATACTTAGCCAATTTTCTTGGGTGCCACTTAGCAAACATGAGGTGAGGTAAAATTTTATTTCCCCATCGTCCCTTTTTCAATACCATAAGGGGAAAAAAAGTATGCCCCACACCTTAGACATCATGGTCACCCCATGTGACCTCGGTGACTCCATATAACCCTTTTTTACCATCTTTCTAGCCCCCTCCTCAGCTCATGGATGAGTGGCAAGTGGTAGCCTAAGGTTAGAATGCTCTTTTCATCCCCATCATCCCTTTCCAAAGGGAAAAGGGGAAGAAAAAATGTGTCCCCACCCCCCTGCCACCTTAGGCATCATGGTCACCCCATGTGACCTCGGTGACTCTATAAAGCCCTTTATGACAAACTTTATAGCCTCCTCCTCAACTCGTGCATGAGCGCCAAGTTGAATCTTGAGGTGATTGCAAATTTTTTACCCCATTTTCCATTTCAAAGGGGACATGGGGAAACTTAATGTGCCCCCTCTCCTTAAGGTAACCAAACATATAAATATCCAGACTTACCCATTTTTCATTCTCACCCCCACATTCTTCCATTTGCACCCCAAACTCGCGAATTTTTTGGTGATTCGCCACTTTTTTACTATTCCACCACTCCATCATTCTCATGATTAACTCCATCAGATAAAAACTAAAAAAACATGTTCGAGGTTAATATTTTCCAAAACGAATGTGTGCACATAAAACTAAAAAATCTCATAACTAAAAAACTAGGGCATGATTTGATCGATAATTTTTATTTCATCTAAATTTCTAGAGGCGTAAAACCCAAGTGACATATCTTTCATGAAAAACAAGGAGTTTATAAAACAAGTAATCCCTCATTTCATTTGACTTTGAAATTTAAAAAATTATTATCTTGTGTTCTAGAGATCGGGTTGAGCTTAAATTTTAGGAGGGAGATAATGGAAAAAATGAATACAAAACATTGATTTCTCAAAATCCAAGGTCAAGAAAGATAATAACTAAAAATAGTAAGCTCCTACATCAACACTTATTATTTGTAGTAAGATCTCATGGTGAGAAATTTTAGAAAAGGTAGTGTGCATAGGGATCATTCGGAAGGAGAATTAGAGTGATCGAAGTCAGAAATGGTGAGAAATATCCAGTTTCTAAAAATATTAAACCCCCTTTTGGGTAGAGGAACTATCTTACCAACCTTGAAATTCAAATTCATAGGCGTAAAACTAGTCTCATCTCTTTCTTTGGAGCATTCGGATGCGAGAGATAGTGATATCGTCATAGGGATCTAAATTATCTCAAAGAACACATTCTTGGTGATTCATAATCATGGTTATCCTTTTCCTCAAGATGAAAAACGTTTCATGGTTTTATGGTCTAAATGATTGTTCAAGTTTCCCAATTCACATGCATAATCAGTCATGAAGGAATGGTGGTGTTTCATGGTTTGGAATGATTGTTTCATATTGTGGAATGAGGCATCCTTCATGGTTTCAATAATGTACTCATCAATGCTCATCACTTGTATGGGCAGGTGCATCATTCCATGGATCAATATTTGCTTTGCAGTGTAGCCATATAGAATAAGTCATCATATATTGGTTTATATCATCAACTTCATAGAGTGGACCTCCATTAGAAATGCCTATGGTCATCCAGGTGATCATTCAACAAAGTGTTTCTAGAGACTCGGTTCAAGGTGTGTGTGCATCATCTAAAGGAGGTTTCTCATGGTGTAAAATGTTCAAGGATCTAGATTTTATTGCATTGGAGATCTTCATCATTTCTTTCGGTGAGGCTAATCTCAGCAGAGGTGGCATATTTGCCATCTTTCCTCTTCCCTTTCTCTCTCCTTCTTTCTCTTCTTCTCTAACCCATTTCTAATTATTCATTGTGAGTAATTAGAATGTTCATCCTATTCATTTAAATGTGGATTTAGCAAACATTGTAATAACTCACCCTTAATTAATAAAAGGGAAATTAAATTCATTCTAAGGATTTGAAAATTTGCATGTTGTGAGGGACTTATGCATCGATCACGTGGGGGTAGGAGAAGACTCATCCTAAATTCTATAAAAATTAATGACACCCTCATTACAAATGGTTGTAAATTTTTATGTTCATGAGAGATTACTACTTATGAAGAAACAAAAGAGATAGTTCTATTTCTTCTAGTTCCATTCTCTATGTTCTTCTATTTCTAACTATGTACAATTTTTCCAAAGCATCAATGAAGAAAGAATGAGTTTCATGCCTTTTTTATGAGAATATTATTGAAACTTTGTGTTCTTGATCTTACCTCATCTTGTTACAAATTGCAAACAAAAATCTTATATATTTATGTGTGTTGAAGTGTTTTGTTAATGGTTGTAGCCATCTAATTTTATACCTACAATATTAATCCTTCTCCTCTTATTCCCACTCCCTTTCCCACTCTCTCAGCAAATTCATCTCTTGTAAGAAATTTCAAGATTTTTCAGTAGGTCATGAAGTGTCCTTGCTAGATCATCGACCATCAAGCCACAATAGATTTCAATTTCATGCACTCATAATAAGTGCAGCCATACCACCCAAGCAGAGGGACCTAGAGTCCAACAAATTTTGGTGAATATCGAGCAATTTGTCTACCTGAAAATTTTTCTTGCCAACATATATATACATACATATATGTATGTATGTATGTATGTATGTATATATCTATTCAATAACAAAACATCATCACAACTAACATCCATGTACACAATTGAGCACAATTTCATTAGTTTAGAAATTTAAATTCTATAATTTTCACAAAATATTTAAATGTCATGAACATCATTGTCATCCTCATATAAACACATCTATGGCTAATAGAAACAAAAAAATGCTAAAATCTCTACATAAAAAAGTCACCATGATGCACATATAACAATATATATACATGAATGTCATCCAAAATGATAAAAATGGTCTAAGGGAAGTGGTCATTACGGTTTCTTTCCTCATTACACTGATTACGTATATATCTTCTATATTTTTATCTTTTGGACTAACATGACTAACACATGTGTCTTTTGTAACATTTACATTCATTGCTAGCTCCAAAATATATCATATATAATATCATTTTCATAACATATTTCTACTGGCTACTTTTTATGCATGTTTTCTACTTTTATGTGTGTGTGTGTGTGTGTGTCTCATCTTTTTTGCTATGATTTTCACCTATAGGCCTGATTGTTTTGTGACACCATAGGTGTTACATGTCAACATCATATTTCCTTGTGTATTTTTTCTACCTCTTCTTTCCATACTCACATGACTTGATTTTCTTGTGACACCATGGTTTTTCACATGTTTACAAGCGAATTTTCCTTTTGTGTTACACTATTTGGCATGTTTTCACTTGTTTCTAATTTTTATACACTTATTTTCTACTTATATATTATCTTTTATTGATCTTACTCTTTTTTTTGCATTGACAATATTCTTATTATCATGTTTCTTATTTTTTTGCAATTATTTTGCACCATGGTCTCTACCATTTGCATCCCCCTTTTTTGGTGAAGTTTCTTCTATCTCATCACCACATTATCTTTACAATGGTTATCTATAAATTATCACCATCTCATACGTGGGTATACATAATTCCTTTCAAGCCATGTGCTCAAATTCTTCATCATAGGCACCTCAAAAGTGGTAGAAATTATCGAGGTTTATTCTACATTTCCTATAGGTACATAAATCCTTCTTGGCATAAATAGATGCAAAGAAAATAAAAAATTACTTAGAATTTTGTTCAAGTACATAAAATTTACAAAAACCATGCATGGAAAGGAACATAATGTTTTTTCATGACCATAAGGATGGTTTTTTCATTGCGAAGATTACGAGGAAGGAATGTCGGGTAAATTTTTAGTTGATAGACAAAACATGATGCCAAAATATTTTTGAGAAATGATGATTATATGAATGTAATGGGAAAACCTCCCAATTAATGAGATAATGTGGCATAATCATAGTTTCTTAAATTCAAATTCAAAATGAGAAACAAATATAAGCGGTTTTAGAAGGAGCCAACCTAGCCAAGGAAAATTCAAATGAGATGAAAGAAACCAAACCCATGGGTATTTAAGGAGGATGAGTACAATCTATTTCCGTTGTGGAAGGGGTTTTGTTGGTTGAGTAAGAAGAGATTGTGGAATGCACATGTGAAAGCGTATAATCCTTTTGAGAGTGGATAATTGTATGTAGGCCACTAGAGCCAAGTAAAGAGAAACCAACAAATTTTAGATACCTATGAAAATACCATACAAGTTTATGTCAATATCTATTAGAGGTTTAAGATTTTTAAAATTAGTAGGATGCATATATTATTAAGGCCATTGAATAAATATTAAAAAACCATAGTGTTTCATTTTGTTGTGTTGGGAAATACAAATTACACTGATCATCTCAATCAATTATTTCCATCAAATTAATATCATAGTGGGTTGTTTTCCTACATGTGGGAAGTATAAACATTGGAATATTATTGAATGTGAGGTAGTTATAGAGATATTGTGTTGTCCATTTAGAAAAACATGGGTAAGGAATGCAAAAATCTTATAGAGTGCAATTGTAGAATAATGGTAGGAGATAAGATGTCTCCCAAAAGAAGTAAAAATATCCAACAATGATGAAAATGTTGGAGGAGATAATGAGGGATACTAAGGGTGTGAGGACTAGACTAGATGAGGAATACCATCAAAGATGTCTTAAAACTCACAAAAATGGTGAGGATATAGGAATAATGTGCAATAAAGATGCATAAGGAAGCCATGAAAGAACTAGAGAAGAATTAGTGAAATAATGTGAGGCACACATGAAAGTAACAAAATTTTTGAGAGAGAGAGAAGACTCGGTAGATAGTTGACTACGTAGTAAGATAGATTGTGCGGTGATAGCATGATCGGTGGGAAAGAGAAGAATGAAAGATGTGAGAATTATCTTGAAGAAGATGGATTGACATATAATATTTAGTGGATGCGCAGTATGTGTGTAGACATAAAGGGGAACACAATGTACATTTTCCCATAGTGTGGTGACGAGATAGTGAACATTATAGAAACAAGTGCACAAAGAACACACAAAAATAAAGGCAAAGAGTGAAGTTTTAAAAGTCCATAAGATATGGCCAAGTGATGAAAACAAACTATGTGGAGTTATGAGATGAGAGGCCACAAATATTCCAAAAATGTGTACTACCATGGAAAATTCTTCCTCTATTGGTCAACAATTATAACATTGACAATATCATTACGGTGTCATCATAATCCATACAAAGTGACCTAATTGGTGGTAGGTAAGGAGGGTATTTTGCATGATAAATGCAAGGTGGAGACAAAGATTAGGAGATACAAAAACAAGTGATATGTGACATCTTGTCGATGGGTGCATTTCATGTCCTATTGTGGAGGTTCTGTAAATATGATAGAGAGATGCTAAACAATGGGATATCGAATATGGTGAACGTGTGTAAGGATGGGAAGACATTATGTCTATCCCCATTGAATGAAGAAGATGTAAAACACCAAAGCTACATGGAATTACATAGAGGAGAAGAAGGTCGGAGCTTGTGTAGGAGATGATGAGAATGGTTAGCAATAAAACACAAATAAGTCCATCTTAGGAGTTGAGAAAATGGTGAAGGAAAATATAGAATCACCTAGGAGTTTGCGAATAGGACAATAGGAAAATTTTAGTGGTGAATATTCATCATTTCACAAATATTATAAATTTAGAAAATTTGAAAAGGCAAATTTTTGGAGTACGATAGTGTACCTTTCACCTAAATTTTCCAATATAAAATTTTTTAGGGGTCGGCTTCACCTACTATTGAAAACTACTCCTATATAAACATAGGTAATTTACCTAGTAGTATACCTTTACTAGTAAGGTACCATCCAAAGTATAAGGATAAGACACACAAAAATAAAGGATAGAGAGAGACAAATAAGGACACACAAAAATAAAGATTAGAGATGCATGACATTAAATTTCAGAGAAAAACAACATCATGAAAGGAAAGGTCACACGATAGGGAATTTTTAGTCGTATGAGAGAAAAATTGTTTCGTGCGAAGACACATTTAGTGTCACACGAAAACAAATTTTTTGTCACGTGACTACAAATTTGTTATTGTAAGATTGCAAATTAGTCGTCGTGAGACTATAAATTATTTGTCACAAGACTATAAATATTTTGTTGTGTTACTAAAAATTTGATGTGCGAAAGATACTTTATTTTCATACAAAAAAAAAAAAATTATATTAGGTGAAAATTTGATTCATGAAAGTGGTTCGAGGGATATTCCGAGGGATATTCCATCTCCAATTTCTTAGAGGCCTCTTAAAATGAATCCTATAGGACAATACAAGAGGATAAGAAATGTAAAGTGAGTTAATTATCACTTAATAAAAGTATGCATAAATATTAAGCAAGGAGAAGGAATTATATGAGAAATATATCATCACAAAGGGCCAAGAGCACATGGAGGAGAGTTACCTAATGTCACATTGGAGGCCAAGAGAGAGAATGGAGAGATGATTGTGGAGTTCCAACAAAGGGATAGAAGAAGTGAACATAAGAGGATTATACAAAGAAGAAAACTCAAATTAATAGAGTGGAAGAGTGTACAAATGGAGGAACACATGGCTATACGAGAACCATGATGAATGACATAGAGAAGAGAGGATAATTTTTCTTAAATGCAATAAAAGTAAAGAAATCAATGGAAGAGATTGCGAGATTTCACGTGGACTAGATCAAACATAAGAAGAACATATCCAAGAATATATCAAGCAACATGCAAAAGAGCATACGAGTAAAAAGGAACACAACTACAAAATGTAAAAAAGTGGAGAAGTTCTCCCACTGGAAACCAATGAGTGGGTTGTAGAAGAAGAGCAATTGGTGGAATAAGGTGAAGAAGTATTGTGTAATAAAGGAAGAATAAAAGAAGTCATTAAGAAGGAAATTGCAAGGAAAAAAATTGTCACAAAGCAAGAGGGAAGAAAGAGGTGGCTCATAGCCATCAATGAAGGATATGTAGTGAAGAAGGGAGAGTAGTCCAGAGAGAGCGTGAAGGATAGTGTAAAAATAAGGAAACACAAAGGATTTGAAAGGATGATGGAGAATCCATGAATTAGATAAGAGAAGAGATTTGTAGTCGAGTAAACAAAGAAATGAATCCCATAAATATATCATAGGCATAAAGGTGGTGATTGCAAAGAAGAAATGCCAATGGATGGAAACCCAAAAGAAAGAAGGGTGCAATAAGAAGGGGGAGAATGGAAAGGAAGGAAAAAGTGCACATATATATGGATGCACAAGAGGAGAATACAAATTAGAAGATAACATAGAGAAGAGAGGTCGGTGAGAAAAGGAAGCATGAGTACAAATGAGAATTTGTGTAAGGTTAGAGTGCGTAGCAGAATATGGAAGAGAGAAGAAGGGAATAAAGGAAATGTTTCCTAGGAATACAAGTGCATGGTGGATGAAAGTGCAAGAGATAGAGTCCCAGAGGAAATATGGGAAAGGGTGGAGAGAAGTATCGAAGTATTTTGAAAAGGTGGATAATCAAGAGTGGTAAAAAAATCACAAAGTAGAAGTCTTAGAAAATATCCTTAAGAGGAGAAGGAAATTTGGAGGTAAGTGGAAACTTAGGAAGGGAAAGGACATGAAAAGAAGTTCGCACGGTGAAGAAGGATTGTGAAAAATAAAATGTCACAAATGTTCAACGTGAAGGAACAATTTCGAGGAGGACGACTAATGGTGGTGAGTTGAAGCTCACCTACGTGTGCAAAATAGTGCAAATAAGTCACAAGAAGGTGAAAAGGTATTGGAAAAGGCTCATGAATAGACAAGAAGGCTAGAAATAAGCTTGTTAGATGAAGAAACTAAGAATATTTTATTGAATAGTCTTAAAGATGGTATTGCCTAGTCACTAAGTCTACTTGTAGTGGAACCGAAGTTTTAAGTACACTAGGTGTTTTGACGCAAGAGCATCCTAGGTTCAAGCAAATCTTGCAAATGTTTTGCTATGTATGGGTAGACGTGAGAATAAAATTTAGAAGGAATGAGAGAGGAGGAATGGATAAGTGAAGATCTATGATTGTGTAGAGTATACTGAAAAGGTTGTGCTAGTAGAGGGAGGAAGAGAGCATAGTATGTGTAGATGTTTCAATAGGAATCATGCACAAACAATGTGTGGTAGTTTAAAGAGGAGCGGAAAAAAGATAAGTGCACAAGAATTGTGAAGAAGAGAATAGAAGTAATAGTGTGTGGATGAATGGTGATCATTAGTGTGTAGATGTGTTTTGTCGTAAATTGTATGAGTAGAGGCATGTAAAGAGTGTTAAGGGGAGTGTGGAAGGAAGGAGACTATGAAGGATGCATGGGGAGATAATTAAGGGATTTTGTAATGGTGTTAATTTTGATGGAGGACATGTCAATGTTTCATATAAGCCCAAAAGCGTAAAGGAAAACACATAAAAGAATAAGAAGAAGGTGAATCTCAAGCAAATGAGTGTGAAAAAGAAGAGGATAAAGGTGTGGTAGAGGAGTGTGAGAAAAAATGTAGAAAATTTGGTAGTTGATAGACAAGACAAGTTTTATGGATGTTTATGATGAAGGATTATAACAAGAATGCAATGGAAAAATACCCCAATTAACTAGATGACATGGTGTTAGCAAAGGCACTCATAGGAAAATTCTAAATGAGCGGGAAAGACAAGAAGTGTCTAGAAGGAGCCAAACCTCCTAAAAAATAAACGGGAGAGAGAATCAGAAGACAACTATTTAAGGAGTACAATCTCACCATTTTATGGTGGTTGAATGAGTTGTTTTTGGTCGATCGAGAATATGTTGTTGAATTTGCATGTGAAAGCACGAAATCCAATTGTGAGCGAGTTAAGTGTATGTAGGATAATAGAACCGAGTAGAGTGAAAATAGTCAATGTTTATGTCCCTATGTAAACACCATATAAGTGTTTGTAAAACTCTAGTATACTGATTGTAATCTCTTTAAGAGATGTTGTATGTAGATGCCATTAAGTCCATTGAAGAAATATCAAGAAACCACATTGTTTCATTTTGTTGTATTGGAATTTGGAAACGACACTAGCTCATCTTAGTCCACCATCACCATCATATCACAACAACACAAATACGATATTTGAAAACATTATCTTAAAAACAAGGTACTGAAAGTGGTGCATATTAGCTCCTATGTGTGTGAATTTGACTAGATGGGAAATATTGTCACCTATATTGGTGAATTTGACTAGATGGGAAATATTTTAACCTATATTGGTGAATTTGACTAGATGGGCATTAATATTTGTAATGATGATGATGTATACGTACTTCATTCAAACCGAAGCCAACTTCCACATGACTTGAATCTTGATATTGAGAATGGAATTGTAGGGAGTCGGAGAAACTTGCATTAATTTCTCCCCATTGCACATACAAATACATACCACACACATGGTTAGTTAGACAATGGATCACGCCACATTACTGATGCTTCATACCAAATATTCCATTCAATTCAATAATTTTCAAAAATTTCATAGCTATCATCCCAAGTAAAAATAACTTAATATTGATGAGTAAATTCCTCCCGAATATCTTTCAAATTTTTATACAAAAAAGTATAAAACAACTAGAAAATGACATCACATGACATATTGCGATTGTTTAGGGAAAAAATTATTAGTTGTGATGAAACCTATATAAGTACATGATATATGTTATAATGTTTTTGGTGTTTTTATATTTAAAAGATTTAACATGACAAATAAAATATTTATAATAAAATTAAAATACTAAATGATGTAATAACTTATAATAAATATGGCCTTTCTTTTGTAACAAGGTATGGCTATATTAAAAACCACCCTTTAATAGCTTATAATATAATATAATGTTTTGGTACGATAAATAAAATATTCAAGAATAACACCCTTAAGTTTCTATAATGTTCTCATATCAAACTTACATTTTATTTCTCTATCACTTAATTAAAAATATCAATAGTTACTCAATTTTTACCATCAATAATTTTTAAGTGGGAGACAATTTTTAAGATGGATTATTAATACACTTTCGAATCAGTACTAATTAAAGTTAAATTAAATTAAATAAAATAAAATATACTTTTCTCTCAAAATAAACATGCCAAACTAAAAATACTCAACCATATATTGCATATTTTTCCTTGCTATCTTCGTTGAAGATACAAGCATAAATACACCCCTAAAATTAAGATGTACAACTACAAGATCCTCTACACGGTTAACACCTTCAAACAGTGAATCATCGTATTTTTGCATTGCTTGATAATATTACTTCGCTAGTGACCTTTAACATCAGAACCAATTCGCGATCATTGAAACACCATTGTATTGCTTTACAATATTATTTCTATTATACCGCACTGAATAACATCAAACACATTATAGACCCATTGGGATGCATGTTATACCCAATTAAATTATGTTCCCACAAAGCGAGCATTGTGTCAAAACCTCATCGATTCACACTTATTCATTGTACAAAATAAAGCCTACCATTCTTAATCTTTTATAAAAAATTCAAAAATAGTTCCTATATTAATAGACTGCACCGAGGTAATCCAACAACACAACCAATGCACAAAAAAGAATGAATACGAAGCAATAACATCTACATATAAACAAATGGTGTGTAGGAGCTGTGCTTCAAAACAAATAAGTTCTGTTTCCTGCTCCGGAGCACAACCATGTTTAGATAGATAGTAAAGAGCAAATACACGAACACGACGCGGAATTATGGATATAAAATAACAGTTCCCATAATGGCGGCGCACAAGAAAACCATGCTGTGTACGGCGGCGGCGGAAGCAGCAGAGACATGAGCATCAACTTCAGCAGGAGGAGGAACAGTAGCAGCAGGGGCTGTGATGCTATCGGTGGGATATTGGGCAGGAACGGTGATACCTTCATCCGAGGGAGAGGAAACAGGGGATGAAATGGGTATAAATGCAGCAGGTGCTTTCGCTGGCGGTGCTATTTTGGGTGATGCTACTGGAGTAGACATGGACAAGTCCATCAGAGGCAACAGCAGGACAACGGCCATAGCTACGCTGAATGTACCCATGTTCCTCTGGATGGAAGAGGTGTTGAACCTGCAAAATGAAACAACGGCTGAAGATTGTCTGCGAAAACATGGCCGCGATGAGGGCATTATATAATGGTCGTGGTGGTTTCGGGTGAGAGAAAATTGTGGGATTTATTGGTGGAAGTGTGGCCACAACAGCCCTAGTTGCAACAGTTTTCTCCATCTTGGATGGTGGACACAGCAATATAGAGGGTTGGATCTAAAGGGCAGCGTTTCTGTTACGTGAAATAAGGTACGTAACTTGGGTAAGCGACGGGCCCGACCGTTTGACTCTGTTTTGTTCTTCATTTTCCAAATCAGGCAGACCGACGTGGGAGTTTCAAAACCAAATTATAGTGACTCGGCGAGTCCCTCTCGCGCGTAGGATTGGCGTTTATAGTACTTAGCAACAGTGTAATATTTTGACGTTCAAAATTATATGTCGACCAATATAAATGGTCACTCACCCATGTATCTTTTTGTTTTTTTCAAAGACAAGGTAATAAGGATTTAGTTTGAGGGGACCAAACAAACCCATACAAGAAAAGAAGCTAGGCTGAAGAACAGCCAAAACGAAAGCAAAGTGGTATAAAAGGGACCATAAACCCTTTACAACCAAAAGATAGACAACATAGCTCAACAGGATCTAAGAGAGACAAAGGGAACCCCACCCAAGATCAAGGCTAGGAAATGACAAAAAGGAGAAAGGAGCCAACCAAGAAACGAGTTAAACACACTTGACCCACCTCAAGAACCACTCCAATTCCTTAATGACATAACCTAACCAAAGGCGAGAGACAGTTCACCCCTGAAGCATCCACCCATGAGATCTTAAGTTCATCTTAAGAAGAGCAAGGATGCAATTTCCTTTCTTTTTTTCTATGTACAACCTGTCAACTCTAACTCAAATTAGAATTTGAGTTTTCATCTGGATGAATCGGATGTAAGAACTCCAAACACTCAAATTTTGCAACATTTGAATCCTTCAAGATATCATTTTTAATGTAACCAATGGTCGATCCTGGAGGTCGCGTCTTAACCAAAGAATGCTTTGAGAGGAAATTGATCCAACAACCCCGTACCATGAGGAGTTTAAGAGGTAGTTGAGTATTCTCTTCTTCTGGTTCATCATCTTCTGAGTAAACCTCAAAGTCATCTCCCACAACCAACATACTAGGTTGAGCATCCGTCCACCGGGCATACCCATTCAACTTACATTTCACACTCTTACATTCTGCAGCTAAATGCCCAAAACCAAATAATTTCTTACATCGGAAGGGTAACCCTTCGCAATCCAAAGGTTGGGACCAAATCTTATCCAAACCCCTAAGTTCCATCAAAGTCGGAATATCCTGTTGTTGGTTTTCCATTTATCATGATGTTGGTTTTTCATCGTGTTGTTGGTTTTCATTTATTGTTTTTACATGATGGTTTTGTAAAGTGAGGAGCACAATTCTCTTCTTTAGCATTTTTTGTTGTTTTGAAAGAGTGACCGACAACAAAGACCTATTTTCTTCTAAAGCATGTAACAGCTTATTTTTAAGTGACCTATGGAAGATTAAAAACCCTAGATGGAGGACATAAAGCATAGACTTTGTGTGTAAGAAATTTATTATCTTAACACTTATTTCACTAAATATTGACAAATTCTTGTAAATTTGGACTCTAGTATTTCAAGTATTGGAAGAAATCCATCTCCGTTTCGCATATATTGGATTCCAATTTTGTCTATCTTGGATTCCGTTATTACTATTATTAGAATCCATTAGTAGAAATATTGGATTCTAATATTATCATTATGGACTTATTCTAGTTTCAATTTCACTATTATTGGATTCCAATATCGCTATAATTGGATTCTAATTTGGCTATTATTGGATTCAAATTTCACCATTTTTTAGAATTTCAATGTTGGCAATATTGTAAGGTTAGCAACCGCTAACTAGTATACGACATCATCCCATTGGATTAATAAAAGGAAATTAACACTAACTTCCTACAAAAGCAAAGGTTTAAAGTCATGAGCGGTCGCTAACTATTTATATGACGAGCCTGTTGTATTAAGGTGAGCGGATGCTAACTATTATTAGTCATGACCCTCGCTATAAGGTGAGTGGTTACTAACTATCAGTAAGTGCAAGGCTCTCAAACTTTTCAAAGTACTAAGCTCGCACTTTCAAAGAGCAAGCCCCACACTCTACAAAATCGAGAATCCCGCACTTTCAAAGTGCAAGCCCTAGAGTATGAAAAATTAGAGTCTCGCACTTTGAAGTTTTACATTCAAACTTTGAAAATATGAGCCTCGAACTTCCAAAGTGTGATCTCGTAATGACCAGAGTTTCAACGTTCTAAACCCTATTAAAAATTTAATAATTACTTAGAAAATTATTGAAATTATTTTGTTTTTGTTTAAAAGGGTTGTAAGGGTGTTAAACCCTAGAGTACATTTAATTAACTCCTACCAATAATTTTCTTCATTACATTAGGTTGATCCAACCTAGATTAATAATTAAATATTATTAATCTATTTCTAAAGTTATTTCTAGTTATAATCTTCTAGCAATGCATCCATTAATTCCCTTGTTTAGTCTAAGTTTAATTCCTTTAGGAAATTAATATCCATATTCCACACTTATACATTTACCCTTGGTTAAATTAATCCCCTTAAGTCATTAGCTTTAATGTCCATCCACCATACCATTATTTAGTTACTATAGTTTTAATTCCATTTAATTATTTACTAAACCATAATAAGAGGGTTACATTTTAACTTAAAACATTAAGGCCCTAAGTGGCCCCATTCACAAATTACACATACATTTAATTAAAACATACATTCCCATAAAATACCCTCACCTAAAAGTTGTAGGATTGATTCCCTACCCTTAGATTGATTCATTTTAGGCCCTTAGATCTTAGGTTTTCATTCTAACCCTAATCATCCTTATGAATTCCTTTTAACCTTTTTTTTGCCCTAGTTTCCTCATTTGTTCTCTTTTCTTTTCTTTGTTTGCAGGTTGGAGGAGAGGAAGCCATGAGAGTATGAGAGAAGCCATGGAGGAATTTCCTCTAGGTTTTAGTATTGCATTGGAAGGAAAGATCTTTCCCCATTTGGCTCACTTATTTGTTTGCATAGATCTTGTAGAGTGTAGTTATTTTCATTCATTTTATTGGAAGGATTCATCCACAAAACTGTGTATGTTGTTTAATGGATCTTATTTTCTTGACTTACATTTGGGGAAAATCCATTTCAAGGATCTAAGTGTATAAATATTTATTATAACATGCCCACTTCCCTTTGACACCTTTTCATACTGATCATGATACTATTGATTATATTATAGACATGATTATGGACTTTATTATAGTATGATGTTAGATGTTAGATCATGGATTATTGTTGACTTGATTCAGTTATGATGCATGATGATTATTAGAGACATTTTGGATATTGATGTTGATATACTGTTTAACATGGTTATATTATGGATGTTGTTCAGACATGTGATATTTGGATATTGTGAGTAGACCTAGAAATAGAAATTATTTGATGATGATATAGTTGTTGAGTAAAATTACAAATGATCTTGTTGGTTGCTTGGATGTTGTTGTGATCCATATATCTAGATGATTTTGGAATTTTATTTATATTATTTTGGATGTTCTGATATGGCCACGAGGCCGAAGGAGGTATTCATGTTTTGCAGGTTAAAATATCACAACAAACATCGAGGGATTGGAGACCAACCACATTGGAATTCTAGATGAATTCAACAAGGTCACCATGGCAACTAGTATTTGTTTGTGTGTGTTTGTGTGTGTTAGGGATTCCCATGGGGGGGATCACCTTTAAATGTGACCAAGGGGTTATGTGTATTTATTTATTGGTTCCTTTGTTTATGTTTGCATGTGTTTATTTTGTGGTGCATTGACCCTTTCATTATTCATTAAATGGTGTGTAAATATTGTGAGTAATCATATTGTTCAAATAAATAAACCAAATATGTCATAAGAAGGTAATTAATGAGAGTTGTTGGCCATGTTTTAAAGTGTTGTAAGTGATGTGTAAGTAATGTGTAAGTGATGTGTAAGTTAAATTTTGAGTGTGAAACACTCCACCTTCTTGGAAATTCAAATTTGTCCTTGGAGGCTGATTTTGGAGGCTTGTGGGACAAGTTAAACTTGTCCCATACCTCTTAAATTTAATTACCAACCATACCTATGGTTGGAGAGTTGAAATTTGAATTTTATAATGCTTTTTGAGAAGGCAAATTGTAGGTTTTGATTACACTTTTCTTACTTGATTTAATTTCAGTCCTTTAGGGTGTGGGTTGGATTTGAGTATGTAAGTAAATTGTCATATTATTCACCCAACTATTTATTATGAATTGGAGAATGAAGTTGAATGTTAGAGTTGGGGTTGAGGATGTGTGATGTGGCATCCCACATGAACCCACCTCATCCTCTTCCCTTCCCTCTTCTATAAAATTCAAGTTTCTTGCCTTGTTTTGGGTTGCTTCACTTTTGGAAACTCCTTTTTAGGGCGAATTCTTTTGATGTTTTGGAGCTCTTTCTTTGGGGACATTTTTGGAAGATTGTTGCATGCTAGTGCTTGGCTGATTTGTATTTCTTGCATTAAGTATAAAGCTTTTTGTTTTGGAACTTGGAACAACTCCATCATGGAGAGGTAAGAGCTTGGCTCTTGAAATGTTCCTCTTTTATGAATGTAAATGTTAATGTGTGAATGTTTTGGCATGTTTGTGGGTTGTTGGGTAGATGGCCTAGGAATGGTGTAGGAGAAGACTATGGGGTTTCTTTTGTGGGAGGCACAAGGGTGTTTTAGGGAGGTATAAGTGTGGAGGGAGTTGGGATTTGGGTTCCACCTTGCAAAGAAATAGCTTGCATTTCTTTACTCGTTATGGGGTGCCATAAGAGGTTGGGGAGGCATAAGGAAATGTGAGGAATAAGGGGTACTTGGGGAGGCATAAGGAATGTCAAGGTTTTGATATACTATATTTTGCGGTTTGTAATTCAAGTGGTGATACCCATTTCCCCTTTTGGGAGGCATAAGAAGCATCCCCCATAGTTTCTTGCTCCTTTGGCTTGCTTGATGAAGCCTCAGTAATGTTTTTCATGCTTTAATGTAGTTGTAAACTACATTCTATTTTGGACTATGTTTTTATTGTGAAAATGTTGCTTGTGTGTTTGTGGAAGCCTATTGTTTCCATGAGTTGGATCACATATTTTATTGCATTATGGTTGGGCTTGGGGCCAATTAAGAAGGATGGATTCTCCTCTTCATTGGATGTCTTGGTTGGGTGGAGAGTGTTGCCTTTCCCCTACTCCTATTGTGACCAAATTGGAAGAATGAGAAATACGCATGTTGTCATTTTGGGGGCAAGGAAAAAGACAGTTAGACAGTCCCTTGTTGAGATAAATTTTATTGTAACCTTTCCCACTTGAAGTGGATGAACTTGTAAATGTTTTGTAATGGAAAGATGTTGTGTTGATTATGAAAGTTGTAAGGTGAAATGTAAAAGAGATAAAATTTGTTTTTGTTTTGAAAGAATGTGAAAGAAATTACATTCGAAGAATAAAAGAAGGATGTTACAAAGTTGTCTTTTGGAATCAATAAATGATGTATTACCTTTCTCAAATTACACTATGGTATTGAATCTGATCTTTTATTTTGTGATTGGAATCTCTCGATTGAAAGAAAGAAATGCGTATGAAGGAAATGTAATACTCTGTTTTGTGAAGTGCATGATTTGAAAAGAATAAAAGTTACATTCTTGTCTTTATCATTTGATTGAAGGAATGAAACCTTTTTGAAACTAGCATGAAATGAATTCATTTGTAAGGCAATTAAATGAAGGACCATTGAGTTAATTTTGTTGTTTCCATTTTTGCTTCATGTTAAACTCTGTAACTTTTACCATAAATGAACAGACTGAACCTGCAATCAAGAAATAATAATGAAACATTAAAATTGAACATGCCAAGATATAAATGAGTTCAATTAGAATAAAACACTTGAAATAAATCTTTCAAAACTTGGCAAAATCAAGTTTAAAGATTTCACGTCGTTTTTCTTTGTCAAATTTGTAAAATTTCAAATTGGAACTCAATAAAATAGATTTAACTCACAAACCTATCCTAAATCCACCTAAGAACAATTCTCCATGTCTATTTGACATGTTGAGAGAGGGAAAAGATCAAATTGAACAAATTTTATAAGTTAATTTTTACACGGTTTGCCTTTGTAAAAGCTCGTAGAATGTATCCGCAAAATTAACCCCTAAAAATATATCAAAATCAAAATTTAATGATTCTTGAGTAAAGAGGACATTGAGATATTTCCAGAAAGTCCTTGTTTTCCCAAAATCGAGCTCTCTATCAAAAGTTATGGCCTTCTAAATTTTTTCTTCATTTGGCATCAAAAAAATAATTCTAACTATTTTAAAAAAATTGGGAAAAATTTCCTTGACGGACACGCGGGCCCGAACTTTTCCTTAGTGCTTCAAAAAAATTTCTGGAAAAGTTTTCATAATTTTCCCTGCCAGCCCACAACCAATCAAAGATTGCCACGTGGGTCCACGAGGCGTTGGCGGAGGGGCGGATCCTTTTTTAACTTAGCGCTTCAGAAAATTTTTGGAAAATTTTCTAAATTTTCTCCACGCCCCTGCAACCAATCAGGAGCTGCCACATGGCATCCATTGGTAGAGGAGTGGGTTCCTTTCTTCCTTATACATTTGAAGATTTTTTTTGGAAAATTTTCTACTTTTCCCTACCTTCTCGCTGCCCCTGACCCAATCAGAGCTTCCAAGTGGCATCACAAAGGGTCCGTAGAGGCACAAAAGGTTAATTTACCCTTTTCACCCTTCTGGGCATTAAAATTATTTTATCCCCATCAGCCCGCTTTGCTCACATTTGCTTAGGAGGCGCCACATACCCCTTGCAGGAATTACGGACTTACGGGAGCGCGGGTGCAAAGGTGGCTTTTCGTCCCATGCGCGAAATTTCCAAAATGTCTCCCACGGCCCCATTGACCTGAATCCTCCTCCGGGAAGAATTTCTCCCCGCGGCCCGCAGACCCGCCCCTAGGGAAAATTTTCTCCACTAGGCCAGCAAGCCCGCTCTTAGGGAAAATTTTCACCGCAAGGCTCGTCGGCCCATAACTTGAGTGTAAACAAGGACGGAAGCCTAAAATTTCTATTAATCAGAATCAACCATTTACACAGGAAGGAGCTACAATACTTATAGGTATTGTACAGCTGAATACAAACAAAATAGGAGTTGTAACAATACAATAACCAGTACAGTAGCTTCGAATATTACATCCGAGAAGCACATAATGGTTATAACTACATAACAATTATACCCATGAAAATAATAAGCCAAATATGGTTGATAAAACCATATAACAAAATACAACAATAAATAATTAATTATATAATGCATAATTAATAATATTAGGTAAATAATTAACCTAACATTCCCCCCTTAATTGTGCATTGTCTCAAGGGATAGGGAGAGGTACTCTCGAACAACTCGAACTTGTCATGTGTAAGTGACTTTGTGAAGATATCTTCCGTTGTTCATTGTTGGACAAAATTGAAATTTGGATGTTGTGCTTCAACACATGTTCGCATATGAAATGAACTTGTACCTCAATGTGCTTTGTTCTCTTGTTAAAAACTACATTGCGAACAAGTTTGAGAACACCTTCATTGTCAAAATACATGGTGGTTGGTTTGTCCTATGGTATTCCAAGTCCTTCTAGTATGTAATGTAGCCAAATCGCTTCACAGACAGCTTATCTGCAGAACGATACTCGGCTTCTATGGAAGAGTGAGAAATGAAGTGTTGTTTCTTGCTTCCCCATGATATTGGTCTAGATCCCATAAAGAATACAAATCTATAAGTGGATTTTCTATCATCAATGTTACCTACATGATCTGAATCGAATATCCAGTCAAGAAGAAGTTGTTGTTCTTCTTGTATTCTAGACCAAGATCCACTGATCCTTTGAGATATCTCAAAATGTGCCTTGCTGCTTTCCAATGACAAACTTTGGGTTCCTGCATGAACCTAGATAGATAGCTCACTGCAAAGCTGATATCTGGTCTAGTGTAGGTCAGGTAAATGAGACTCCGATCAGCTACCGATAGAGAGTGGCACTTACCTCAGGAGATGGATCTGAACAAGATAATTGTAATTTGTTCTCCATGGGTGTAGCAATTGGTGTGCAATCCATCATCCTAAAATTATTGAGCATAGTCTTGGTATATTTCATTTGAGAAACAAAAATATGATTCTCTTTCTGCCACACTTCCAATCTAAGACAATAGTGCATCAGCCAAAGATCGGTCATGTTGAATGATTGATTAAGATCTTTCTTTGTTGCATCGATCATCCTCACTGAACTACCGGTGATGACAAAAAAATCACCATCTCCCCCCTTGATTTTTGAGGTAGAGATTGGGATCGTATGGATTTGTAACAAATCCATGTTGTACGAGATGCTCATCAATCTTGATGTACCATGCCGGGGTGCCTGTTTGAGGCCATACAGAGATTTCTTAAGTCTGCATACCTTTTCTTCTTGACCAGTGTACTACATATCCCTCAAGTTGAGTCATGTAGACTTCTTCTTGTAAATATCCATTTAGGAAGGAAATTTTTATCTCCATTTGGTGGACTTTCCATCGAAACCGAGCTACTAGAGAAAACATCATCCTAATCATTTTGATCTTAGCTGTGGGAGAAAATGTCTCCTCGTAGTCAATAACTTCTTTTTGTGCATACCCCTTTGCCATAAGTCTTGATTTATACTTGTCCATTGTCCCATCGTCTTTGTACTTTTTTTTAAATAACCATCTCGCATCCAATGGGTTTCTTCCTTGGTGGAAGATCGACAAGTTTCCAAGTGTTATTTTTCATCACTGAATTATATTCAGAGTCTATGGCATCTTTCTAAGCTTTTGACTGTAGGGATTCCTGGAATGTAAAGGGCTCATCTTATTCAATAACTCTACTCATCAAGGAAAATTTAACTTCTTCTCTTGCTTTATCATGAGTCCATAGTCCAGGGGTGGATGTATTCAGTGGAGCATCCATTCTTGTATCTCGTAATGTACTTGTACACCATTTAGGCATACGATGAATTGTTCCCTTGGGTCATGGTTCTATCTGATCAACACCATAATCCCCATCATCATTTTCATCTTCTAAGGGAACATCAGCTTCAATTTTTACAAGTGAAAAATATACATCTTGTGAGTCCGGAGGAGGAGTCTCTACTTCCTTCTTCTCGAAAAACTCAACATCTCTGCTGGTGTAGACTTTTCTAGTTTTAGGATCCATCAATCTATACCCAAGAGACTCTTCACTGTACCTAATGAAGATGAATTTCTCGACTTCATGTCCAATTTATTTCTACTTTGTTTGGGTATATGCATGCTTTATTTGGACCTGAATACTCTATGGTGTGCAATATATTGTTTCCATTTTGACCATGCTTCTTATGGTGTTACTCCTTCAAGATCAATAGTGGATGCTCTGTTCAAAAAACACATTTTTTTCTTTACCGCTTCTTCCTGAATGTCTTTGCAAGTCCGGAACCATTGATCATGCGGTGCACCATTTCCATGATAGTATAATTTCTTTCTCAACAACACCATTTTGCTACCGTGTGTGTGGAGGAGGAATTTTTCGATGAATCCCATGAGTTTGTAGGTAGTCTTTGAACTCATAACTTGTGAATTCCCCTCGATCGAGCGGAGAGTTCGATGTGATGACCAGTTTCTTTCTCAACCTGCTACTTTGAACTTTTGAAGGTTTCAAATGCTTCACTTTTCTTGCGAAGACAGAAAATCCACATTTTTCTCGAATACTCGTCAACACAAAGCATGAAGTATTGGAACCTAGAATGACTTGGCTACATCGGACTACAAAGATCGGTATGAACCAGGTCAAGTTTACCATGAGCTCAAAATGTACTCCTCTAGAATGAAGCTCTGTGTTGTTTTCCTACTAGGTAGTGAGGACACTTGTCTGTATCCTTCTGAAGAGATGGTAGCCCATGTACCATATTATGCAGATGAAGTGTTTCAAGATATTTGAAACTTACATGACCAAATCTCCGATGCCACAACTATGTTGAGGTGGAGTTCTTAGCCACAAGTGCTTGATCATCTCTGTGAACAAAATCAAGTTGGAACATGCGTCCCACATTGGAGGCTTTTGTAATTATTTTCGAGCCTCTTGATTTGTCTCGAATCAAACATGTTTTCTTTCTAGATTGAATACCAAATTCAATTTCTAGGTTGTGATCTAGGAGTTGAATGACTGAAAGAACATTCTTAGTCAACCCAGGGACATATAGGACATCTGATAGTCTACATTTTCATGAACCAAGGGGTAGAGAAATTTTCCCAATCACCCGAATCGTATATGAAGAATCATCTCCCAACGAAACATGAATTTTCAATGGCATGTCCCTCATTGAAATAAACCAGTCTCTGGCGGTCATGTGTCAAGTGGCCCCCGAATCAACATACCAATCATCACTAGATGACGTGGATGGTTCACTTGATAGAGAAGTGAACAAGAAGTCTTCATTGTCTGATTGTTCTTGTTGCTCAACAATATTACCTTGCTGGTGGGGTCTTCTTTTCTAGTTCCCCCTTTTTGACCTTGATTGTAGTTAGAATATCCCTTTTTAGATTGTTGTGGAGCTCTAGAGTTACTCGATGAACCTTTCTTGTAAGTATTATACCAACAATATTGTAGGTTATGTCCTCTTTTGTAGGTTGGACATTCCTTCTTCCATTGTCTATCCCCTTGATATCTTGATTTTGATTTTGGGATTTTGATAGGAATTAGGTTTTCCTTTACATTTTCCTCTCCATTTTTGATGTGAAGACAATGCCTTCTCCTCCTTCATCATCCTTATTATGCATTGCTTCCTCTTGTTATAGTAGGTTTACCAATTTGTCAAAACTAATTGTCGTATCTGACATGTTTAGTGTTGTGACAAAAATGTGGTAAGAAGAGGGGAGTGCTCTCAGAATAATGGGAATGAGAGAATCATCTGTGACTGGTTCTCCCAAGGATAGAAGTGAAGCCCTCAATTCTGTAACTCTTCTTAAGAAAGCTTCTATTTTTTCATTCTACTTGAACTTTAATGTGTGTAACTAACTCTGAAAATTTAGTATAACATTCTTGTTTTTGGCCTCATATATTGTGCTCAATTTATCCCACATTTCTTTGGTTGTTTTGGCATCTCAAATGTGGGGTTGCACATCATCGGACACTCCAAACAAGATGATGAGTTTTTCCTTCTAATCTTCTTTATCAAACTACCGTTGTTGTGTTGTATCGTAGTTAATCTAGTCGAGTACCATTCACAAAGAGGCGATTTCTTCAAACTCAAGTTGTGTCTTGATTTTTGTCTTCCATGCAGCATGGTGGTTTCCTCCGAGTAATTGTGAATTCGGAAGAAAAAAATTTAGGGGCATTGGTGCCCATTTTGCAGAGATCACTAACAGGTTTTGGTTCTTATCACTCCAGGTATTAGGTCTCCCAATTTATATACCGTCAGTATGATATATTGAACCTTTCTATATACACGCCCTTCTGATATACCGGTACATGGAAGAAGCTCACCCTTTCTATATACTTGGTGGTACGTGAAAGAGGCATTAACGTACGTGAAAGAATTCAATACGTGGTACCAAGATAATACTGATGGGGTCTGTGTGATTATTGACATCGGTGCAAACAAATATCCTCATACGTGTGCATAATTTCATTATATACTCAGATAATTTCTCAGTCCGGATTTATGTCGTGTAATCGTTCACAGACGGATGGGATAGCTCATAGTGTGTGCATTGTGACCTTATTACTCCCCGTTAATTTAAAGGGACAATGCCCAGACGACGTTGTTGCAGCTATATTAGGTGTTAAGTGCAGTAGTACTCATGATGACTTTACTTGTAAGCGCTTCCCAGAGGCACCGCATATACCAAACGCTGCAAATGAGATCTAGGATCTCGTGAGTGTTTCAGAACCATTTTTTTACTTTTTGTGATTACAATATTCTGCCAGTTTCTAAGTAGTTACAAAGTTTACAATTGACTATGGTAACCGGAAAATTAGTACAATATAATGCAGTATACAAATTACATTCAAAAATATGGAAAAATTGAATGATAGGAAAGTTTTTTTGTTTTGCGGGCCCTGGTGGCCTCTGGAGCCCAAAATGACCTACTACACAAAAAAATTGCAAAAATATAGCTGAAAATGAAATTTATGGATAGGCCTCCTTTAGAAAAAAATGTCCAGAATGAAAAAACAGGTGAATGGGGAAATTTTTTAAACCCTAAATTAGGGATTTCTCCACTAAATTTAGTTAGTTATAACTAAATTTAAATTTCTCGCTAAATTTAGTAGTTCCATGCCAAATATTCCACCAAATTCAAAAAAGCAAGTTGGGGGTGGGATTTGAACCATGCACCTCCCACTTCTAAGGCTTTCTCTCTAACCGCCTTGGCTCTTATGAGCGCTTGACATAGAAAGGAACAAAATTGTATTTAATGAAAGGTAAAAACGACTTGCCTTTTGAAAAATGTGACGTGGTTGGAGTTCCACGTGAGCTGCATGCGTGGATTAGGGTTTCTTTTGCCCAAAAAATGGATCTGACTCCTTTTTCTCTCTTTTCCTTCGCTGTTTGTTTATTGTCTCCGCCATTTATTCTTTCTCCTCGCTTGCTTTTTCTTTGATATTTCTTCACCATTTTTTTATTTCTCTGTCTTTTTTACACGTTGGTCTTTGGAGCTTTTCACATATTTTTCTCCATAGTTGCTCATTGTTTCTTTGTGCAGGTGTTGAAGATGCGATGGAGGTAGGTCGTGGTTTGTGGCCACTTTTTTTTCTTTTGCCGTTGATATTGCTTTGCTTGCTGCAGGTTGCAGGTCCTGCATTGGAGATTGAAGCCGTGTTTTTGGCCTTTGCTACAGGCCACAATTTTGGCCTTTGCTACAAGAAATACCGAACTTTGAAATGCAGGCTTGAATCTACCCGTAGCTCACCCTTTGGCTCTTCAAAACAATGCACAACTCTCTGTATGAGCTCGATTCACTAAAATGGATGCTAAGCTCTGCTAAAATAGCACAAAATTCTCCAAATATAGTGCTACTACCACTGTTAGCTATGACTATCAGGGTCACTAACTTTTAGTGACAAAACCCCTAATGGGGAAAAAATATTTTTTTTTAATTTCTTTAATTTTCAAAACCTGCAGCAATTTTTGCCTAGTGTTGGGTGCACCAGTGCAAAAAAAAGTGTTCCAAACACCTGGAATGAATAGGAGGATGTGAGGAGGTAGGGATGGGGTTGGGAGGTTGCAGGAGGCTGCACAGGCTCTCAGATGCTGCAAACACTTCTCCAAAAACCCTCTATCTCAGCTGCTCTCTCTTCCACTCCTTCACAGGTCCAGATTCTCGCTCTGGTACCAAATGTAAACAGGGATGGAAGCCTGAAGTTTATATTAATCAGAATCAACCATTTACACAGGAAGGAGCTGCAATACTTATAGGTATTGTACAATTGAATACAAACAAAATAGGAGTTGCAACAATGCAACAACTAGTACAGTAGCTTCCAATATTACATCCGGGAAGCACATAATTGTTATAACTACATAACAATTATACTCGTGAAAATAATAAGCCAAATATGGTTGATAAAACCATATAACAAAATACAACAATAATTAATTAATAAATAATTAATTATATAATGCATAATTAATAATATTAGGTAAATAATTAACCTAACATTGAGAAATATGAGGAGTTAGGAGGACTTCTTTATATCATTGGAAAGGTGAGGAAATTTCCTATCCAATGGGAATGATTTAGGGAAATTTTGAATGTGTTAATTTTGAGAAAAATAAATTTGAATCTTTAAAGCCTGTTAGAGAGTGGGTATGGTGAGGAATTACCCTCTGAACCTAATTGAACTTTCTAACCCTAAATTTTTGGACCTTGTGACCTCTAATAATTGTTAATAAAATAAAAGTATATTCTAGCGGGTTAGAATTGATCTGGAACTTGTTAGTGGCAATTCTTATCTTGTAACCTAGTTGTAGACTCTATTAAACAAAAAAATTATTCCATAATTTTTTCCTAACTAATCCTAGGTTGTTCTTGGGTCTCAAGTGAGTTGTTTTTAGCAGGCATCACACTTGGTATAAGAGCAGTGGTTCAAAAGATTGGGCCATTGGGAACACTAGAAAACTTGAGACATGAAATTTAAAAGAAAACCTAGCACACTTTTAAATCTAGAAAACAACTTAGTTTATAATTTTTCATATTTTAGTAAACATGGAAACTGAATAAAACTTAGAAAGATGAAATAACTCTCACCTTGGTCTGTGTAAGAGGCATAGACAAGATGAGGAGTCTTTTCACATAGACCTAGACTTACCACCACCAGATCATCCTACCACATATTTTGTAGACCCTTTAGGATGTTAATGCCACCGCACGCAGAGGATCGGTAGGAGGACTTGCATCCGCAGGACATGACAAAGTCACTTCCATTGAGGGTCATGTATCTCCTCGACCCAGTGAGGAGCATGGAGGAGAGAACTTCCATGCCTTGAGTCAGCGGGAGAGCTTAGCCACCATAGAGGTGAAAGGGTGACCAAGTTTCAGGACATAAAGAGAGGTCTCGGAGCCCTAGGCTTAGGGATGAGCATACAGAGAGGCCTAGAGGCTGTCAGAACATAGTTGCAGATCACATTAGGGAGATATCACAACGACCATCACATTATTCTGGTGACATAGGTGGATTTCAGGAAGAGGCCTAGTTGGTGAGCTTGAGCGGATGCTTCAAGCTCTGTCCTTGTTCTAGCAACATGAAAGCTCGTGTTGTGATCCATCTACTGAGGGATGGAGCTGGTGTCTAGTGGCGGACAAAGGAGTAGAAGATCCATGTTGATTCTGAGATAGTTACCTGGGAGCTCTTTGAGGAGTGTTTCGGAGTAGATATTTGTCATGGAGGTTCATATAGCAGCGAGATAGATGAGTTTCATGACCTTCGACAGGCATCTCTTATAGTGGCTGAGTATGAGAGTAGATTTCTAGATCTACTCCAGTATGTTGATTACATGCAAGATGAGCAGGTGTGGATCCACAAGTTCATCGAGGGCTGAATCTAGACATTGGAGGTGTAGTGCAGATCCATTGTCCACAGACATTAGCTGAGGCCGTCGAGAAGGCCTATATAGTAGAGGAGACTCGGGGAAAGAACTAGCAGGATAGAGACCGAGTTCGAGCCGCATACAACATATGCAGGACAACAGATCGAGGGGGTCAATACCTCTTCCTTGTGGTGGAAAAGGTTCATCACAGTCATCTTTTAGACCATAGCAAGCAGTAGCAGCATAGTTAGTCCCACCCATATTATATACCTCCATAGAGGTTTGATGCACAGAGAGGTTAGAGTATGTGGTCTCCTCCTAGGGGTCCCATTAGGACACAGGGTGCCTCGAGAGCTCACTTAGTAGGGGCTCACCAACAGAGACCTCACCGGATCATCGGGATCCACCATAGACCTCAAGAGTACTTGTTGGACTCGCTACACAAGGGAGAGGATCATGTGGTTGTTTTGGGTGTGATGTTATTGGACATTTTTGGAGAGACTTCCCACATAACCCTAATAACAAGGGTAAGACATAGATCTCAGAGCCTAGTGTTGGGGATACGGGGTTCAATCATAGGATGTATACAAAGAATCGAGAAATTCCAAGCAGAGCATCAAATTACGATTATTGAGACTACATGTAACATTGGAGGAATTCTTACCTCCGTTTTGTTTGATTCTAGTTTTGTTGATTCTTTTATTGCACCATCTTTAGTAAAGCAATGCAGGCTGGTGGCAGTTAGGTAGGGTCATAATTGGGATGTTGAGATGGCTTGGGAGCCAAGATCTTTGTAGAATCTTTAGTCAAGGAGTGTGTAGTGGATTTGGGACCTTTCTCCACTACCTCATAACTTCGTATACTTTGAACTCATATGGAGTCATCTTTGGCATGGATTGGTTGTCCGCACATAAGGTCGGGGTGGATTGATACCACAAGATCATATCTTGTGCAAATGATTTGGGAGTTGAGTTGGTGATTTCTGTGAGTCGGGAGACCCATTTCTATTTGCACCATCTCTGTTATGCAACTTAAGTGGTGTGTGTGACGAGGTTGTCAGATGTATGTTGTTACAGTCAATGACAGATTAGAGGATGGGTCTAGTGGACCATCGCTAGATGATCTTCCCATTTTGAGATATTTTTCAGATGTCTTTCTAGGGGAGCTACCAGGGTTACCACCCCCATGTGAGATTGATTTTCACATAGATTTGGTTCGGGATGAGAGCTTATCTCATGAGAACCTTATTGGATGACTATCCCCGAGCTCTCGTGAGCTCAAGTTATAGCTTGAGGGCATTTTCGAGAAGGGCCTAATTCTTCCTAGCGTGTCCCCTTGGGGTGCACCTTTGGTGATCTTTGTAAAGAAGAAGGGAGGATCCTTACGGTTGTGTATTAATTATCGCTAGCTGAATAAGGTAACTATCAAGAATCATTATCCCCTTTCGCCCATAGATGATTTGTTTGATAAGATGAACAGAGAAGAAATTTTCTTTAATATTGATCTTAAGTCGCTACCATCAGTTAGAGGATTTGAGAGGAAGACATTCATAAGACTACCTTCCATATGAGATATAGCCATTATGAGTTCACGGTGGTACCTTTTGTTTGACTAATACCCTTACAATGTTTATGAGTGTTATGAATAGGGTATTCAAGAATTTCTTAAATCACTTCATGCTCATCTTCCTTGATGACATTTTGATGTACTCGCTTACACGTGAGGTGCGGGAGGGACACCTTTTCTAGGTTCTTTAGTGTCTTTGGGAGTAGCAACTCTACGGGAACTTGGAGAAGTGTGCTTTCTTCCGGGTAGAGTACAGTATTTAGGACATCATTTTTGGGGAGGGTATCACCATCGTTCCTTCTAATATTAGAGCTATTATGGATTGGCCAACACCCACTACTAAGACAGATGTGTACAGCTTCATGGGACTAGTAGGTTACTACAGGATATTTGTTCAGGACTTCTCTTGGATTGCGCACCCCATCACTTCTCTTCAACAGAAAGGGAAGAAGTTTGTTTGGTCATACATGTGTGAGTAGGGCTTTAAGACACTGAAGGAATGCCTCACTATAACACCTATCCTTGTAGTGCCAGATCTACAATGTGACTTTTCGTTTGCACGGATACTTCTTTAACAAGGCTTGGAGGTGTGTTGATGCGGGGAGGGAAGAGTAGTGGCTTTTGAATCTCACAAAATCAAATATTACAAGTGTAATTATCTTACTCATGATCTTGAGCTTGCGGTAGTTGTGCATGCTTTGGTTTGATGGAGGCACTTTCTGCTTGGTCAGAGATTCACACTCAGGACATATCACTTGAGTCTTCGCCACCTCTTCATGCAGCCCAATCTCAATGCTCATCAGCGGTGTTGGATGGAGTTGCTTTGTGAGTATGATATGGAGATAGAACATGTGAAAGGGAAGGATAATGTGGTGGTAGATGCTCTCAGCAGATAGAGACATGTGGCTATGGCCACCTCAGTGAGCACATATTTACAGAGTAGGATTCTTCAGCAACTTCCTCTTGATAACTTCTACATTGTAGTTCGAGCAGAGATCGAGTCTCAGAGACCCCTTCGAGGGGAATTTTGATGGTTTTTCTTTAGAGGTAGATGGTCTTCTCAGAACAGAGGATGGATTTATGTTCCTAGAGATGGAGGTATGAGGTAGGACATCTTGGTGGAGGTACATTTTACACCCTATTTAGCCCATCTCGGGGTAAAGAAGATGCACGCCACCTTGAGATAGTTGTATCATTGGAGAGGACTTCATAGAGATGTGGCTCAGTTTGTGTCACAATGTTTAGAGTGCCGAGAAATTGAAGGTGGGCATCAAAGCATCTAGCTGGCCTTCTCTTTCCTCATGCTATCTTTGGAGTGGAAATGGGACACCGTTTCCATGGACTTCATTGTTGGGCTACCGATGTCGAGATATCACCGTGATGCCATCATGTTCATGATTGAAAAATTGGAAAAAGTGGCTCACTTTTCTCTATTGAAGATCACTTATATAGCTAGTGTAGTGGCATGGGTATATCTTGATGAGATTGTTAGGTTACACAGGATTCCACAGAAGATCATTAGTGACCGCGATCCTTTGTACACTTCCCATTTTTACACTACCATATAGTATGCCCTCAAAACAAAGATCAATTTTAGTACATCATATCACCCTGAGATAGATGGACAGACTGAGTGGCTGAATGAAGTTTTAGAGGACATGCTCATGATGTACGTGATGGATCAACAGTCTAAATGGGAGGAGTACCTATACTTGGTGGATTTTTCCTACAATAATAATTTTTAGAGTTCTATAGGCATGGCTCCTTTTCAGGATTTGTATGGTAGAGAGTGCAAGACACCTCTTAGTTGGGACAGGCTAGAGGACATGGTTTCTCTGGGACCGGCTTCTTGTAGGACATGGAGCAAAAGAGGTGGCTTTGATAAGACAAAGACTACAAGAGGCATAGGATAGGAGAAATAAGTAGATTAGCATAGGACCAATCATAGTTTTAATGTGGGAATGAAGGTGTTCCTTCATGTCAGGACACATAAGAGCCCTATCCGTTATGGAAAAGGTTCTAAGTTAGCTTCTAGAATCGTGGGTCCTTTTGAGATCTTAGAGTGTATTGGTCCTTTGGCCTACCATCTAGCATTTCCACCTAGCTTGTCTCACGTACATGATGTGTTTCATGTTTTGGGTTTTAGGAGATATGTTACAGATCCTTCTCATATGTTATATTGGACCTCATTGCATGTGCGGGATCGGGTCGAGTGATGGTGGAGCCTTCGCATCATAGATCATAGGAACACGGGCCTTCAAGGCGAGAGAGGTTGATCAGTGCAGGTGCGGTGGAACATATATGATGAGACTGCAACTACATGAGAGGATGCTACTTTACTACGAGTTTAGTTTCCACATTTGTTCAGGTGACTTCTAGGAGGAATTCGATTCTAACGGAAGGGGATTTAGTTCCCACTTCCATTTTACACCTTTTGATATTGATCATGATATTGTTGATTATATTATAGACATGATTATGGACCTTATTATAGTATGATGTTTGATTTTAGATCATGTATTATTGTTGACTTGATTCAGTTATGATGCATGATGATTATTAGAGACATTTTGGATATTTATGTTGATATATTGTTTAACATGGTTATATTATGGATGTTGTTCGAACATGTGATATTTGGATATTGTGAGTAGACCTAGAAATAGAAATTATTTGATGATGATATAGTTGTTGAGTAAAATTGCAAATGATCTTGTTGGTTGCTTGGATGTTGTTGTGATCCATATATCTAGATGATTTTAGAATTTTATTTATATTATTTTGGATGTTCGACATGGCCATGAGGCTGAACGAGGTAGTTGTGTTTTATAGGTTAAAATATCACAACAAGCATCGGGGATTGGATACCAACCACATTGGAATTCTAGATGAATTCAACAAGGTCACCAGGAAACTATTATTTGTTTGTGCTTGTTTTGTGTGTTAGGGATTCCCATGGGGATCACCTTAAAATGTGACCAAGAGGTTATGTGTATTTATTTATTGGTTCCTTTGTTTATGTTTGCATGTGTTTATTTTGTGATGATTTTACCATTTCATTATTTATTAAACGGCGTGTAAATATTGTGAGTAATCATATTGTTCAAATAATAAACCAAATATGTCATAATAATGTAAATAATGAGAGTTTTTGGTTATGTTTTAAAGTGTTGTAAGTGATGTGTAAGTTAACTTTTGAGTGTGAAACACTCCACCTTCTTGGAAATTCAAATTTTTCCTAGGAGGATGATTTTGGAGGCTTGTGGGACAAGTTAAAATTGTCCAATACATCTTAAATTTAATTACCAATGATACCTATGGTTGGAGAGTTGAAATTTGACTTTTATAATACTTTTGAGAAGGCAAAATGTAGGTTTTGATTGCATTTTTCTTACTTGATTGAATTTCAGTCCTTTGGGGTGTGGGTTGGATTTGAGTATGTAAGTAAATTGTCATATTATTCACCCACCTAATTATAATGCATTGGAGAATGAAGTTGACTTTTGGTTTTGGGGTTGAGGATGTGTGATGTGGCATCTCACATGGACTCACCTCATCCTCTTCCCTTCCCTCTTCTATAAAATTTGAGTTGTTTGCCTTGTTTTGGGTTGCTTTACTACTGGAAACTCTTTTTGGGGTGAATTATTTTACTGTTTTGGAGCTCTTGCTTTGGGAAAGTTTTTGGAAGATTGTTGCATGCTAGTGCTTGACTGATTTGGATTGCTTGCATTGGGATACAGATTTTTGTTTTGGAACTTGGAACAACTCCATCATGGAGAGGTAAGAGCTTGGCTCTTGAAATGCTCTTCTTTTATGAATGTAAATGTTAATGTGTGAATGTTTTGGCATGTTTGTGGGTTGTTGGGTAGATGGCCTAGGAATGGTGTAGGAGAAGACTATGGGGTTTATTTTGTGGGAGGCACAAGAGTTTTTAGGGAAGTATAAGTGTGGAGGAGTTGGGATGTGGGTTCCACCTTGCAAAGAAATAGCTTGCATTTATTTACTCGTTATGGGGTGCCATAAGAGGTCGGCAAGGCATAAGGAAATGTGAGGAATAAGGGGTACTTGGGGGAGGCATATGGAATGTCGGGCTTTGATATACTATATTTTGGTGGTTTGTAGTTCAGATGGTGATACCCATTTCCTCTTTTCGAAGGCATAGGAAGCATCCCACATAGTTTCTTGCTGCTTTGGCTTGCTTGATGAAGCCTCAATAATGTTTGTCATGCTTTAATGTAGTTGTAAACTACATTCTATTTTGGACTGTGTTTTTATTGTGACAATGTTGCTTGTGTGTTTTGGAAGCCCGTTGTGCCATGAGTTGGATCACATCTTTTATTGCATTGTGGTTAGGGCTCTGGGGGCCAATGAAGAAGGATGGCTTATCCTTTTCATTTGATGTCTTGTTTGGGTGGAGAGCATTTCCTTTCCACTTATTTCTGTTGTGGCCAAATTGGAAGAATGAGAAATACACATGTTGCTATTCGGAGCAAGGAAAATATAGTTAGAGAGTCCCTTATTGAGATCAATTTTATTGAAACCTTTCACATTTGAAGTGGATGAACTTGTAAATGTTTTGTAATGGAAAGATGTGTTAATTATGAAAGTTGTAAGGCCAAATGTAAAAGAGATAAAATTTATTTATTTTTTGTTTTGAAAGAATGTGAAAGAAATTGCATTCAAAGAATAAAAGAAGGATGTTACAAAGTTGTCTTTTGGAATCAATAAATGATGTATTACCTTTCTCAAATTACACTGTGGTATTGAATCTGATCTTTTAAATGTAATTGAAATCTCTGATTGAAAGAAAGAAATGCATATGAAGGAAATGTAGTACTCTGTTTTGTGAAGTGCATGATTTGAAAAGAATAAAAGTTACATTCTTGTCTTTATCATTTGATTGAAGGAATGAAACCTTTTTGAAACTAGCATGAAATGAATTCATTTGTAAGGCAAGTAAAATAAGAACCATTGAGTTAATTTTGTTGTTTCCATTTTTGCTTCACGTTAAACTCTGTAACTTTTACCATAAATGAACAAGACCGAACCTGCAATCAAGAAATAATAATGAAACATTAAAATTAAACATTATAGGATATAAATGAGTTCAATTAGACAAAAACACTTAAAGGAAATCTTTCAAAACTGGCAAAATCGAGTTCAAAGCTTTCATAGTCATTTTGTTGTCAAAGTTGTAAAATTTCAAATTGGAACTCAATCAAATAGATTTACCTCAAAACCTATCCTAAATCCACCTAAGAAAATTCTCCATGTCTATTTGACATGTTGAGAGAGGAAGAAGATCAAATTGAACAAATTTTATAAGTTAATTTTTACCAGTTTGCACTCTAAAAGTTCTGCAAAATGTATCCACAATTGACACCTTAAACTCTATCAAAATCAGAATTTAATGATTCCGAGTAAATAGGACGTTGAGACCTTTCCAGAAAGTCCTCGTTTTCCCAAAACCAAGCTCTCTATCAAAAGTTATGGCCTTCTAAAGTTTTTCTTCATTTGGCATAAAAAAAAGAATAATTCTAATTGTTAAAAAAAAACAATTTGGGAAAAATTTCCTTGGCGGAACCGCATGGGCCCAATTTTTCCCTTAGCGCTTTAGAAATTTTTTGGGAAAATTTTCTTAATTTTCCCCACCACCCCGCCGACCCGCACCAATTAGAGGCTGCCACGTGGCACCACGAGGCGTTGGCGGAGGGGCGGATCCCTTTTTTAACTTAGTGCTTTAGAAAATTTTTGGGAAAATTTTCTAAATTTTCTCCATCGCCCCACATCCAATCAAAAGCTGCCATGTGGCATCATGAGGCATCGGTAGAGGAGTGGGTTCCTTTCTAAATTTTGCATTTTTGAAAAAAAATTGATAAAATTTTTTACTTTTCCCTGCCTTCCTGCCGCGTGTGCAACGAACTGGAGCCGCCACGTGGCATTGTGAGGAATTGGGCAGAGCGTGGGGTTAATTTTACCCTTTTTCTCCCTTCAGGGAGTTAAAATTATTTTATCCCCATCACCCCACTTTCCCGCATTGGCTTACAAGGCGCCACGTGTCCGTTCCAGATTTGCAGACTCGCGGGAGCGCGGGTGCAAAGGTGGATTTTTGTCCCATTCGTGAAATTTCCAAAATGTCTCCCATGGCCCTGCTAACCTGAATCCTCCTCTGGGAAATATTTCTCCCTACGGCTTGCAGACCCGCCCCCTTGGGCAAATTTTCTCCCCTGAGCCCATAGGCCCGCTCTTCGGGAAAATTTTCACCCCAAGGCCCGCCGGCCCATAACTTGAGAAATATGAGGAGTTAGGAGGACTTATTTATATCACTAGAAAGGTGAGGAAATTTCCTATCCAATGGGAATGATTTATAGAAATTTTGAATGCATTAATTTTGAGAAAAATCAAGTTGAATCTTTAAAGTCCTGTTAGAGAGTGGGTATGGTGAGGAATTACCCTCTAAACCTAATTAAACTTTCTAACCCTAAATTTTGGGACCTTGTGACCTCTAATAATTTTTAATAAAAGAAAATTATATTCTAGTGGATTAGAATTGATCTAGAACTTGTTAGTGACAACTGTTGTCTTGTAACCTGGTTGTAGACTCTTTTAAACAAAAAAATATTCCATAATTTTTTCTAACTAATCCTAGGTTGTTCTTGGGTCTCAAGTGGGTTGTGTTTAGTGGGCATCACATTTATATACATATATACATGAGTGTATATATGTATATACACATATATATGCTTACATGAATAATTAGATCTACTTTCTGTTTTAGTTTCATGTCTTTAAATCCAATAGGTTGGCCAACAATAATGTTTTTTATAGACTGTTTCTACACACAAGCGATCGATGGTGGTCGCGTGACCATCCACGGTATGCAGATCGGTTACGACAGATGGTTCCACTACTAGAGACAATTCTAGAAAACTAGGTATAGTTTAAATTTTAAATAATGAGGTATAAAAATGCATATATCCTCAGAATTTTTGATTTGTATACCTCATTATACTATTTTAAGTCTATTATAGGCTTTACATTCACTGGTTTACACATAAAGTAAACATTTCTAAGTTTAAAGTATGAAGTGGGGTTTGTATATAGATTCCAGTGACCGATGTCGGTCATAGGCATGCCGACATCGATACCATAACCGACGTCGGTAACTGTAGATTTTATATGTAGACACCTAAAATATGCTTACACTTAGCATTTCCTCCCATTCAACTGATTGACTGTTAATGTGTATTATTTTCCACATCATTAGATGAGTCATCTCACTTAGGTGAGATCATAGGTCCATGTGTCATTTAGGGGTCATTATGAGATTCTCTTATGTGTCAGTGTGTCAGTGCATCATATGCGTCATTGGGAGTTACACTTCTATTCTGGGAATGTAACTCCCCCTCTCTACTCGAGTTGTCATGATTACAGCACTATGGGTTACTCAACACCTCCTATATGTACACCCCATTTGATCTATGACATAGAGGGAGTTTTATACCTTAACCAGGTTACGCCCCGTGTTTCAAATATTTGCATGCACATTCAGTTGATGCTCGCTCCTCCTGAGATCTCTTCACACTGGCGCTCATACTTCCGTTGATGTGCACGTTATCCCTCATGATCTGCACTTGCGGGTTTTAAACCCTCCTTCATGGTATCAGAGTGGATCTTGTGGATCCATGCACTCATTGGCTTTTCTATGCGTGTTTTTTTGCTTCCTCGGTGTGATATACTGATTTCATGCGTGTGGCGTAATGGATATTCCATTCGTGTGTTTATTGCATTGATTCGGGTTTCATACCTCTTACATAGTTGTTCATGTGATCATGGGTGTTTTTGGGGTGTTCATGGTTTTACAGCTTTTGCATGCGGTCTTCAGAGGTTGTAGTGTTGTTTTGTATCGGGTTTGCATTATCCATTGTTGAGTTTGTGATTGCTTCTATTCGTGTGTGCTCATTTTTGGCTTGGCGTGGACCTATGGGTTATTGTTGTGATTTGGCTTTACATTGGTTCGGTCCTCTCTACATTGGCTCTTATTGTCTGCTTGTTTCCCATGCATGGTTTGTGGTTTGATCATTTCAGCATTGGAAAACTTGTTGGCTCTCTTCGTGGCACTCGGTGGTGAGAGGTTCTCACCCTTGCACTCACTTCATACCGCCGCCGCAATCCCGGTTTGATTCCTCTCACGTAGGAATGGCATTCAACTAGACTGTGCAGCTTCATTGACCATCTCGGGTTTGTTTGTTGGTCATTTGTTGTATTGGTCCAACCTTGGCCCGGAGAAGATCAGTCTTGTACAACTCGTTGTTGCTCTTCAACATTTTTTTTGAATCGTAAGGCTCGTGCTTGAGATCTTTGGATCATGGTCTACTTTTTCTTTGTTCAAGGTTCATGTAGCCTAGGTTTTCTCCCCGATAGCTCATGGTTCCTTGTGCAGCTCATGCTCTATGCAGCTCGTGGTTTCTTGTACACCAGCCTCCTACCTGTTTCTAGCCTTCTTTACACAAGTGAACACACTCCAACAACTCGCATGGAATCTCGTAGCCTCATTCATCTCCCGACCTTGGCATTTCAAACCTACCTCCTACATTGGGATTTTCAAATGGCTCCTGCTACAACATGCACACCCATCAACACGTGTTTAGCAAATTTTTTTGCTTTTGGTATTTTTGGCGGTTTGGGGTGTTTGCCAACTCCACCTGTTGCTCCACTACCCTTTTTAGGCCCTCCAACGGCTCTCCTCTAGGCCACTCAATGCCAATCTCACTTCCATGCTCATCTCTAGCCGCTTCCCACCTGTTGAGGATCTCCACTACTGGATTGCACACCAACACGGACATTGACCCTCCAATTTGGCACGTGGTTCCTTCATTTAGCTCGGTCAATGACCATGACTTGAAAATGTGGGCCCCATTCCTTTTAAAATTGTTTTTAGGTCAAAACAATTCCTCTTTTTTAATGTTTTGAGGCAAACCATTTATCATGGTATTGTAATTAATGTTTAAGGCTGTTTTGGCTTGTTTTACTCATCCTTCCTACGACCATCAAAGACAGAGGGTGAGGTTCAGGGTTGGCGGGAGGCTAATCCCCCTCGCAGATCAAAACAAACCCTACTTAAAATTCCTTACCATTTCAAAAATTACCCATATGATACCCTTTGCACCCATCTCGTGTAATTTTTAATTTGTTTGCAGCGTTTAGTGGCATTTTCCATCAGTTGCGGGAGTCGTTTTAATGCCATAAATTTTGACTCGCAGCTCATTTTTGAGTGCTTCTTTAGTCAAAGTTGCATGATTTTTGCACATTACGTGATGACATTATCAGTTTTGTAAACGCACTACTTTATAAAGTTCCACATCTCGGGGATTGATTGTACTCTATGGCTTTCACATGCAGATGCATTATCGACCGAGTTCGACATCTTTCATTTGTGCATCTTGCATTCTTCATCATGGAGAGTGCTCTTTCTAGAATTGAGTGTCGTAGGATTGCCTTACAGCCTCCACCACTTCTCACCGGGAGAGGGAACTATTTAGCTTGGCGTGCTTCTATAGAACGTTACTTCACCCACGAGGGTCTTTCACCCTTCTTGCTTGGGCGTTCCTCGCACTCACCGATCATCCTCATCTAGAGGACTTCCCTAACACTTGTGACCATGTCTTTGGTCACATCATGTTGCATGTCTCTCACTCTCTTTGGTTTCACGTGGCAGACTCAGATCCACCTCACCATGTCTGGAGCATTCTTCAGTCCTTCTATGGAGACCCTTCACATACTGCCGCCATTATTGCTGCTGCTGATTTAGTCATCTCCTCCATTTCTTCATGTGATGATAGTTCTCACTGAGATAGACTCATTTGGTTCTACTTCTTGTGACGAGGATTGTGCATGCAGTTTTGAGGTTGAGAATACTATAGAGGACTCTTCTTCTCTTTATCTCACTATTCCAGAGAGTGTTGACACATCCCACATCTCATTAGGTATCGAGTAGTCTCCTACTCAGCCTCATACTATCATCACACCGCCTCTTTTCCACTTCCTGTGTGCAAGGCCCCTTTTTCTCCTCTACCTTCATTGGATGACTCATACCTATCTGACATCGCTCTTCTGTTTGTTGAGCCCCCTCATTGGGATGAGTATCTACCTAACCTTAGTCATCTTTTCTCAATCTACTTCTGATACTCTACAAGTCCCTCATCCATCTACATGTGTTTCAAAGGAGTTCATCATCTCCGTTGTTAGGAGTACCCCTTTCGGGAATCATGTCACTTCCACATTTCTAGATACCTTCATTGATCCACCCTTAGCTGTGGATCCCTTTTCTATTATGGAGGATGTTTTGGTCCCTTCACATCACTTGGACATCCTTTCTAGAAGGTGTTCCTCTTTTTCACTCTGATAGTTTTAAGCACGTGGCATTACCTTCGGTTTCTTGGCACTCACTCGCTAGACCTATGTCATACTTCATTGCACCAGACTAAGAGTTCTTTGTGTTGGTGCCTTCAATTTCCTTTGTGGAGTGGGAAAACTTCCAACATGTCATTACTATCATTCCTAAGGGTAGGCACACAGTTTGGTGTGGGTGGCTCTTCTTTAGTCGAGAGGCAGAGGATCTCGTCATCGACATTCTTCTGGGAGACCTCTTAGAGCTGCAGAGTTAAGATCCATCCATGACATCTTCTGCATTCCTCTCATCTCCCTCTTCTTCTCTCTTCTTCTTCTTTCTAACAGATTTATTCTTTATACATGGGTACCTTTTCGGTGGTAAATCATGGTGAGACCCATTTTTGGCATCTTTCTTAGATTAGAGATTGTGTTTTGTTCTCTTATGGTGGATGTTTTTCCCACTTTGGATTTTCCTTCACCGCTTGGGGCTTCTTCTTGTACGTGGGTACCTCATTAGGCTTTGTGCGGGACCCATTTCTTGTTTTTGACTTTTCACCTCGTCCTAATTTACGATGAAGGGGGTGTTGGTGTGTATTATTTTCCACATCATTAGGTGAGTCATCTCACTTATGTGAGATCATAGGTCCATGTGTCATTTAGGGGTCATTATGAGATTCTCTTACACGTCGCATGTCGGTGTGTCATATATGTCATTGCGAGTTACACTTATATCACGGGAATGTAACTCCCCTCTCTACTCGAGTTGTCGTGATTGCAACATTGGGGGTTACTCAACACCTCCTATATGTACACCCCATTTGATCTATGAGATAGAGGAGAGTTTTATGGATTAACCAGGTTCTGTCCATGTTTTAAATCTTTACATGCACATTCGGTTGATGCTCGCTCCTCCCAATATCTCTTCACGTTTTTCATTCGCACGTCCATTGATGTGCATGTCGTCCCTCGTGATCCTCTCTTCCAGGTTTTAAACCCTCTTTCGTTGACAAAATTTCCTTAATCAACCCTTCTTCACTCCACTCTCGAATGTCCATTCATGACACCTTCTCAGTCGTATTCCTCGTATAATCAACTTATTTGGCTAATATCTCTCTTATTAGCTAAACATTCCTCCTTTTGACCATTGGGAACCTCCCTAGTTCTCTCTAGACCACTTCTATTGGCTTTATAGGCTATCTATCATTCATAATTGGTTATCCAACCTCCCAAATCTCAATGAGTCTCTAATCACTTGATAATCAAGTTTAACTAGCCTTAACCCTAGTTAGCTAGCCTAAACCAATCTTAACTAATCATAAAGCATGTTTATCCTAATCTAATCCTAAAGTGCTTTTGAGCTTTAGTACCATATGCACCCAAATTCCAAACTCTTCCATTTGGCAAACTATAAATACAAGGCTTAGCCTACCCATTCAACTTACACCTTCACACCTAGGATGTCTTATTAACACTATGAACACCTAGTTTTAGGATTCCATTTGTATTAGCTTTAAGCTAAAAGACCTTTGATCTTAAAATTACTCCCTTCATTGATCTTGTGTCAATAACCTCCATTTGCATCCATAATCCAAGTTTTGAGTAAATAGAGAGAACCATTGGCCTTGAAGCCATTAATGGTGAGACTCCATTCTTGAAAGCTTGAGAACCATAAAAAAACTAATCACGCCTTTGATTGCTAAGTTGATCTTCTTAGGTTCAATGTTTAATTAAGTGATTGAAGAGTAGAGAGTGGCTTTATCATGTTAGTTTAGATTTAATCTAGTTCATACAATAATAGATGTTAGTCTTGTTTATCTCTTATCATGATGGTTTAGTGTAGATTAGCTTCATGCTTTGAGGTTATAGGTTTTAACTTCATTTCCATAGCATATCTACTTTATCCATGAACACATTATATATGTAAAATATCATAAGTGAAGTTATAAATATTTTCCATTATATTCATCTAGGTGAATCTAAGACAGATAAGCAAGGTTTCCATAGATGGTGTGTTATGTTTTCTAAGCATCAAAAAAATTAAATAGAAATTGAAGGTCAAATTTTATGAAATGGTAATACTACATGATCACAAATGTTGGTATAAGGTCTACTAACACTTTGGTTAAGCCTACCAAGTATCGGTCTTTGTGGAAGGGAAGGTAGAACATATATAAATATATATATATATATATATATAAGATATATATATATATATATATATATATATATATATCTTTATATATGTCAATATATAATGTCAACAACTGAGTTTAATGAACTGTTTTAAGGTAGAAAACAACTATGGAAAGCAAACCATTCATTTCTTGATTAAAACACTAAGTTTGTGGCATTCTTTCCTTTGCAATAAGGTATAAAACTTGAGTATAATATCAACTCCAAACCAATTTTTCACATATACTATTTGGAGAACAAAGATAAGATACAACACACTTAATAAACTCCTTTTTCATTTCACTTTGCAATAATACAATCCAAATAATTCAAAAACATTTTATTTACAACAACATCATTCCTTTCCAAAGAATACATATTACAACTTGAATAAAATCCAGAATTTGGAGAGTTTCATTTCCAACCAAAAATACAACTTAAGCTTATTCCTTTCAACTACAACATTGTAACTTGATAAATAGAATTTACAAGGCTTTCTTTTAAAATGCAAGAATTACAAGCCTTCCACTCTAAGTGGAAACAACATGGAATTTTTTTACAAATGTAGGATTCCTTCTTGTCTTCTACAAGATGCACTATGTCCAAGACTTCAACTTGAGCTTCACCATTTTCTTCTCTTCAAGCACACCAACAAGGAATAGGGGAGTAGGCAATTCTCTCCACTCAACCAATAATCCAATGAGGAGAATAATCCATTCTCATCACTAGCCCTTGATCCTTAACCATAGAGTAATAAGAAATGGATAAAACAAATGAAAAATTTCACAAATTCTTCCACATTACAACACACATGCCAGCAATATTTCACCACACACACAAGCACAAAAAAATAAAATCAAAGAATGTAACTTTTCCAAACAAGCCTTGAAATTTCTAAGCCAATGGAGTAAGGAACTATAGGGAAATAACTTATGCCTCCCAATGGGATTAGGTTCCCACCTTGAAGCCTCAAAAACAAAAATAAAACCCAAAACAAGACTCTTATGCCTCCCTCAAATTCTCTTATGTCTCCCTCAATATCTTATTCCTCCCATAATCTCTTATGCCTCCCTCAAATAAAATATATAATATAAGTAAAAATGTTTCTTATCTAAAATGTGGGGCATTGTCCCAACTCCCTCCCAAAATGTGTAACAATACTCTTATGCCTCCCTCAAAAATATCCCCATAAACCTTCTCCTACACCATACTTAAGGCCATACTACCCAAGCCCAAAAATATGCACACACAACATTCATTTATTTACATACACACACATATATAAAAATAAATTGCATGGGTGAAGTTCCTACCTTGCCATTGCAAGAAAACTTATCCAAAATCACAACTCTAAGCTCCTTCCAAGCTCAAGCCCAAATCCAAGCAAGCTCCAAGACTCCCAAGTAACCAACTCAAGCTAAAACTCCAAAATAACCATGCACAACAAAATGAAGTAACCCCAAAACCATCAAATTAACTTGCATATATAGAAAAAGAGGAGAGGAGGGTGAGGTGGCTCCATGTAGGATGCCACATCACTTCTCCTCAACTCCACATCACCAAGTCAAACATCAAACCCAAGGTTAATAAATTGGTGGTTGAGGAAATGACAAACCTCTTACACACAAAAACTCTTACCCACACCTCTAAAGGACACAATTAAAAACTCATGTAAGAAAGTGCAATAAATATCACCTTTTACCTTAAAAATAACATAATGTGGTCTATTTTTGACCCCTTAACCCATAGGTATAGTTGGTAGATGAATTTAAGAGGTGGGACAAGATTAACTTGTCCCACAAACCTCTAAAAATGGACCTTAAGCCCAAATCCGATTAGCTTAAATATAGAACATTAACTAGAAATAATAAAGTGAATCACATTACTAAAATAAATCACATACTCCACAAATAATAAAAAGGAAAGGGGAAAACACACATAGCCTATGGTCACAATTTGAGGTCATCCCCCATGGGAACCTCCAACAATCTAACAACACACAATAATAAAATTGAACATAAAGATGTCATGGTGACCTTTGTTGTATCCATCCAATATTCCACTATGGTTGGTCTCCTATCCCCCTTTTGTTTGTTGTGATATAATCACCTGCAAAAATCAACAATACCTCCTTCGGCCTCGTGGCCGCATCAAATACATCAATAATAAAATACATGCACATCCATCAATAAACATCATCATATCACGAAGTCATCATCAAAGCTAAACAATGTTATCATTTCAAAAACATCTCAATTCTACCATTTCATCAATATCAATGAGATTGCAAGATTAGTTCAAACACCAAAACATAGTCAATACAACATAAATTCAGAATGTCACTATATATATATATATATATATATATATATATATATATATATATATATATATAAACTAATCAACACATCATCATCATCAATGTAAAATTTCGATCCATGCCTCTAAGAATCCATGCAACCATAATATGAATCACAACATATCAATAGTCAGAATATCTCTACCATCTATCATCATGCTAAACCAAAATAACATAGTAAATTCCATGTCTATAGTCCATAGTAATCAAAAATAAAAATATGATAAGTGTCGAAGAGGAGTGGGCACTACATCCCCTCCCCTTATACTCGACTTCCTTCTGGAAGTCACTAAAATAGGTGTGGCTGGGCCCAAAAAAGTATTTTCCTCCCATGAAGGTTCCTTCTCATCATACCTATCCCACTGGACTCTCACCAGATCAGTCTCACGGCCTCGAAGGCCCAAGGTCCTAAGCTCTATGATGGGCATGAGCTCTATAGTCCCCCTACCCCCCTGCTCCTACACCGTAATGCGGTCCAATCTAATATGTGAGAATGATATGGAATGTATCTCCTAAGAACAAAAATATGGAACACATCATGCACATGAGACATTTTGGTGGCAAGGCTAGATGATAGCCTAAAGGAATGATCCTCTCAAAGATGTCAAATGGACCTACAAATCGAGGAGCTAGCTCAGAACCATTTCCATAATGGATAGGATTCTTATGAGGTCTAACATAAAGAAAAAAATTCATGCCCACCTCATTACTATTGTCAAATCTCCTCTGATTTGCATACTTCTTATTTTTATTGTGTGCCTCCTACAATCTCTTTCGGATCAAAATAACATGTTGTTCTTTGTCTATAATATAGCTAGCCCAAAAGATACGTTGTCCTCTAGTTTGTCCCAACTCAAAGGTGTCATGAAATACCTACCATATAACGCCTGAAAAGGATCCATACAAATAAAACTCTTAAATATGTTGTTGTATGTGATCTCAACCAAGTACAAATACTCCTCCCATCTCGATTGATGATCCATGATGTACCTCCGAAGCATGTCCTATAAAATCTAGTTCACCCACTTAGTCTATCCATTTGTATCCTGGGAAATAGGTTGTATCTTGAAATTGATGCCATCATCCCAAGGGAATATTGCATGGTGGTCCAGAAGTGTGATGTATATAAGTGGTCATGGTCACAAATTATCTTCCACAAAATCCCAGGAAGTCTAACAATCTCATCTAAGTATGCTCTAGCCACTACACTAGCTGTATATGTGGTCTTTATCGAGATAAAAATGAGCCACTTTCATCAATCTATCCACTGTGATGATGATGGAATCGTGGTGGTATCGCAACATAGGTAGCCCAACTATAAAATCCATGGAAATGGTATCCCATTTCCACTTTGGTATGGCATGCGGGTAAAGAAGGCCAGATGGATGTTGATGCTCGGCCTTCAACCTCTTGCACTCCAAACAACGAGACACAAATCAAGCTTCATGTCTCCAAAGTCATCTCCAGTGGTACAATTGTCTCAAAGTGGCATGCATCTTCTTCACCCCTAGATGGGATGAATAAGGTGCATGATGATCCTCTGTCAATATATCTTGTGGCAAACCTCCATCCCTGGGTACATAGATCTCGCCTCTATGTCTGAGAAGTCCATATAAATCTAATGTAAATCAATCAAACTTTCCCTCAAGGGATCTTTGAGGATCAATATCCAATGTAGCTGAAATGTAGAAGCTTTCATGTGGAAGTTTTTGTAATATCCTACTCCATAAATATTTTTTCTGCTGAAGTATCCATAACAGATTCCTTTGACAACTCAAAGTGTCTACAACCACATTTTCCTTCTCCTTCATATGCTCAATCTCCATGTCATACTCATAAATAAGCTCCATCCAACCCCATTGATGAGCATTGAGATTGGGCAGTGTGAAGAGATGTCATATGCTCAAGTGATCAATCTTGAGAATGATTCTTCTACCTAAAAGGAAATATTGCCAACACACCAAATCATGTACCACTTTCGCAAGATTAAGGTCATGAGTTCGATAATTGAGCTCATAATCCTTGAGCTTGCGGGACTCAAATGAAACTACATGGACATCTTACATTAAAACACATCCTCATCCTACCAAAGAAGCATTTGTACACATAAATAAATCCCTTTGTAGATATAACACTGCTAGATTATGTGTTGTTGGAAGGCATTCCTTCAATTTCCTAAAGGCCTACTCACATCTATCCGACCAAACAAACTTCTTACCTTTCTTCTCAAGGGAAGTGATGGGATATGCAATATGCGGGAAATCATGAACAAATATCTTGTAATATCTTGCCAACCCCATGAAGTTGTGCACATCGGTCACACTATACTAGCTCTAATCTTGGAAGGTTCAACTATGATACCTTCCCCATAAATAATGTGAAAAGATACTAAACCTCAAATTGAAAGAATACACACTTCTAAATAAATAAATTTGTTTCTCACGAAGACACTATAGAATCTTTCAAAGGTTCTCCTCATGCGTGCGTGAATATATCAATATGTCATCAAGGAATATGAGTACAAAGTGATCTAAAAATGTCCTGAATACCTCATTCATCAAACTCCTGAATACTACGTAGGCATTCGTCAAACCGAATGACACAACTGTGAACTCATAGTGGCCATATCAAGTATGAAAGGTTGTCTTATGAATATATTTCTTTGTGATCCTCGGTTGATGGTAACCAAACTTAAGATCTATCTTGAAAAATAATGTGGCCCTCTTCATTTGATCAAACAAGTCATCAATGTGTGGAAGGGGGTAACGATTCTTCATCGTTACTTTGTTCAGTTGGTGGTAATCAATACATAATCTCAAAGATCCATCCTTCTTCACAAAAATCACTAGTACACCCCAAGGAGATACACTAGGGTGAATTATTAATTTTCAACAAGGCCCTCAAGTTGTAACTTGAGTGCAAAAACTCATGGGTAGTCATCCTATATGGTGTGTGTGAGATACGCTCTACTCCAAGAACCAAATCAATATGAAATTCTATCTCACGTGGGGAGGTAGACCTAGAAACTCCCTGGGGAAAACATTAGAAAAATCCCTCAAAATAGGTTGATCATCAAGTGATGACCCACTAGACTCATACTCTCACCTATCAATAAAAATGATAGCATACAAAAAGCAACCTTGTCATGCACACCATTTAAGTTGCATAGTGGATATGGTGTGAATGGATACATGTCTCCTAACTCCAAAAATCATTAACTCAACTCCCAGATCATCAACACAAGATATAACCTTGCTATAACAATCTACTCTAGCTCTATGGGAAGATAACCAGTCCATGCCCAAGATAACTCCATATGAACCCAAGGGAAGGATACGAAGATCCAAATTCATGGTAAAGGGTCCTAGGTCAACTACACACTCCTTGACTAAGGAGTCCATTGAGAGCTTGGATATATAAGCCATTTCAACATCCCAACTAAGGCCCTTCCTAACTACCACCATCTGCATCACTCTACTAATGAAGGAGAAATAAAAGAATCTGAGGATCCGAATCAAATAAGATAGAGGTAGAAATACCACCAATGCTACCTAAAGTTTGGAAACCTATGCCCCAGTGCTGAGCTGGTGGATCTCAACCAGAGCATAAATCTTGTGGCTCCTAACCATATCACCCACTATAGGCTCTGAAATAGGTCCCTTACCCTTGTTATTAGGGTTATCTTGAAAATATCTCCAATGATGGCCCTATAAACGACATTCGTAACAACTATTTGGTCACCTCTAATGAAATGTGGCTTTTGCAGTACTCTATTGGTATGTGCCATAGATCCCGATGATTCTACCATAGACCGGTGTGGCCACTACTTCGATCTCCAACAGCCCATCGAGCTCTTGGTGGTGCTCGAGTCCTGACAGTCCCCTAGGAGGAGGCCCCATATTATGTCCCCTCTATGCATCAACTCTCTGTGGAGGTCTATATGGTGAATGAGTCTATTGTTGTTATTGTTGTGGCTATTGTGGTAGTCGAATGAAGACTGTGTTGAACCATGTTCGCCACGAGGAGGAGGAACCGCCCCCTTGACCTATTGTCCTACATCTACTGAATACGGATCCTCACTCTATCTTTGGCCTGTTGTGTCTTCCACGGCCTCATATGCACTAAAGTTAGGTATTTCCCTATTGTTCCACCTCGTATAGCTACATTGAACTCATGTAAGGTCTGTAAAATTTGTGGTAGTATAGCGGTAAATACCTACTCTCGAGGTGATAGATCTAACTCGACATGTAATAATTCATCGTCTAGTTTGTGCCTCCTCCACAAACCATGACACGAGTTAGTTCATCATCATCTAGGTTTTGTTTCAGTTTTTCTAAGTTCCTACATTTTAAGTTATCACAATGTCATGTGTTTTAAGTTTTAGAGTTGCACTAAGTTTACTATTTGTTTCCAAGTGTGCCTAGGGTCCAAGCATTGAACCCAAGGCTCAGATACCAAGTGCAATGCCCACATTTTTCAACATTCCAAACCACATTAAAACTTAAATAATTACTTAGGAAATTGCGGACTTTTTATTTTATTTTTGTTTAAAAGGGTTACAAGGTTGTTATACCTTAGAGTACATTTAATTAATTCCTGCCAATAAATTTCTTCATTACATTAGATTGATCCAACCTAGATTAATAATTAAATATTATTAATCTATTTTTAAAGTTATTTCCAGTTATAATATTCTAGAAATGCATCCATTAATTCCTTTGTTTAGTCTAATTTTAATTCCTTTAGGAAATTAATATCCATATTGCACACTTAAACATTTACCCTTCGTTAAATTAATCCCCTTAAGTCATTATCTTTTATGTCCATTCCCCATACCATTATTTAGTTACTATAGTTTTAATTCTATTTAATTATTTACTAAACCATAATAAGAGGGTTACATTTTAACTTAAAACATTAAGGCCCTAAGTGGTCCCATTCACAAATTACAAATACATTTAATTAAAACATACATTCCCATAAAATACCATCACATAAAAGTTGTAGAATTGAATTCCAAGGCTTAGATTGATTCATTCTAGGCCCTTAGATCTTAGGTTTTCATTCTGACCCTAATCATCCTTATGAATTACTTTTAACCTTTTTCTTGCCCTAGTTTCCTCATTTGTTCTCTTTTATTTTCTTTGTTTACAGGTTTGAGGAGGGGAATCCATGAGAGTATGATAGAAGCCATAGAGGAATTTCCTCTAGGTTTTAGTATTGCATTGGAAGGAAAGATCTTTCCCCATTTGGCTCACTTATTTGTTTGCATAGATCTTGTAGAGTGTAGTTATTTTCATTCATTTTATTGGAAGGATTCATCCACAAATCTAGTTGAAGTTGTTTAATGGTTCTCATTTTCTTGAGTTACATTTGGGGAAAACCCATTTCAAGGATCTAAGTGTATACACATTTATATACATATATACATGAGTGTATATATGTATATATGCTTTCAGATCATTAGATCTACATTCATTTAAGTTTCATTTCTTTAAATCCATTGCATTGGCAAATAATCACATTTTTTACAATATGTTTCTATGCATTGGGAGATAGGTGGTGGTTCTTGACCGGCACTTGTATACACCGGCTATTGACACCAATTCCACTACCCGCATCAGTTCGACAAATCAACTATATTTTGAATTTAAAATATTGAGGTATACAAATGCATATATCCTCAGATATATTCATTTGTATACCTGTTTATACTATTTTAAGTCTATTGTTGGCTTTACATTCACTGGTTTGCACATAAAGTAAACATTTCTAAGTTTAAAGATAAAAGTGTGGTTTATATAAAAATTCAAGTGAATGATGCAAGTCACATGAATGTCGACGCCGATACAAGATATCAAGAAAGTATCCGACACTTATTACTGTACATTTTATATATTTAAAATATCATAAGTGAAGTTACAGAGATTTTCCATTATAATAATCTAGGTGAATCTAAGACAGATAAGCAAGGTTTACACATATTTTGTTCCATGTTTTCTAAGAAATAAAACAAGAAAACGGTAATACTATACAGTGACCGATGTCTGTACAGGGTCTACCGACGATGGTTAAGCCTACCGATATTGGTTACTTTGTGGATGGTAGAATACTATAAAAGGGATATATATATATATATATATATATATAAGGATATATATAAGAATATATATATCAAGTGATATATATCTTTATATATGTCAAGAACAAATTTTAATGAACTATTTTAAGGTAGAAAAGAACTATGAAAAGAAAAAAATTCATTTCTTGATTAAAACATTAAGTCTTAGGCATTATTTCCTTTGTAATAAGCTATAAAAATTGAGTATAATATAAAATCCAAACCATTCTTTTCACATATAGTACTTGGAAAAAAATATAAGATACAACACACTTAATAAACTCCTTATTCATTTCAAGTTGCAATAATACAATCCAAAGAACTCAACAAAACTTTCTTTACAACATAATCATTTGTTTAAAATATAGAATTTAGAGAGTTTCATTTCCAACCAAAAATACAACTTAAGCTTATTCCTTTCAAATACAACATTGTAACTTGATAAATAGAATTTACAAGACTTTCTTTTAAAATGCAAAAATTACAAGCCTTCCACTCTAAGTGGAAACAACATGGAATTTTTTTACAAATGTATGATTCATTATCATCTTCTAAAAGATGCACTATCTCCAAGAGTTTAACTTGAGCTTCACCATTTTCTTCTCTTCAAGCACAACAATAAGGAATGTGAAGTAGGCAACGCTCTCCACCCAACCAATAATCCAATGAGGAGAAGAATCCATTGTCCTCATTGGCCCTCAAGCCCCAATCATAGAGCAATAAGAAATGGATACAACTAATGGAAACTTTCACAAATTCTTCCACATTACAACACACATGCCAAAAATATTTCAACACACACACAAGCACAAAAATAACAATATCAAAGAATGCAAATTTTCCAAACAAGGCTTGAAATCTCTAAGCCAATGGAGCAAGGTGTTGGTGGTCAATTTGGTCTTACCCCAATTTGTCTTTAAAGTTCTCAAGTTTTTCGACTCTGTCGTCTTCTCTATCTCCCCATATTGATGCATAAAAATCTGTCCTCCATTTGGTTGCCATGATTAGTCCCTTCCTTGGTCAAGGATCACTTAAAATTCCATAATTTGTTTTTCGTTCCTCTGTCCATGTGAAAGAGTCTGTAACTTGGGCATAAACTCAGGTTTTTCCCTTCCTTCCATTTTCCATAGTCACGTTTTGTTGTCCCTTTATTTTTGTCCCAAGTATATGTGAAAACATGATTGGATGCAGCTCGGAGGATCATATTTAGGCCTTATATCATTTCCAAATTCTCTGTCTTGAAAGAAAGATTCATTTCGAGCTCAAATGGTGATTTTCCTACATTTTACGTTTTGATGGGAGTGTTTTTCCCTGTCAAATTTACATCTCAGCATCTGTGGAAACTTGGCCCTTTTTGGTTGGATGGAGCTCGGTGGAGCACTTTGAAAACTCCAAGGCCTAATTCAACTCAAAACTTTTCCACGTTGAGGGTTGACACTCATCTGAAAATTCACCTTTAGGTTTGGCCTTGGAGTTGCGCCAGGGAGAAACGTGGACATTTCCGTTGCCTTGCTAAGAATTAGACAAAAAATTTATGTGTCCAGTATAGTTTTAGTGGAAAATGGACATGTGGAGGGTTGGCACTCATTTGAGGATCTACACGAGGGTCCCAAATTAACATTTGCGATAGGGAGACATGTGGAGGCTTCCTTGAGCTCCGCTCTATACTTAAAATTTTTAAAGAAATTTTCTAAGGCCTGGAACACATGGAGGGACCACTCCTGTTTTGTGACCGGCCCCTAAATTTTATTTTGAAGAAGAACCAGGAGGACACTTGGAAGCTTCTACTCACTCTGCCCTTGCTTGGACTTTTCAATGGCCAAAGAAAACCGTCTCGGACCTTAGACACATGGCACCTTCCGTTGATCCTTCAAATTCTTAACAACTTTGGGGGACTAAGACACATGATGAGCCCACGCTTTTTTGGGGTCTCCACTTTTTGGGACCATATCAAAATGCACCATTGAGACACGTGGATTCTTACGTTGGCTCCATTTTTACTAAAACTTTTTAGAGGCCAAAAGGAATTTTTTTGGGCCAGGCGCACGTAGAAGGCCCGCGCTTGTTTGGAAACTTTCCCTTGTACTTCTCCTTTGTAGTTGCGCCAAGGAAAGATCTGGATGGCTATAATATAAAGTAGAGAAGGGGTAAAATCAATGGTTTCTCTGCATTTCACCTGTTTTTCTGTAATTTTTTAATCTCCAAGACTCCTAGAGATGCGAATGCACCCTCTTTTCATCATTTTTGATGAAATTTCTTTTATTTTTATCGAAAAATTCCATTGAATGGATTCAGAACTTAATTTGTGAGTCCGAGGATTGTTAAGGTTGATATTTTGAAGTTGGAATTTCTCGGGCACTTGCAAAAATGGGAATTACCAGAGGAGATGGATGCGGGGCAAAAATGCAGAGGAAAGAGAGGGAAAAGGATGAAATGATGAAGGATGCAGTGCAAAAGATGAAAAATGTCTTCCCTCAAAGGAAAAAAGGATTACCTATCATATCCAACTATGCAGAGCCTCCAGAAAATCATTAAAAGGGGGATTTCTCGCATGAAAGAATCAGAATGATTAGAAGGATTACCAAAAAGGTGTGGCATGGAATCCTAGTCATTAGTTGAGGGCCATAGAAACATGATTGATGGGTGTCGTTATTCCCTTCATTTAATCAACTTCTTGTTGATGTCATATCAAACTAGGGGTGTGTCTAAAGCTATATGCAACAAGAGTAATCTTATCGATCTAGTAGTTGACTGTAGTTATTTTTGTATTTTCTAGGGGGATATTTTCAATGTCTTAAGGACTTCTTGGTAAAACCTTATTTAAATCATACTATGAAAACTTGTTGAAAGTAAACACACCTAAAGATTTGTTGAAAGGAAACACACTGTGCAGAATGGAAATAAACACACTTTCTTCTGAAATTAAACACACTTGCTTTTGGAAATAAATGCAGTCAATTTAGAATTCTTGAAAATGATTGCAAGAAATATAAGAATCTATCTAAACACGTATAGGAACAAGTATACAACAAAGTTAAATTGGAAGAATTAAAACAATACAGAATTACCAGATCTAAGCTATTTTCTAAAGAAATATAAATACCAAATAAACGAATATCCTGGTCCTTAGGGGAGTGGTCCTTGCTTCTCCTCGAATCGGGATTTAACAACTCGGAATTATCTTAAAGAGGAATGGCTATTTTTTTGATAAAAAATTTGGTATTACAAAACATATTGTATCTAAGTACTTAGTCTATATTTCTCTTCTTTGTTTTATATCTATTTCATATCATATTCTATCTATTATATATCTATCTACTGCATGGGTTTGCTTTTATATACATTTTACAATCATAGCTATCTCAAAAATTGATGAAATCGAATTGTGCCTAGAATAGATGCCGAAGTCGGATTGTGGTGATCGAATGTACCGTAAGATAACTATCCCTGGATCTACATTTAGAAATCTTCTCATCCTTTCCTGATTGAAAGGGTCATAGATGCAAAATCTCCGGATGTGGTTAAAATAGATAACTCCCATTGGTTCCAAAACTTCAAAGAAGTTCCAGAACCATAGGAAATTGTTAAGGATCAAAACCATGAGAGTTCGGAGCTATACCTAGGAGTTCTAGAACTAAGTCCAAAAATTCTAGAACTAAATACTGGAGTTCCGGAACTAAGTCTGAAAGTTCCGGAACTAAATGATGACTATGTGATGGAGTTTTGGAACTAGCTTGGAAGTTCCGAACTAAGATGTGTGGGAAAAGATTCTACGAAAACATATTCAACACTACCTACTTCAATTCCTCGATGTTAGACTCGCTTTAATACAAAATTGAATTTTAAACACACATTTTGTTAGGAATTTCAGATATTTTAAACATTAGAATCACAATCAATCAAAAGATAGAAAATTACATCCTAACTCATATCGAGATCAACTAAAAGTAAAAAAATGCAATCAAACTTAATTAAAAGAGAGTAAGATGTGATAATATATTATACATTAATCGGACATATTCTAGGCTCATCAATGATCCATTCATAATTGGTCCACCTAGTAGCTTTCGGATGTAAATTTGTTAAATGTCGCTTTCTGAGGAAAATTGGTAACAAGAAAAGGTCCCTCGAATATTCTTCTCTTTTGGGGGAAAAATTGAGTGAGTGAAATGTATAAATGCAATGAGAATACTCTTGCAAATGGTCGGGGGTTGAATTCTTAAGAGAAAATTTGAGAAAATTCGTCTTCCTGAGAGACCAATCCGAGATAACCTATTAATTTCTTCTATGTTAGATTTTCTATCATGTCAAGTTGGTTACAGATGTATATCCATTGATGAGCACTAAGATTGCTCTGGAAGCTTTCCCCTGATGAATTTAAGCAATTTTGAAATTAATTTGTGTCAATCTTGGAGCAATTAGTGTCTGCTTTGTTTCAGAATGTCTGCAAGTAGTTTTTCTTGTTCCTATTGCAATATTACATTGAAATCTTTGTGAAATCACACAAGATCTCGTCCTTGTGACAATTTAGTGGTATTTACAATTTCATTTCAAGAAGAGCCTTCATCTTGTGATGAGATAAAATAATTTAACATCACGTCACTTTGTCATTTTTTGATAAATATTGTTTGTAAGTATTTGGGTGTACCCTAGGCATGATTGATCATAGATCTTGGTGCTTAATTTAGTCTTTTAACTTGATCCTTCGTGTTATATTCTCAAATATTATGTGAAAACGTGTTGCTCGGGCATCCATTGAAGCACACCTTACGGTTGAAGGAATGTCTTAACTATAATGAAGATTTCTATTGTTGAGTTTTCCATTGTTGTGAAGTTTCCCAAAGATCTGGGATAATCAACTTTATCTTGATTAATCTCCCACCGAAATCATTCAAAAACCATGAATCCATCCTAAAATACCCCTGTTTGCCCTATATATCCACAAAGGAGAAAAATCTATTTACCAAAATATGCAGAATAATAAGGATTTAATAATGACTTGATAACCTTAGCCTTGTTTTGAAAGTATCTCCATCTTTTAGAAGTGACTACTCTTGAGAGTTAAATTATGAAGTATTGATCATACTTTCCCAAGGTTTTCTTCATAATTTTTTTGCAAAATAAGGATATATCCATCTTCTTCATCAGACAAAGGTTACAAAATGGGTCCTCTCACCCTGGTCGAAAGGCACGACCTAAAGCATTGAGGATAGGTCAAATCCTCTTGAAGGTGTTATCCATCTCTCCACAAATCTGAGTGACAAAGGGCCAGTTAGATCTCATCCCTAGCTACAAAACAAAACACATTATGATCTATTTGTCTCTAAGCTCCATGTTGAATCTTTGATTTTGCTTTCGGCTTGAAAGGGAGAACAAATTTGGATACCAACACTAGTGGCGCCGTTGCCGGGGATAATTTGTTGATTTTTTTCTAGTTCATATCCATTTGGCCCATCAACAACACTCTTGGCACCATTTTTGGGGAGTATTTGAACAAAGGTATACACGTATAGACCCTGGTAATGTCTCTTACATGATCTAAGTGCTAATACATTGTTGAAACATCATTATCTATTCATTCTGTAAGAATTGTTCAAATTTGTAAGTTCTGAGTGCAATATTTCTAGCTTATACAGTTATTGCACTAAAGTTTGTATCATCAATTGATAAATTTGGTTAGAAGAAGAGAAAATCTTGTAAGCTTTGCATGAATCTGGTATTGACAGACATTTGATAGGTATTTCATAGTGCATTTGCACAAACTAAGGTGAAAATCCTTAGTGGTGACTCCGTGTTGTTTAAATTCTTAATAAATACTAGTGTCTTAACATATATCAAGTAAGATTTTTCATTAATATCTGCAAAGCTGGAAGGAAGAAGATATTTCTTCGCCAAGGACCCTATTAGAAGGTTATTTCAAGAGTTGGGAAATTTTAATTTAGAAGGAAGAAGAATTTGGAAGGTTGTTGAAGAACAAGCATTAAGAAAAGAGATCTCCATTGGTGAAACTGATTAGCCTATGATTGAAGATTGCAATACTTCCTCAAATGCTTCTAAATCAGGTAGTCTCTTTGTTGAATTGAATTCTCCATCTGGAGAGGGTCCTTATTTTGTATTTGAAACGTTTTCTTCTCAATCTTCCCGGTATTTCCAAAATCTAATAGAGTTTTCCAAGAAAGCAGATCCTTTAGAGGGAGTCATTCTAAAAATTGCATCGAGTGTACCATGCAGACCCCTTACTCCTCGTCATTTTGTTTCTCCTATAAACTCACCTCCTCAAAATAATATGGCTCACCTCCACCTGAGACCTCCATTTTTGTTAATAATTTTTTCCCATCAATTTTAGAGGTATGGCTAGCTATCCAAATGTTGCGCCACAAGATGTAAGAAATAGATTGCCTAAGTTTAAGGAAATAATGCAATCATGGTGATCAACACTTGAAGCTATTTGTCACTATGATGGAGGAATTTGAAATAGAATTTGAGGATGTATACATTAAATTGTTTATCCATACTCTAGAAGAATATGCAAGGGGTGGTATAAATATTTTCTAGATAATTCCATTGATTCTTGGATAGAGATGAAGAATGATTTTAGAATGCAGTATGGTGATAAAACAAACCCTAGGTTTCTGTTATAAGAGTTTGAAAATATAAAAAATAATCTTAATGAATCACTGCATGATTTCAATACAAGATTTAACAAAACATTGAGAATACTTCCTGTTAATTTGAGGCCATGTGATGAATCATGTCTGATAAAGTATTTAGATGCATTTGATAAGAAATTTGCTTACTATTTGAGGGATAAGAACCCTAGAACTTTGAGGTAGGAATTTACCATGGCTCTGCAAATTGAGAAAAACATTAAAGTATTTGGAAAACCTCCTAAGAGGGAGGGTGTTAAACTGATTAACCTAGAGAAGCCTCAATCAAGTAAGGCTATGGATCTTGAGGAAGTTGTAAAGACTTTTGGTCGGGCTATCAAATAAATCTCTTACAAGCTAGCCAGGGAAGAGAAAGGAATTGGAAAAGGTTCTCAAGGTCATCATAGGTAACAAGGACAAGACATATTCACAAATCATCTTAGAAATGATCAGAGATCTGATGACAAAGGTAAAGGACCTGTGGGAGCTAGACAACCCCAAGCTAGGGAACATAGAGTAATGCCTGATCCTCTAAATGCTAGAGTTGTTGTTAAAGAGACAAATGAAATTGATTGGTGTGACAAGTGTTTCTTGCCCCACCCGCCATGTGAAGTAGATCAGAAAGTTGAAGAAGCTGATGATGATGATAACATTGATGATGATGCATGCATGGTGGACTACTCTACAAGCTCACAGCAAGGAGAAACTTCAACTGAAGTAATAAGTGCAAGAACTGCTGCAAGTTTTTGGGACTGCATTCACCGAGTACCTCTTCTTCCTCCCTCTCATGCTTTATAAATAGATATGGTACAAGATTTTTAACTTCCTAATAATGATTTTGAGTACCTAAGAGCTCTAATGATTAAGAAGTATGATGGAGGAATCCCATCAGAAGAGGATAGATAGTTGTTAATGAATGTTGTTGTTTCCCAAGAAAAAGAGTATAACACAAGAAGTAAAGTTGTCAAAGGGGCAGGGCCTCAAGCCAAACTAAAGACCCCAGTTCTCACCAATGTCCCAAAAGAAACTCCAAAGAAAGATTCATTTGGAAAAGGCCTTATTGTCTCAAATAGAACTGGTGTTCCCACCCATGCCCAAAATATGAAAAATATTGTGTCATCGATGATTTTGTTAATCATTATCTAAATGTTGCTTTGCCCAAATATATTCCTTATTACATTTCCCAAGTCTTGAGTTAGATCAATTTTTTTGTCCAAATTGTTGAATTTCTTAGGATTCTGAGCGGATGAAGAGGGATTTTGAGTATTTGGGATTGGAAGAAGATAGGAGTACCCAAGGAAGAAATATAAATAATGTAAACACTCCTCCTCTAACCATTTCAGACCTAGAAAAACCACTAGCATTGGAGGAGATGGGTGAACCACTTGAAGTTTACTTAACAACATCTTTGGTTGAGTCTCAATTAGATGTTTATCCATTTTTACAATGTTAATTATTAAGGAAAGACAATTGCACAATTGTATGTTTGATTCGAAACATCATGCAATGTTATGCCTCTAGAGGTCATGAATGAATTGAACATTAAAGTGATAGAAGCTTATAGCAAGTGTACCGCAATGGATTCTAGAGAGGTGTCGATTATAGGATGCGTAAAGGTTTGGTGGTACAACTTGTAGCTTATCCAACTAAGAACTTAAAACTTGATTTTTTTATTGTTGATTGTGCTAGGTTGTGGAGCCTTTTTTCATGTGAGAAAGTGTTGAAGACTGTACACTAAGAGTATTGTGCACTTTCCACATTATCTTTCTGGGGTTTGTGGCCGAGCTGGGCCTCGAGTGGGGGTCCGAGGGTGGAATCCCTAGATGGTAGGGGTTCGGGGGCGCAACCCCCAAATTTCTTTTTTGGGCCTTAAAACATGCCCGATATATCGGAAACGTGATTTTCTCATATGGGCAAGTTTTTTGACCCATAGGTTTATGGGACGGTTTTGGCCCATGGTTTTGATTCCCACAGTTTTGTAAAGCTACTTAAGTAGTTGTCTATGTATATGGTTTTATGCATATGGTAGATAATGTAACATTGCAGATGTGTTTTGAATTCAGTGTGAATTCAGCAGAGTTTGTTGAGTATAGCTCCAAATAGATCTGGGTATTGTATTTTAAGAGCGGTGGGTTGTAATAAAATCTAAGCAAGTGATTTTTAGTGGACGTATCCCAAATTGGGTGAACCATGTTCTTGTCTCTTTGTGTTGTGTTATTTCATTCGTAATATTATTTGAGATCGTAATATTTTTTACATATTAGTTTCTCTTGTTGTGATTATGTGATGGATTATTCTACATATTTTATCCCTTATTTCTTAACAATTGGTATTAGAGCTTGGTTTGGTTTGCTGAAGTGTTGAATCGTAGGGAATTTTTATCTTGAGTAAGAGCTATGGAAAATGATGGAAGATCTAGGGTTGATAAATTCAACAGAAAAATTTCAGTCTTTGGAAGATGTAGTGAAGAAAAAGATCGGTGAATCTTCTACTTTAGGGAATGCTTTGACAGGTGGAAACTAGAGAGAGACAGAAGAATAGAGGAAGCCGTGGAAAATCAAAGGATCGGGAAAGGTCAAAATCAAAAAGCAAGATAGTATGTTGGCACTTGTGGAAAG